>LPNX010751902.1:1013156-1096960 GCA_001517045.1 Pseudotsuga menziesii | reverse complement strand
GATGATGATGTTCATGATGTTGATGGTGATGATGATGATGATGATGTTCATGATGTTGATGGTGATGATGATGAGGAGGATGATGATGTTCATGATGTTCATGATGTTGATGATGAGGATGATGATGATGATGTTGATGGTGATGATGATGAGGATGATGATGATGATGTTCACGATGTTGATGGTGATGATGAATGATGATGAATGATGATGATGATGATGACGATGATGAAGGTGATGATGATGATGAGGATGCTGATGATGATGTTCATGATGTTGATGGTGATGATGATGAGGATGATGATGATGATGAGGATGATGATGATGAGGAATTTCATGATGATGATGATCATGTTGATGATGATGATGATGATGATCATGTTGATGGTGATGATGATGAGGATGATGATGGTCATGTTCACGATGTTGATGGGCATGATGAATGATGATGATGATGATGATGTTCATGATGTTGATGGTGATGAGGATGATGATGATGTTCATGATGTTCATGATGTTGATGATGAGGATGATGATGAGGACGATGATGAGGATGTTGATGGTGATGATGATGAGGATGATGATGATGATGATGTTCACGATGTTGATGGTGATGATGAATGATGATGAATGATGATGATGATGATGACAATGATGAAGGTGGTGATGATGACGAGGATGATGATGATGATGATGTTCATGATGTTGATGGTGATGAGGATGATGATGATGTTCATGATGTTCATTATGAGGATGATGATGATGATGTTGATGGTGATGATGATGAGGATGATGATGACGATATTCACGATGTTGATGGTGATGATGAATGATGATGAATGATGATGATGAGGATGATGATGAGGATGATGATGATGATGTTCATGATGTTGATGGTGATGATGATGATGAGGATGATGATGATGATGTTCACGATGTTGATGGTGATGATGAATGATGATGAATGATGATGATGAGGATGATGATGAGGATGATGATGATGTTGATGATGTTGATGGTGATGATGATGAGGATGATGATGATGATGTTCACGATGTTGATGGTGATGATGAATGATGATGACGATGATGATGTTGATGAGGATGATGATGAGGATGAGCATGATGATGATGATGTTCGTGATGTTGATGGTGATGATGATGATGAGGATGATGATGATGAATGATGATGATGTTCATGATGTTGATGGTGATGATGATGATGAGGATGATGATGATGAATGATGATGATGTTCATGATGTTGATGGTGAGGATGATGATGAGGATGATGAGGATGATGATGATGGTGATGTTCATGATGTGGATGGTGATGATGATGATGATGATGATGAAGTTGAAGATGATGGTGATGGTGACGGTGATGATGATGATCATGTTGATGATGATGATGATGGTGATGATGATGAAGGTGATGATGATGATGAGGATGAGGATGACGATGATGATGATGATGATGATGTTCATGATGTTGATGGTGATGATGATGATGATGACGATGACGATGATGAAGGTGATGATGATGATGAGGATGAGGATGATGATGTTCATGATGATGATGGTGATGATGATGATGAGGATGATGATGATGTTCATGATGTTCATGATGTTCATGATGTTGATGATGAGGATGATGATGAGGATGATGATGATGATGATGATGTTGATGGTGATGATGATGAGGATGATGATGATGATGTTCACGATGTTGATGGTGATGATGAATGATGATGAATGATGATGATGATGATGTTGATGGTGATGATTATGATAAGGATGATGATGATGGTGATCATTATGATAAGGATGATGATGATGATGATGTTCATGATGTTGATGATGATGAATATGGCGATGTTGATGATGATGATATGATGTTGATGATCATGGTGATGATGATGATGATGATGAAGATGAATATGAAGATAATGAAGATGATGATCATGTTGATGATGATGATGATGATGATGATGATGAAGGTGATGATGATGATGAGGATGATGATGATGATGACGATGGTGATGATGATGAAGATGATGAGGAAGGTGATGATGATGATGATGTTGATGACGACGATGGTGATGATGATGTTCATGATGTTGATGGTGATGATGATGATCATGTTGATGATGATGATGATGATGAAGTTGATGATGATGGTGATGATGATGATCATGTTAATGATGATTATGACAATGATGATGATGAAGGTGATGATGATGATGAGGATGATGATGATGATGTTCATGATGTTGACGGTGATGATGATGATGAGGATGATGATAATGATGAAGGTGATGATGATGATGATGATGGTGATGGTGATGATGATGATGATGATGGTGATGGTGATGGTGATGATTATGATAAGGATGATGATGATGTTGATGATTATGATAAGGATGAGGATGATGATGATGTTGATGATGATGAACATGGCGATGTTGATGATGATGATCAATGATCAATGATCATGGTGATGATGATGAAGATGATGAAGATGAATATGAAGATAATGAAGATGATGATCATGTTGACGATGATGATGATGATGATGATGATGACAATGGTGATGATGATGAAGATGATGAGGAAGGTGATGATGATGATGATGTTGATGACGACGATGGTGATGATGATGTTCATGATGTTGATGGTGATGGTGATGATCATGTTGATGATCATGTTGATGATGATGATGATGATGAAGTTGAAGATGATGGTGATGATGAAGTTGAAGATGATGGTGATGATGATGATCATGTTGATGATGATGATGACAATGATGATGATGAAGGTGATGATGATGATGAGGATGATGATGATGATGTTCATGATGTTGACAGTGATGATGATGATGAGGATGATGATGATGATGAAGGTGATGATGATGAGGATGATGATAATGATGTTCATGATGTTGATGGTGATGATGATGATGAGGATGATGATGATGTTCATGATGTTCATGATGTTGATGATGAGGATGATGATGAGGATGATGATGATGATGAAGGTGATGATGATGATGAGGATGATGATGATGTTCATGATGTTCATGATGTTGATGATGAGGATGATGATGAGGATGATGATGATGATGTTGATGGTGATGATGATGAGGATGATGATGATGATGTTCATAATGTTGATGGTGATGATGAATGATGATGATGATGATGATGATGATGAAGGTGATGATGATGATGATGTTCATGATGTTGATGGTGGTGATGATGGTGAGGATGATGATGATGTTCATGATGTTGATGATGTTGATGATGAGGATGATGATGAGGATGATGATGATGATGTTGATGGTGATGATGATGAGGATGATGATGATGATGTTGATGGTGATGATGATGAGGATGATGATGATGATGTTCACGGTGTTGATGGTGATGATGAATGATGATGAATGATGATGATGATGATGACGACGATGAAGGTGATGATGATGAGGATGATGATGATGATCATGATGATGAAGGTGATGATGATGAGGAGGATGATGATGATGTTCATGATGTTGATGGTGATGATGATTATGAGGATGATGATGATGTTGATGATGATGATGATGATGATGATGATGTTCATGATGTTGATGGTGATGATGATGAAGATGATGATGAGGATGATGATGATGATGTTCATGATGTGGATGGTGATGATGATGATGATGATGATGATGTCAATGATGGCAATGGTGATGATGATGATGATGACGATGGTGATGATGAAGGTGATGATGGTGGTGATGATGATGATGATGATGAAGATGATGGTGATGATGATGATGATGATGATGATGAGGATGATGATGATGATGTTCATAATGTTGATGGTGATGATTATGATAAGGATGATGAAGGTGATGATGATGGTGATGATGATGACAATGACGATGATGGTGATAATGTTGATGATGATAATGATGATGATGGCAATGATGGAAATGGTGATGATGATGATGATGACGATGGTGATGATGAAGGTGATGATGGTGAAGATGATGATGATGAAGGTGATGATGGTGAAGATGATGATGATGAAGATGAACATGATGAAGATGATAATGATGATCATGGCGATGTTGATGATGATGATGACAATGATGGTGATGACGATGATGTTCATGATGATGATGATGACGATGGTGATGATGAGGTTCATGATGTTGATGGTGATGATGATGATCATGTTGATGATGATGATGATGATGATGGTGATGATGAAGCTGATGATGATGATGAGGATGAGGATGATGATAATGATGATGAGGATAATGATGATGGCGATGGTGATGATGACGATGATGATGATGATGATGATGAGGAAGGTGATGATGATGATGATGATGAGGAAGGTGATGATGATAATGATGATGAAGATGAATATGAAGGTAATGAAGATGATGATCATGTTGATGATGATGATGATGATGACAATGGTGATGATGATGAAGATGATGAGGAAGGTGATGATGATGATGATGTTGATGATGACGATGATGACGATCATGTTCATGATGTTGATGGTGATGATGATGTTCATGATGTTGATGGTGATGATGATGATGATGAAGTTGAAGATGATGATCATGTTAATGATGATGATGATAATGAAGTTGAAGATGATGAAGATGAAGATGATGATGAACGTTATTTTTGGTTTTACAAAACGCGCACGTGATTTGTCTACACATAATGTGCACGCATTTTGTTTCTATATAACGCGCATGCATTTTGTTTAGTTAAATCACGCTCGCGTATTGTTTAAATTCAAAAATTTATTCCCTCCAAATGATAAGGCCGAGCCTCCACCCATGCTTTCGTGGAATTCCTATGCCTATGTGTCTGCTTTGTACTTTGCTTCGGATTCAACATTCCTGTGCCTTGGAGTATGATCAACCATGGCTAATTCAACATTATATCCAAATTTTCAATATGCTCGTGTTTAGTAGTTCGTCTGATTATGCTGCACACCTCCATTTTTTATGATATTTTAGAAACAGATATGGTTTTTTTTTGTAGATTCTAAATATGTAAATTTTAACAAGAATAGATAATTTTTTCTATTTTTTTCTTATTTATCTTCTGTCATCACTCCTCAACTCAAAAAACACACTGGTAGTGTTTCGTCCATATCTCTTTCGTTTCTCAACCATTTAAAAAAAAAATTATATGGTGCACTAAAGAACACCAATCTCTACATGTTATAAAAAACCCATTTCCAAATAATTGCATTAAGACATTCAAACGCTGCACCCACAAATGATGTACCGTTTTCAAGGTTTGATCTCTTAGATAATTAAAAAAAAATTTAAAAATATTATTTTTATTGGAAAAATAGTCATGCACTAGTCCTATATGTTCTCTATATGTATACCGTTTTTCGTAAGTTTATTCCATTATTTAGACACTCAGACGCTGCACCCACAAAAACATATACCTTATAATTTGTCACAAAAATAAAAAGTGCCTATTAAAATTTATCTAACTTTAGATATCTAACAACATTTTCAATAGAAAAAATATATATATTTGGAAAGGTCATTCAATTTCCTACATTTCTTATTTTTTACTGATCGCAAGATTCATTGTGTAAGTGTCTCAAAATATCCATGCAAGTTGATGGATGTTTGTTTTTTCAGTTTTGTATTGCATCTAACGCGCCAAAAGAGACCCTCAACTTCTTGCACACACCCACTTGTCTGTCCATACTTGTCCATCTAGACTTGTCGGCTCACCGACTGATCCTTTAATAGAGCTTCGGCTCTTAGACTGAATCACTTACACAGAAGCTTGAGCTTCAACTTCTCTTTTCTCACCCTGGAGTTCTCTCGTGAGTTCTGTTGTCTCACTGTCTAACTTGATTTAAAATTTGCTTCTTCTATTTATAGGCAACCTGAATATTGCTTCTACATGAGTCGAATGACTCACCATTAAAGACTGTAATAACTATCTACCTAACAACTTAGCTTCAGAAATAAATTCGACTAGATTACATTGCCGAATCATGGACTCTTCCCTCTTGTCAGACTGACCGACAAGATCTTGACTGATACAGACTCTGACAGAGTCAGCTGAGAGTTAGGTATGGATATGCGAGTAATTAATTTTTGCAACACTCCCCCTTACTTATGAGCAGATGGGGATTTTTTAAAACAAAATTTACAAAATATTTGAGATCTTAGACATGCTCTGTTTATGATAGATTTAACTGTGGAGAACTTGTCATTCCAAGATAACTACGCAGATATTGGAATGTGTCCTTTGCCAATGGCTTTGTGAAGATGTCTGCAAGTTGATCTTCAGACTTGGAAAATTCCAAACAAATTTCTTTGTTGTTCACCAACTCTCTTATGAAATGAAACCTTGTGTTGATGTGCTTGGTTCTCTTGTGAAACACATGATTCTTTGATAATGCTATGGCTGAATTGTTGTCATAGAAGATGGTTGTTGGTTCTTGATGGTTCTGTGAAAAGTCTTTTAAAACTCTCCTCATCTAGACAGCTTGACATGCAACACTTGTCGCTGCAACATACTCTGCTTCAGTTGAAGATAGCGTTACTATGGGCTATTTCTTTGAAGCCCATGAAACAACACCTATACCAAAATGAAGTGTGTACCCAGATGTGCTTTTCTTGTCATCTATGCTCCCTCCATTGTCATTGTCAGTGTAACCAATGAGTTTAAAATTTTCTAAGGTTGAATACATAATGCCAAGGTCTTTTGTGCCACTTACATACCTCATAATTATTTTACCTGCTTTCCAATGTGAGTCTTTTGGTGACTCCATGAACCTTGAGATCAGACTTACTCCATACATAATGTCTGGTCTTGTCGCTGTCAAATAAATAAGGATTCCAACAATCCTTTTGAACAACATAGGATCGACAGTTGATCCTTCATCATCCATGCTCAATTTTAAACCTATTATTACTGGTGTTGGGGATGTCTTGCAATTAGACATGTTAAATCTTTTTAAAAATTCACATGCATACTTTGTCTGTGATATAAAAAATACCACTTTCAAACTGCTGAACTTCAATGCCCAGAAAAAACTTCATAAGCCCCAGATCAGTCATTTCAAATTCACTTTCCATGACTGCTTTAAAATATGCTATGCCGTAATCACCAGTAAATATTAAATCATCTACATACAGGTAGACAATTAACATTTTACCTTGCTCATCGACTTTGGTGTACAAATTCGGTTCACTTTCACTTCTGTGAAATCCATTTTCGGTGAGATAGGAATTAATCTGACTGTACCAAGCTCTAGGAGCTTGTTTCAAACCATAAAGTGCCCTTTTCAATTTGTAAACTTTATGCTCTTAGCCTAGAACTTCATACCCTTGTGGTTGTTCCACATATACTTCCTCTTCTAGATAGCCATTTAAGAATGCCGACTTGACATCCATTTGATGAACATGCCATTTTTTTTGTGCAACAATGGCCAAAACTGTTCTAATTGTATCCATGCATGTAACATGTGCAAACGTTTCATTGAAGTCTATGTTAGGTTGTTGTGTGAACCCTCTTGCTATCATTCTTGCCTTGTGCTTTTGCACATTCCCATCCGCATCTTTCTTGGTCTTGTAAATCCATTTGACACTGATTACATCCTTGTCTTTTGGTACATCAACCAGTTCCCACGTCTGGTTCTTCTCAATGCATTCTATTTCTTCATCCATGGCTTGTGCCCATACTTCTTCTTCAACAGCTTCTTCAAATGTTAGTGGATCATATATAGGGGAAAATAATGCAAAGAGAGAGAATGAATTAGGTGTACCAGCTTCATATATCTCTCGCAGACTTATTTTCTTCATCGGTTCTATCGATGTTGACCTTGACGAAATGCTTGATGGAGTCTACTGTCCTCTTGGTGTACTTGTCGGTGTAGCTTGAGCTGCTACTTGTGTCGATGGTCCTTGTGCTGAGGCATGTCGTGGTGTCATGGGAATCGATGGTGCTATGACCGGTTAACTTACATGTGGTGTTTGAACCACTTCCTCTTCCATATCATCATTGTCGACATTCGACACAATCTTGACATTTATGTCGATAGTTCCATCCCATGATTCGTTCTCGACAAATTGAGCATCTCGACTGATTATCACTTTCCTTGCGACGGGGTCATACCATTTATATTCTTTTGTGTCTTCAGAATAGCTGACAAAAATACATTTTTGTCCCTTCTTATCTATCTTCTTTCTCAGCTCATCTAGAATATGAGCATATGCAACAAAATAAAAAACTTTTAAATGTGAAACACTATGATTCATACATGTCCATGCTTCTTGGGGAACTTTGTTCTTCACACTCTTTGTCGGACAACGGTTCATAATGTATATGGTAGTTGTGACTGCTTCACCCCAATATTCATTTGGAAAATGTTTGGCTGCCAACATGCTGCATGCCATTTCCATTATGGTCCTGTTCTTTCTTTTGGCAATACCATTCTACTGAGGTGTATACCTTGCAGTGAATTGTTTCTGTATGCCATGGGTCTTATAAAAATTTAAAAATTCATTTGAAACATATTCACCTCCTCTGTCTGTCCTTAATATCTTGATGCAATGTCCACTTTGGTTCTCCACGAGTGCCTTGAACTACTGAAAATAACTAAATGCATCAAATTTATGTTTAAAGAAATATACCCATGTTTTTCTTGAGTAGTCATCAATAAAAGTTAGAAAATACTTGTGGCCACCAATGGATGATGTCTGCATTGGACCAAAAATATCAGAGTGCACAATTTCAAGTGGTGTGCATGCTCTATAGGACTTTTCGATTGGAAAAGTCTCTCTGTGTTGCTTGCCAAAAATGCACCCTTCACAAACCCTCTCTGGTCTGTCGATCAATGGAAATCCTTTCACCATATTCTTTGTGTGTAGTAGCTTCATCCCACCAAAGTTTAGATGTCCAAATCTGAAATTCCACAACCAGGATTCATCCCGAACTTCTGTTTGAAATGCAGCTTGCAAATTAGAGCTGCCATTTTCTCTCTTGTCAAGGAGCTCCACTGTTTCTTCACTTTATGCCTTGAATGCAGCTCCTGTGTTTTCCTTCCCTTTCAGGTTGGGAACTATCCTCAATGGAAACAAATGATTGCTTGTCATTGACACTTTTGCTATCAGCTGGTCGCTTGGACGCTTGTCTTTGATCACACAATGATCATCTTCCATGTAGACTCTGTAGCCTTTCTGTATCAGTTTTCCAATGCTTAACAAATTATGTTGCAAACCTTCGACATGATAGACATCAGGGATATACTTACTCTCCCCCTATTTGGTTAGAATATCAGCAGTGCCTTTTCCTAAGACAGTAACTTGGAGGTGTAACATCAGTTTGAACTGAATTGTCTATACTAGAAAACAAATTTAAATTACCAGTCATGTGATGATTGTAGGTTGAATCTAAGTACCGTATGTCATGTGGAATTTCTTGAACAACATTGCATTCAAGTGGAGATGTCAATGCCATTAACATTGCACTTGTCAAAGTGTTGGTGCTGGTCGACTGATTTGGGCTTTGCCTTCCTTGGTCATATTGTTTCTTCCTACATTCATATGCATAATGACCAAATTTATTACAGTAATGACATTGGATTTTTGATTTATCAAACCTTTGGCCACTTGGATGACTTGGGTTCTGATTATCTCCTCTACCACCAACATTTGCAGGACTTCTGCCTCATCCTCCTCTTGAAGAACTTCTTCCTCTACCTCTGAAGTTGTTTCTCCCCTTGCCTCTACCATGACTTATGGATGACTGTGCTGCAAATGCACCTTCCAATGATGTTTGTGTTCTGCTGAGTCTGTGTTCATGATTGATGAGTGAAGCTTGCGGCTCATCAATGGTAAATGTTGACATGTATGTGTGTTCTTCTAAGGTCACAACCAAGTTTTCAAATCTTAGGGGAAGACTTCTAAGAATTTTTTCAACAACCCTTCGATCTTCTATGGCTTCTCCATGATATTTCAGTTGGTTTATCAACCCAACAACTCTGGTGTAGAATGTGTCTACATTCTTTGAATCTTTCATGGACAGAGATTCAAAATCTGTTCTCAGAATATGTAGCTTGGATGTCCTTACCTTATCCAAACCTTGATAGGCAGTCTCCAATGTATCCCATGCCTGATTAGCATTATTTTTTGCTGATACTCTTGGGAGTATGCTTTCATGCATAGCTTGATGTATGTAAAACAAATCTTTTCCATCTTTCTTCCTATGTTCTCTCAAGACATCTTTCTCAGCCTGTGTGAGATTGTTATATGCTGTCATGTCTACTGGTTCTGCATAACCATGTTGGAATATCTCCCAGACATCTTAACCTCTGAATAAAGCCTTCATTGTTAAAGACCAATATTCATAATTCTTTCCTGTAAAGATTGGAGTTTTAATGAACCAGCAGTGGAAGCCATTTTTAATTTTTAATTAACTTTCCTTAGAAAATTAATTTTCCACCTTTTAAGACAAGATTTCTCTCTTAAACCTTGCTCTGATACCAGTTAGCCAAAACCAAGCCGACTAAACTTGAGTTTACTGCTCAGTTAATATTAAAATTTACTTTTTTACTTTTTCACGCTGACCTCCTTTTCTTTTTCCACTTGTCGAGTGAAACTTGTCTATCTTTCGACTAGACAAGTATATCAACTTTGGTCGGCCTTTCGACTTGACTGATTTACTTCGACTTGCTTGTCACTTCGACTTCGACCTCTAAGTCTGCTCACCTCTTCCACCTCTCAAGTAGGTTGGCCTCTTAGACCTCTCAAGTCGGTTGACCTCTTCGACCTCCCAAGTCAGCTTGCTCAACCGACCTTGTTGTTCACTTTGGTCGAAATCTACAGAGTATTTTTCTTAGTCTAAGAGACTTAAGAAATTACAAATGCTTCACCTGTGAGTAAGATATAGTAAAATTGACACATTAACAAATACAAATAACTTATAAAAACATATGCCCAAATATGTAGGAAGACTTGAGTCGACCAATGTGCCGTAAAACCTGGAACTTTCACGCAGTGAGAAATTTATGGGTTCTTTGATCTTTCACTTAAGCGGTAAATGTAAATAACATTTACACAAGTGAATCTGGAAATAATGTGCGGCCAAATAAACATGCATTCAACCATAAACTATTTCATATATATAACTATGCGGAAATAACAAAGATATTACAAACTTGTCTGTCTAGACTTGTCAGCTCACAGACTCATCCTGAATCACTTATAGAGAAGCTTGAGCTTCAACTTCTCTTTTCTCACCTTGGATTTCTCTCGTGAGTTCTGCTGTATCACTGTCTAACTTGATTTACAATTTGCTTCTTCTATTTATATTGCAACCTGAAGATTGCTTCTACATGAGTCGACTGACTCACCATTAAAGACTATAATAACTATCTACCTAACAACTTAGCTTCAGAAATAAATTCGAGTAGATTACATTGCCGAATTGTGGACTATTCCCACTCATCAGAGGGACCGACAAGATCTTGACTGATACAGACTCTGACAGAGTTGGCTGAGATTAAATGATACAAAGTCGGCTGAGAGTCAGGTACAAAGAGTTGGCTGAGAGTCAATGATACAGAGAGTCGGTTGAGAGTCAGGTACAGATCTTTTTCCAACAGAGGAGGAAAATTGCAACAAATTACATTAAAATTACATTAATCATTTAAGGCTTTCCCTCATTGCAACAAATTACATTAAAATTTCGCATAGAAAACGTGTTTTGCAAAATTTCAAAAGGGACAAAGCTTTTGCAGAATTTCACGATAACCACATCAAGCAAAAAGCATTGACCAAAAACCTTAGAAAATTGACATTGACAAGAAAATAAATAGAAAAAACAAACAACAGAATTTGGTGCAGAAACGATTTAATTCACAACACTGTTACTCCAGATCGAAGGTTTAAAGTCATTTCAATCGAAATTTTGAACTGTAACAGACAAGTAAATGGAAAATATTGTGAATGAACCACCATATTTATAATGCGGGATAAATTTTTTGCAGAAGAATACATAATCCATATTTGGTCAAGGTTTGAAAACTACCATTCGAAGGTGATCCCAGGTGAAATTTGAACATATTTTCCTTTATCTTTTCCATTCCAATAACGGTATTGGTGCTGCACTTATCCATAATGTTTGGAAGAATCTGTGCAACAACTCGATTAATTTATTCAACATCGTATATTTTACGGGTTCCATAATTACTAGGCTACAAATCCAAACCTGTTGTCAGTTAACCAATAGAGCTCAATCAACCCTTATTTATGGAGCTAGATTATTTAGGAATCTATAGTTAGCTGACCCGTCCCAAGAATTAATTTGTAGGTTAAAGCATGACTTGGAGTAGTAAAAGTATATAAGCTTCATGTGATAGTTAATACAATGGTCAGCACATCTAAAAATTTATATATTTCTTCATTGAAGGGTAAGTTCAAGACAGGCCAGATGAATTTCTGTTGAACAGTAAGTTTTGAAAGAAATATTGTTGCCTCTCATGAGAAGACAATCTGCATATTATTGTCACTGCAATCTCCATCATAGCCAATAATTTCTCACAACACTTTATGTCAAAAATATTTCCATGAAATATCTCAAGGAGGGTAATATGTGTATATGTCGTAAGTAGAATATAGATATGTAGGCACCTTATTCTGTACAGGTTCCTAGCTCCAAATTCCCATCAACGCCATTCACTAATATTAAACACCCCCTTGGGTAGGTGAAGCCTGAAGGGGATGGAATAACATGAGCAGTGACCAAATTGCTTGACAATGATTACATCTGCAGCTACACATTCCAACTTCAAAACATGGCCCACATTATTATTCATTTGTGTGTATGTCTTTGAATTCCCAACCTCATACCATGTCTCTCCACCAAGCCTTTTTGCAGTATTTGCAACTCTTGAAAAAAAATGGAACCATTATTCAGCCCTGCAATTTGAATTCGAGTGTGAAAAGATGGACCAACTATTCTGCCTATAGCAAGCACTCCCAACACACTTCTACAAACTTACCAAGTAATTCATCATTATCATATCCATTTTCATGTACAACACCTGCTACTTTTGCATGCAATGCACGATGATGACGCCATGAATCCGAAAAGCACTTTTCTGAGAAGTGATATCTCTTATCGACAGGTAACCTTTCCTTGAAAAAATATAAACATTGTGGAGGGGCTGCTTCCCATGGATGCACAGTGTAGATCCCAACATTCTTGTCACTTTGAGCACGATACCATTTGTATCTCAGGTAATAGCCATACGTGGAAATGTCATCGTTAATGATTGTATTGTGAGGGAACCACAATAGCACATATGGATTTATCTCACATCCTACAACAACAATCTCTAAAGGAAGATGCAATATGAGCACGGTAACCATCGTTTCAGGTGTCCGGTATTCAACCAACAAATTGGTGAATTGAAATGTTATTGTCAGTATTATAGATTCTCAGATCCCTTTTTTCTCTGTAAATATTAAAGAGGTAAGAATAGGAGCCGCAAGGCCGATCCTCCATCAGACACCTTGATATACCACTAGCATTACTGACCTAATATAAGTCCCATCCGATTTTTATTCAAGGCGTGGGGAGAACCAAATGTTATCCATTTTTTTGTTTTGTTATGTTAAGTTTTCAATGTGACCGGCCACTCATAGGCATTTTCGAACTACCAATAATTATTGAGAGGTCATGGGGTGTCACTGCATAATAGTGGGATTTCATATGAGCTCTGTGAGAATCGAATGTTTATCCCTAAAACTGCAAATCAAAATCCAAGAGAACCAAACATGGAAATTTTCCAAATGTGAACCGAAATCCCGGTGCTACCATTGTTTCACCTTAAATATGAGAAGCTGAAAATAACACATTCATTGAGAACGACGAGCGCTTACCTTGTTCATTAAAAAAAAACATAATAATGAGGGTTTGGAGGGTAAGGGTTTGAACTGTGCCCATACAAAACATAGATGAATAATTGTGGTTTTTTTTAATAATTTTCATTATTGTCTCTATCATGGTGAGGGGTATGGATGACTAGTGAAAAGTTTCTATTATAAAACTATATCTCACCAATAATGAGGGAAAGAAAATGATGATCCCCATGTCTCAGCTTTGAACTTTATGCTCTGATATCATAATGTAACGACCCAAAATATCCAGAAATTGATAATCAATAAAAGGAACACAAAACAAGTATCTACTCACACCCTCCCCTCCGCGATCTAGATCACCCCATGCAATAGAATGAAAGCAATCACTTCCTCACGGAACTCTCTTCCAGAGTTCGTAACAAGTATATGTACTTATGAAACAAAGAACACTCAACTAGTTCATCTATGAACAACATGGCATCCCATGCTATCTCAATGCACTCTTATCTAGATCACCCCATGCAATAGAATGCAAGCAATCACTTCCTCACGGAACTCTCTTCCAGAGTCTGTAACAAGTATATGTACTTATGAAACAAAGAACAATCAACTAGTTCATCTATTAACAACATGGCATCCCATGCTATCTCAATGCACTCTTATATAGTTTTTCCCACGTCGTATGTCATCCCAATCAAATCTCCTATCAATCCAAAAAATCCCTATGATTTAGGATCTTGTCTGGTTGTTGAGTTTTAGATTGGATTTTAATGGCAAAGATCTCTCTAAATCTATTACACATGTTCTCTTATGCCATGGTGGTGTCCCCTCATGTATATGAACTCTCCAAGTGCCCTTTTCTTTTATTTATATATATAAAAATAGTTCATTTGTGCAAATGTGACTTTCAGTTTTTTTTAATAACTCTTTACATAAATAATTATAAAAAATATAAAAATATATAATGTATTGGGGGTATCACAAGATAGAGGCTTATTCAATACATATGTGACCTTCTAATCTATGTTCACATATTGGAGCTTTATAGCTTCCTTCTGCACCATATCACAAATGCAGAAATACCCAATTTATACATGCTTCATCATATCATGGAAAATGGGGTTCTTTGTCATCTTCCTGCAGCTTTAGTTATCACATAGAATCGTAGTGGCATCCATCTCCAGATCCAATATACATGATAACAATTTCCAAATCCATATGTATTCATAACTAGCAAAACATGCTGCAATATATTTCACTTCTGCAATGTTAAGAGAAACACTCGAACGCTTCATGCTTAGCCATGAGATCATGGATGACCCCTAAATGAAGCACTCTTTTTGACTGAGACACTTTCTACCCAATCTAAATCTGTATAACTATACAATATAAAGTCATGATCTCTAGTATAACTGAGACCATAGTCTATTGTACCATTCAAGTACCTCATCGCATGCTTTGCAGCTACCAGGTGAACATGTTTGTGCTCAACCATATACTGAATCAGGGTGTTCATAAAAAAGAATATATTTGGTCGGGTATTCATCAAAGACATCAATGAAACTTGTCTGTATAGTCTCACATACACTAACTTTGACTAAGCATCAGCCAACAAATTCAATCTTTTATCCATGGGTGTGGCCATGGCTTTACATTCCAACATATCAAACCTTTTGAGGATTTCTACTACTTACTTCCCTTGGTTAAGGAATAAATCCTTATGGGATCTGCCATACATCAAGACCTAGAATATAGTGCATCAATCCAAGGTCTTTCATCTAAAATTTTGCAGCAAGCTCCTTCTTACCCTCTGAGATTTGCTTCTCATTACCTGTCAGGAATAAATCATCCATGTACACCAATAATTTGACATATTTATCATCCATGATCTTGAGGTAAATGTTAGGATCAACTTTACTTTTGGTAAATCCCAAGCTAATTAGAAAATTATTGATTCTTCCATACCAAGCTCTTGGAGCTTGCTTCAACCCATATAGATCCTTCTTTAGCTTGCATAGATGTGTCTTTCTATGTTCAACTTCAAAAACTTGTGGATGTTCTATGTACACATATTCTTCGATAAGACCATTTAGAAAGGTTGTTTACATATCCATCTGGTGTAACTTCCATTCCACCTTGGATGCAAGTGCTATGATGGTTCTAATAGAAGTGTACCTTGTTATGAAAGAAAATGTTTCTTCATAACTGATTCCTTCTTTTTGAGAGAATCCATAGGCCACAAATATGTCTTTTTATTTCTCAATACTTCCATCGGTTGCATGTTTTATCTTGTATATCCATTTGGAATATACCACACTTTTTCCTTATGATTTCATAACCACTTCACACACATCATTCTTTGTTATGGATTGGTATTCTTTTGTCATGTCTTCTACCCATTCTTTCTTTTGAACAATTGATTCAAAAAAAGTAGGTTATTTGTCATCAAGATAAGACATCGAAGCCACGTATCTAGAAAATGGCTTTGGATTCTTGCTCTATCTCAAGGATCCTTCTGGAGCATCATACGTCTCTGCTTACTGAATAATTTCACGAGCCCAAGCTATATTTCTCTTGTGAGAGATAGCCATGTGGGTAGGTTCTTTGGGCTCCAACATACCATGTTCTTTCATAATTTCATCATGAAGAGAGGGTGCAACTTCTTCCATTAGTTCTACAGCTATGGGAGCTACAACTTCTTCCTTGGTTTCTTCAACTTGGAAGTTTCTTGATTTCTTGAGAGCTGCATATTCATCATATGTTACATCTCTGCTAATTTCCATACAGTGGTAACCTTGTATATAAATTACGAAGGCCTTGGAGACCTCATAGTATCCAACAAATATTCCTTTATTTTTGGAAGGATCCAATTTGGTTCTTTTCTCTTTTGGAATATTAACAAACATTGGAAAACCACATATATTGAGATGACTTACTTATGGTTTCTTTCATGTGCACATTTCTTCTATGTTTTTTAACCAAAGTGCATTATGGGATATTCTGTTGTGGACATATGCATATGTCCTTGCTACTTCAATCCACAAGTGCATAGTAATATCTTGATCATGGATCATAGTATTCACTGCTTCCATAATAGTTTAGATATTCCTCTTAGCAACACCATTTTTTTGTGTATTATAGGGAGTGGTAAGTTCCCTCTTAATCCTGACATCTTTACAAAATTTTCCAAACTCATTTGAATAATACTGTCCTCCATTATCTGACCTGAGTGTCTTGATATTTCTTTCTGAAATATTTTCTACCAAGGATTCCAATTCCTTAAAATTTCCAAGCAATCCATTTTTTATTTCAAAAAGTAAACCCAATTCTTAGGAGAGTAATCATCAATGAATGTTACATAATATACATACCCACTTAAATATGTCAAGGGCATTGGACCATGTACATTTGAGTGAAAAAATTCCAATACTCCTTCTGTCTTGGCGTTGCTTTTTGGGAATGTATTATTTATATTCTTTCCTTTCACACATCCTTTAGATACTCCTTCATGATCAATCTCTAGATATGGTAAACCTATTACCACCTTTCTCACATGTGGTAAGGCTTTGTAGTTTATGTGAGCAATCCTTATATGCCATAGTTCACATGGACTTGTAGTATCATGAATCAAGGATGCTTTTGAGTGACCTTTCATTTTATACATGACACCTTCTTATGTCCCGGTAACAGATGCATCTTCTAGAGATTTTCCTTTATGCAACAAAGGAACTTCATCATCTATAAATCCTTTTCTTCAATTTCTCTCTTTTCTAACTTCATAGGAGGTTCTTCATCTTTGTATCATTCTTCAATTAAATGATAATGATTCCTTTTGTTATTCTTCCTCTTATATTCTTCTTTTCTTGTTGGACAATTTCTTGAAATGTGTCCTATCTTATCACAATGGTAACATTGATAAGAGAAGTATTTCTGCTTGTATTTTCCCTTTTGATTCTTTTTAGACTTATTAGGAGGATGAGCCTCCTTATGAGTTTCCTTATTGAAATGAGGTTTTACTCTTCTTATTATAGCATGAGTAGCTAGAGCATGGTCATCATCTAAAAGTAGTGCTTCTCGGTTTTCTACTCTAGCTTCCTCTTGAACACATTCTTCCCATAGGAAATCAAATTGTAGACTTTCCTTCCTTTCCAAAATTGTCTAGAAATAAGAATCCCATGGTATAGTAAGAGAATTGAGAGCGATCATTAATAATTCATCTTCATCACTCTTGTCTTCAAATTATTCTAGTTATTCTTTGAATTTATAAACCCTTGTGAAATATTCTTGGATATATTCACCCTTTCTCATCTTTGTACTTTTGAGTTGGGCTCTAAAACTCATCTTCCAGTTGAAGTTTCTTCTTTCATACATTATTGATAGGGAATCAAACATTTCCTCTTGGCTCTAATCATGTCCTTCTTGCACTTTTCCTTTGCTTCATATTCTTTGGGATCTGGAATAAATTCCTTGATAAACTATGTAATATAATTCTCTTCTAGAATGAGTCCAATTCATTTTTCAAACGACCAAAATTTTCTATTCCTTCCAACTTGTCATCAAGATTAGTGCTTCGAGGCATCTTGTCCTAGATAATAGAAAATGACAAAAAATGAAATTTCCTAGAAATGAAAATTGAACTTACCAAAAGATGGTCTTGACTGAGGTGAGTATGCTCATATAGTTAGTTTATGAATAATCCAAATTTTAACCCTTGAAACTGGACTTGCAAAATTCTGGACTATAGTTTCTCGTTCTAAATCTGAATTTCTGGTTTTCTTACTTTTGGTTCCAAGTGAAACTAAGGTTTTACTTTTTAGAGGATCTGTCCAATGAAAAACTTCAATCCAAGGGTGAAAACATGTGCCTAGGAGGGGCACACTTCCCATTATCACTCACACTCTAAAATTCCTGTTCAGTAGGAAACCGTAATTTTCTTGTCTGGAGAAGAAGAGAGAGAGAGATTTACTGAGTGAAAGTTTCTCTTTTTAGTCTAGGTCTAATACCAATTTAAGTTTATATGTTTTTATAACTTAATTTCTAATTTCATGAGCATTTAATACATTTTCACAATAACAACACAAAGATGATCTATGAAAGAAACACTATCACAAGGTACATAACAATTTATCCTAAGAAACCAAAAAAGAAAAAACTCAACAAAACTTCCTCAATATAGAGTACCAAAATGAAATTCCCAAAGAAGAAGGTATCATAAGAGAGAGAGACCAAACCCTAGCATATGAGACAAAGACACCAAAAACGCTTCTTTTCCTCCTTCTCTGCCCTTCCTCTTTCCCTCTCTTGCGTAGTACATGAGTGAGTGAGTGTGTACAAATAAGGGAGGGTGCCTCCCTATTTGTACGAATCACTTGACTAACCTTTGAGACTAATTGGGACAACCTATCAAATTGACAGGGCCGACCTACATAGGAAAACTAAAAATAATATTTATATTAATCTTTTATGGGTACTATTGACCCGACTTACATTGGAGGTTTTATGTCATCATTTTAAATGATATTTTACATTAATGACATCTCACGAAGGAGGAATAATAGTAATAATGTAAAGTACAAGTAGAATATTCTTCAAAGTTACATTATTTCAACATTTTTAAACACCAACTAGTAGTTTCCCTTGCAATTATGACTTTAGAAAGTACCAATTGATGCCTTATCATCAAATACTTTAAACAAACCCACATGACCTCCAGTATTAAATATTGTATAAGAAACATGAGAGAAACCCTCATGTCCATTAACCATCAAGGAAAGGGCTTGCTGTTTTCTTCTACAACTATTGGACTTATTCTTTCCAAAAATCCTCTCAACCAAGGAGGGTTGACTATTTTAGAGAACCAACATATCTTGAATGAAAATACCAAGATAGAAATTGGAAGCTTTACCAAAAAAAAAATGTCACTAAATGGCACATTCCCATATGTAGTGCACCCATACATATTTTCAATTGAAATGGTAAGAGGGGAAAAATCCTTGTTGTCGGAGATTGATAGAGTTTCTTTATCAAAAGGACACTTATCCCTAGCAATTCCTGAAGGTTGATCCATCACCTTTGAAGCACTCAGAGGCATAGTATCTTGAATAAAAAATTCAAAAGGCTAATTTTTTGTACGTGAATCAACATCACAAGGAACAACCCATAGCCTAAAGAGCACTTTATCATTATCTAAAACAATCACAGTAAACTTTTGCTTCCAACATTGTTTGAAAAAAGGACAGAAATGATCAACATTAATATTTGAAGGAAATGGGGGTGGCCTTTAATCAACTTATGTGTGCACCTGTTACAATATCTTTGGGTACAACCACACACTTGACCACCTCAATATGACCCCATACCTCTCGCAAAAAACACTTATGAGAATTGAACTTTGTCCACTAGTGAAAAACTCATCACTCTACACCTTGGGCAATCAATACAATGAGTAGTCTAAACGGTCTTCATGTGCCTCTTTCCGACAATGTTTTTGAGCAGGATCTTAATGAATTGCGAAAGAATTTTTTAAATTATTGGAACTCAATGTTCAAATTTCTTTCCCACATGGTGCCCAAGGGTATTTAGGTTTTTAAAACAATTTATACATTTAGAAATGTGATTTGAATAACATAAAATCGAAATTAAAAAAAAAAAAAGATCCCTCAGTTTTGATAAAAAATTCACTAGCCTCCTTTTAAAAAAGTAGTTTGAGTTATCCAATTTTAAGATTATCCAAGGTATCAAAAATTTGAAAAGATGAATATAAAATTGAATTTTACCTAACCAAAATAACTTAAGACTTAAAATAATCAAATAAAGTAAATGATTTTTCCACTTAATAATTCACTCCATTAATTTTACTTTCCTTTTTTTTAAATAACTATAATTTAATTAATTGTACGATTTCGTTTATATAATTTACCAATGTTATTTGTTAAGTTTGGCTTCATATTATCAAAGACCGACTTGAATGTGAAGGGAAAAAGTTAAAACCACTCAGGTATGGACCCTTCACAAGCTTGGATAAAGTTGGTAATAATGATTTTTGGTTAGATTTGCCTCCATATATGCAAATGTATTTAGATGTGAATGTGAGAAATTTACCTCCAGCCACTTCCCTTCTTGCAGTGGAACATATTTGACAACACTTTATTCAACCATAACAGATATCACAACTTCCATCACAGAATATCTGAAGGAATTGGATCTAAAGTTTAGAGTACTTATACTTCTCAGACAAGTTTACCTCCGCTCTAGCTATTTTTGTAGGCAGCAACCCATTGTTGCATTATATCAATATTGATTTAAAAGAAAAGGAAACTAGAAGAATTTCCTAGGATTTTGACCTGTCAACTCTTCAAATGCGTAGTCATCAAGTGGAATAATGACAACACAACCCATCACATGGGTCACCTCTCTGGGTCATCATATGGAAGTTGCCAACTAAGCCTCGCCTTTTTGGTATAATTTCTTGTAGATATACCCGAAGTGACAGCCAAATTATCTTATTATTTGCAATTTTAATGACTAACATTTGTTCTGTCATCTTTCCTTTCACATGAGTTTATCCATTATGTCCTTAATGTCACATCATTTGTATTGGTTTTTTCATATTAAGTTTCTCATTAGACTCCCTGTGACTTGCATTTCCCTTCCTTTAAACTTTTGGTCGCACTCCTTGTGACATACATTTCCCTTCCCAAAATGGTTCCCATCTTATGACAGACCATTTTTTTTCACTCAAAATTTTAAACTTGGACAAATGCCAAGTCTACACAACTTTATTTCTCTTTACAGAAGACTAACATTCTGCGCCAATACATTTTGGGTCATCTCTATTTCTTTTGTCCTTGCTTTCTTTCTATTTTCTATTTTCTCTTTTATTTTATTTTTATTTTTTATGCAACCAAGTCGCATCTCTCAAAGTATGGATTTAGTTGACTCTCATTAACGAGCCCTCTGACCTCAATTCCATCTACCTTTTCTAACTTCACTACTCCTCCATTAGTGATTTCCTTGACCACATATGGTTTTAACCAATGTGTTTACAACTTTCCTGGATGCTTGAAAAATTACTGTCATACATAAGAATAGGATTCCAACTTCAAAATTATTTCTCTTAATGTGTCTATCATGCCATACCTTTTTCCTTTGTTTCTCAACATTTTGGTGAAATCCTACAACAAAACGTTCTTCCTCTAAGTGTATTAGTTGAAGAAACATTTCTTCCACATCATCAACATCTGCCATTTTGGTGATCGCAACAACTCTCAAACTCGATGCAATTTATTCCATAGGCATGACAGTTTCTTGTCCATATCCAACCTTAATGGGGTCTAACCTGTCAACATTTTACATGTTGTGCGATATGCCCATATCACTGCAGAGACCTTCTAATCCAAGTCATGTCTTCGAGCATTGCAGACCTTTGTCAATGCATTTTCCATAATCTTGTTGAATGCTTCAATAGCTCCATTCGCTTAAGGACGATATGGAGTTTTTCTTCTATGTTGCATCTAGAATTCGTCAGTCAGCTCTTTAATCAAGTGATTCAAAAAATGTTTACCTTGCTTGCTAATTAGAATTTTTGGGCATCTAAACCTTGTCCCAACGTTTTCAAATAAACATGTTGTAGCAATTGCAGCAGTACAATCCTTTATTGGCACTACTTCTACCCATCTGGTGAGGTAATAAGTCATAGTCACAATATAGCGTACTCCTGTGCGCTTTGCTTCTAGACTGATAGGTCCTAAAGAGTCAATATCCCATTTATTGAATTCCTAGAGTGTAATCTATGGTACCAATGGAATTTCATCCCTTCGGGACAAATTCCCATTTCTTTGACATATATCACAGCTACGAAAATAATCTTGAGCGTCTGCATGCATGGTGGACCACGATAGTCCTTCTTGTAAAATTTTTCGAATCGTCATTTTTTTGAATAGTGGCCTCCTACGACACTAGCATGTGCTTCAATTTATATCATCAACTGCTCGTGCTCCAAAACACAACATCGGAGTATCTCATCAGGGCCCATTTTATACAAATGTCCAACAATAACCTGGAAATATGCATCTCACACTACTAATTGTTTCTTCTGCGCAGTGGTAAATTTAGTTGGCACATAACCCGTACTCAAAAATTTAATGATATCCTTGTAATGATTATCGAACATGGTTACCACAAAAGTTGCACATGAGGCAAACTATATTCCAGACGAGTAGTTTCTTCTCCACTTTCAATCCTTGACAGATGGTTTGGTTCCAAATTCAACCTGCTCGGTTTAACAATTATCTCAAAATTAAATTCCTAGAAGAGGACAAGCCACCAACAGATCTCCCTCCCAAACACTGACTTATTGACCAAATATTTTAGCATATAATGGTCAGTGTACATCTTGAATTTCCATCGAGCAAATAATGTCTAAATTTCTGCAGTGCATACACCATCGCTAGCCCTTCTCTCTTTGTTGTGGTACAATGTTTCTCTAGAGTTGATGACTTTATGCTAGTGAAAGCAATGGGGTAATCAATCACTCCTTCACCCAGCTGCGTCAATACCATGCCGAGTGCAACAAATGATGCATCAAAATGAACATGGAATTATTTTTTTCAGTCTAGAAATACAAGTATTAGTGTTGTAGCCATCTTGTTTTTCAACTTGTCTAGACTCCCTTGACAGTATTCTACCCACTAAAACTTAGTGTATTTTTTCAGCAGTTTCTCCATCATAACAATTCTACCCAGTGAATCTAGGGAAAATGTAGGGGGTATGAGAGTCCCAATTTCTCAAGCATAACAATGCAAAGGCCAAGTCCCTTTTCATGGACCCCTCTCCCTCTCTTATATACTTTTCTGAAGAGTTAGGGTCGAATAGGGATAAATTACAACTGAAAGAGCAGTTCCAAAACCACCAGAACCACCTCAAATTTGATATTTTTCCATTTTTTAATATTTTTGGCCATTACAAGACATACTCATGGGTTTACTTCACAAAAGGGGCGAGTGACTTGTAGGTTTTCTTAGGAAAACTTGCGAGTGGGTCAAAAAACCCAATTTTTAGGGTATTTTGAAGCATTTCTCGGGGTTGGTGTATTCTAGAAAGTTTTTTCTTATTTTGATACCTTTCCCATGGTCTAGAGAAGAGGGTAAATGGAGTTACAAAACTCTATATATGGATCCTCTAATCAAGGCATCATTTCATGTGACGAAAACATGTAAAAGTTGTCACAGATATAGATGTGTCATTTTAGGATATAACAACAGTATACACACACATTACAAAGGATAAAATATCAAATCTATATCCTCCAGGAAAGAAGGGATTGTTTATAGGATATATGAGAAATCAAAATCTTATCGAATATATATCCCACGATATCGTGCATTTGAATTAAGCAGCTATGTCGCCTTTGACAAAGATACAAAATTCAGAAAATCAAAGAAATATAAGGAACATGAATAGGAGAATGAAACTCTCAGAATTGTAGAAGGTCCTAAACCAGTTAGGAACGAATAAGAAGAATAGATTCCTGAGGATCATGACATGACATAACCTCAGAGACCTAAATAATTTACTAGTGAAATCATCTCACGTAAGAGAAGAATTTATTGGGATCGTGAAGTAATCGAAGAAGAAAAAATACATGGTGTTCCATAAGGAACTATCAGATAAAGAAAGAAGCCAAATCCATACCCTAGTTATGTAGCTTTGATGTGTGATATAATTGATAAAGAGCCAACATGTTTTGAAGAAGCAACAAAGTAGAAGGAGTGGGTTGATGCAATGGTTGAGGAATACCAATCCATTATAAAGAATGATGTATGGGAAATAGTACCTGTTAGAATTATTGTGCCATTTAGATCATCAAGCAATGAGTACAATCATATTCTTAATTATTAGGCAGTGAGGAGGAATGAATTATACAAACTGAACAAACCAAATCTAATAGGAAACATACAAGTATTGCTCAGAGAATTATAGTATTATTTTAATTAAAGAATTCGATGTTACAATAGTGTTACGGAAGGAAGAATTTGAATAATTAGGGATGAATTTGAATCTACCAACTGACTCTAACTGTATCTGAATGTATGGTTAACTAAAGAGATATAAATCACTATCAGAGTCCAAGTGGTTAAATCCATATGTCTAATTCAGCAAATCCATCAGTTATAACCAATTAAAACAGTCTAACTGCAGTGGTAGATGAGAAGTAGGTGAGAACTAGAAGCTTCCCACATGCAACCATGCACAACTAATGATAACTGAACCAGAGTAGAAATAAATGAATGTATCTGAAGAGTAACTAAGCTTAACTAGTTACCAACTCCCAAAAACTGAAGGAGGTTGGTGCCAGGACTCCTAGTGGCTCCTAAAATGTAGTTATTGGCCTAGGAGGCACCTAAGCTGATGCATGCAAGTGCAATCAGTATTAGTTAGCCTCTATCGGTGTTCCCCACACTCTAGTGACTGGTACATGTGGCCCATCAGTTCAAGTGGACCCAATGGTACTAGTGGACCCAATAATTAATAAAAGACTCTGAAGTTAGGCTAAAATAATTTAATAGACAGTTTGGTCAAGGGAGGATTATAAATCCTAACACCCCCCCTAAATCCTAACTTGGACAACTATGGGCCCTGGAAACAAGGCCAAAAGTCACCCATATACAATCTAAAAGAAAAAAAATGTTTCTTAATAAACCAAGGAAATATGGGAGAACCTCATGGGAACCCCCCCCCCCCCCCACCTTACCCCTCAAAATAAGAAAGAAAAAGGAAAATACAAGCTATCCTTTAGAAGAGAGAAGCTTCCTCCTTGAAAAATAAATTGTCAAAACATTGCTGCAAATTTGTATCTATATGCATCACTATGGTTCTTTTATGCAATAGCATCCTGAAGCTGTGCATGTGAACCTCTCAATGTCCTTATGAATTAATGAATCTGTGTGTTTCTTCTGGATGGAAAAGGTGGAGATTGATCAATTTTCGGCTTCTATGGGCCAAGTGGTTGATCATTTGCTATCATCAACTAGCATCGTCCTAGAATTTTGTTGCACCACTTTGTAGGGTGCGAATCTGTGAGTGAGAGTGAAACATGCTCATTCTGATACTAGGACCTAGTTGTCCTTCTGTCTTTTGGATTCCCAGCACCATGCCCAACTGCATCAATGATATTTTGAGCCCATCTAGGATTAGGCCCTTGGTTTGGAATGAATGTTGGTTCTGGATCTAGAATCTCATGAGGTTCAACCTAAATAACATGATCATGCTGGTATTTATCTTCTTCATCTGAATCTAAAACATGTAGCAAATCATCATCATGAAAAATGGGAGGAAGAGTGTTTATACATTATTTAGCTTTGAATGGTGGTGCATCGCACAATTGATCTTCTTCAAACTGAACACTCAAATCAATGAAGCATTTCCTAGTGGCAACCTCCATCAACTTGTATGCTTTTCCATCTTCTGCATATCTCAGCATAATGCATCGCTACTTTGGGCTTGGAAGGCATTCCTCTTGTCAAGTGGTATTCTGGCCCAAGTGTTAGAACCAAAAACTCTCAAATGAGAGACTTTGGGCTTATGCCCATGTGGTGCTTCGAATGGAGTGGCCCCAACCACTGATTTATGAGGCACTCTGTTCTACAATTATGAAGCATAGTTAACAACTTCTACCGAAAGTTAAGGAGGGAGATTCTTACCATGGAGAAGGCACATTTCCATCTCCTTCAGTGATCTGTTCTTCCTCTCAGCCACACCATTTTGTTGTGGTGTGTATGGAATAGAGTGTTCCATTTGAATCCCCTCTTATTCACATATATACTGAAAGTATCTTTTGATGTACTCTCCTCCTTTATCAGATATTATGGACTTGATTTTCTTACTGAAACTATTCCTAACCATAGCTTTAAAAAATTTAAAAATCTCAAAAACTTATGATTTCTATTTCATAAAGTAGATCCAACAATACCTAGAACAATCATTAATAAAGGTGAGGAAATACCTGCAACCATTAATGGAGTTTATGGGAATAGGTCCAGCCACATCACTATGTATCAAATCAAGTATAGAGGCAACTCCATGTTCCTTCCAAACTTCATACCTCTTCTCTGGATGCTTTCCTACCAATCAACAAGAACATATTCCATCGGAAGTTTGGATGAGAGGTAAGCCTTCAAACATTTTATCATTGTGGAGTTGCTGAAGATATTTGAAATTGAGATGGTCAAATATCTCATGCCATATCTTCCTAGTGTTGTTTGCATGAGACAATAAATTTGTAGGAGGTGAGACAGGAAAAAAATGTGAGAACTTTCATAAGCTTTAGTAGAATGATTTGCAATACCTTTTTCTATGAGCTCTCTAGTAGTTTTTTTCAGTGATTTGAACTGAATTTGAGCTGAATGTAACTCTCTTGGGAGAGACAGTATTGGTCATATGATAAACAGACAACAAATTAGCTGCAAGTGAGGGCACATAGAGAACATTTTTGAACTCACCATGCTTGGTTTTAACTGAACCTCTTCCTTCTGCTAGAATTTGGGAATCATCTCCCATGTGAATGTTAGGCCATTTTGATAGTGTGAGGGTAGAGAAATATTGTTAGGCTATAGGGCAGACTTGGGTTTTATACCATTAACTTCACACCAACAAAAGACCCATAGTGTTGGCCCTTTTGGAAACAACCTGCGAATAGGTTGCAGTCTCACTCGAAACAGCTATGGGGTACCACAAAATTAGGTTTCTGCAAGTAGAAGAGGGATATTACTGTACCTTTAGCTTCTAAAAAATGATAATCAGTAAATACAGAGCTTTGATATTACTTATTTATCTTCGTGATTAGATAAACAAACAGTGCCTTGCTTAACCCTTTACTGGGAATTCACAGCGAAGTTAGTATTTTGCAGTGATCTTACTTATCAGTTATATATTTATCAATGAATAAAAGAACATAACATCAACACAACAAAACCACAACACATAATATAACGTGGTTCACCCCCAGTTTAGGGGCTACGTCCACAGAACTGTGTTTTATTCAACTCTTTACAAAAACCACAGTTCTGATCTGCGCACTCAGCTGCATATCTTCTTAATCACCCCCAAAAACCCTATGCACACACAGCTGCAGAGGTTTTCCACGCACACAACTGGGACTTAACCTTTCTTACAAACAAGCATTAGCTTCGCATCAATACATCTTACATCAAAAGCCTAAACTGACTTCTTTACAAGAGTGCTTATTTATAGTGCACTTATTACAAAACCATGGGCTTAAACCATGGGTTTATTACAAAAAGAGGAATTTAACTTAACCCAGAAACCCCTAAGACTATTTTGAGTCATAACTCCGCTTACAAGCTTCCACAAAACCCACGGAGTTACCAAACTTAAGGACCGTTAGGGTGCGTGCCCCAACAGGCCCCTAAAACTCACTAGTGGCCCGTCCCGGGACACTCTGCTGCTTGTCTGGTGGGAGAATCTTGCTGGCGAAGGTAGTGAACTGCTTGCTCCTTTTATTCATAATATTTATGCTGGTTAGGGTCTTCTAGATCTATCAGCAACTCCATCCTTCGAACTTCCTGCCTGTCATGTCTTGCTGAAAATTTGACCATCCACAACTTTGGGTCCTTAACATATGATACCCCTATAATTGCATGTTAATGTGCTTCTGCATAAGACAAGCAGCCGCCTCCATTCTGCCCATCCAGGAGGGTACATCTCGGGCTCCTCCAGAGTCTCTTCGTGAGGCCCTGTTCCTTTCTTTGCTCCACATAGAGTGAGCTTCTACCTTTCTTCGTCCTACTTAGAGTGAACTTCTACCTTTCTTCATCCTAGTCAAACATTTCTGCATAGGGGTATTGCTCAAAAGGTTCTGCAGACCTCTCTCCCTGAACTCTCGTAATAACTCCTGGACTTCATGATCATTCGACATGGTCTTAACTGAAGAAACTGCAGAATGTGAAATGTGCAGAGCTGGGTGTCTTCTTAAAGAATCCTGTGATCAGATCTGTCATAATTGTGCATCATAGATAGCAAATCGGACCGAAAGGCGGTAGATCTCATATACCCACCGTTAGATTTCCTGAAGTCTCATTATTATGAATAATCAATGTAGTGCACGTGCCGATGCCGCCAAGTCTAATCTTCCCCAATGGTCATATTTTAAGCTACGACACAACTTAAGCTGCACCATACTAAGGTCCTTCGACATAACAACTAACTTCAGCTTCGCCTCAATGAGTACCTGCGATCCAATATTGATCTTCGACCCATCCTGACCCATGCGGCAACCAAACTTTGACCTTCCAATTTTGCCAGTCTTCAACACTTCGTAACCTTGCGAACAGCTTCAGTATAGTCTGGTACCCAATTTCAACTGTTCGTGGTACTTAGACTGTCCTTCTTGCTGTTACTTCTGATTAAGGGGTCCTGGTTTGTCCCTGTACTACTTTAACCTACTTCCATTCACCATGGAAGGTAAAATATCTCCATTCAATTTATTTAACTGGACTGCGCCACCATCAGTAACTCTTTGCACTATGTATGGCCCTTTCCAATGTGTCTTGAACTTCCCTGGGAATTTCATGAATTTACTGTCATATAAAAGCACAAGATCACCATTCTGGAACTGCTTCTTCTTAATGTGTCTATCATGCCATGCTTTTTCTCTAGCTTTCTGTACTTGCTGTTGGAACCCTGCAATGAATCTGTCCTCTTCAAGTTCTAGTATCTTTTCCAGCCTTTCTTTCATCATATCTGGGTCATCCATCTCTATAAAAGCAGATATTCTGAGGCTAGGAACAATTTATTCCATGGGCATGACTGCTTCTTGTCCATAAACCAACCTAAAAGGTGTATGGCCTGTCAACTTCTTGCCGGTGGTTCTATAATCCCATAGTACTGTTGGAATTCTAAGATCCCAATCATTTCTGTTAGCATTGCAAACCTTCGTCAGAGCATGTTCAAGGATCTTGTTAAAGGCTTCAACAATTCCATTTGCTTGAGGATGATAGGCAGTACTCTTCTGATGATATACTTGAAATTCTTCAGTCAATACTTCAATAGTCTTATTTAAGAAATGTGATCCTTGATCACTCATAAGAATTATAGGACACCCAAATCTTGACAAGATGTTATCGAAGATGAAATTCGCTGCTGTCGCAACACTACAGGTCTTGAATGGTTGAGATTTGGCCCAATGAGTAAGGTAGTCAGTTGCTGTAATAATGTATCTTGCTCTGGATTTCTTCGCAGGGGGATTGATAGGTCCAACAAAATCAATAGCCCATTTATCAAAGGGTTGTAAAGTTACCTGCGGAACTAGAGGCATCTCATCCCTCCTGGATGGTTTTCCTGTCCTCTGACAAATGTCGCAACTGTGGAAATATTCTCTTGCATCCTTATGAATTGTGGGCCACCACAATCCGGCTGTCAGAATATTCTGTGCTATAGCTTTTCCTGCGTAATGACCTCCTGCTGTGCCAGAGTGTGCCTCAGCAAAAATTAATGGATTTTCATGCTCTAGGATGCATCTACGCAGTATTTCATCTGGTCCCATCTTATATAGCTGTCCTGCTATTAAGGTAAAGTCGGATGCTCTAACCACTAGCTATTTCTTCTACTGCGTTGTCATTTCGGCAGGTGCAAAACCTATAGACAAATACTGAACAATATCCTGGAAATAATCATCAACCATCTGGATGGAAAACAACTGGGCATCAGGAATACCTTCGTCCAAACTAATGGGCTCTTCTCTTGACTCGAGCCTCAACAAGTGGTCAGGACCTAGGTTCAGTCTTTTAGGTTTGACTATGATCTCAAAGTCATATTCCTGAAACAGAATCAACCATCTGCATATCCTTCCACCTAGCATAGGCTTGTTAACCAAACACTTCAAAGCAGAGTGGTCAGTGAACATCTTAAAATGAGATCCTAACGGATAATGTCGAAACTTCTGCAATGCATAAACCATAGCTAAACCTTCTCGTTCTGTAGTATTATAATTTTTTTCTGCTGTGGACAGTTTTCTACTTGCAAAAGAAATAGGGTGATCAATATTACCTTCACTTGACTGAGCCAATACTATACCCAGAGCAATGGAGGATGTATCGACATGCACATGAAACTCCTTATTCCAGTCAGGGAATACTAAGATAGGGGCAGTTACCATCTTTTCCTTCAAAATATCCAAGCTTGCTTGACACTCAGGTGTCCATTCAAACCTAATATCTTTCTTCAACTGCTTTTCCATAGCGGCTGTTTTCTGAGCATATCCTTTAATGAACTTCCTGTAATATCCAGTATGACCAAGCGTAGTGCGCAGTTGTTTAATAGACTTCGGAGGTGGCAGGTTCACAATAATGGCTATCTTCACAGGATCCATCATCAATCCTTGCTTACATACAATGTGACCTAGCAGAATTCCAAAAGGGGCACAGAAGATACACTTTTTCAAGTTCAAGGAAATCTGATGATGTCTACATTTGTCCAGCATAAGTCTTAAACTAGATATGTGGTCTTTTAATAACTCGAAGATAGTCCAATCATCAAAATAAACTTCTAAGAATTTATTTATGAATTCCTTAAAAACAGAGATGACTACTCTAGAAAACATGGCAGGTGCATTCTTCAATCCAAAGGGCATAACTGTATACTGGAAGGATCCCATTTATGTAGCAAAGGTTGTCTTATGTCGATCTTCTGGAGCAATTCTAATCTGATGGTAACCTGAAAATCCATCAATAAAAGAGTACACTTCTTGACCTCCAACATTGTCTAAAACTTCATCTGTAAAGGGAGTGGGGAAAGGATCATGCAAACAGGCATCATTCAGCTTCCTCAGATCGACACAGATTCTGATTTCTCCCTTAGTCTTCTTTTCTTGCACCACCATAGGACTGACCCATTTGGACTCTTCAACAGGCTCAATGATTCCTGCAGCAAGCATCTTATCCAGCTCCATTCGGACTTTTTCCTTATACTTAGGGTTCAGCCTATAAGGGCTCTATTTCACAGGCTTCACATCAGGTTTCAAAGGGATCTTTATCACTCCTATATCACCAAGGATACCTTTCATCTCTGAGAACTTCATCGGAAATAGGTCCTGGTACTCATGGAGAAGTTGGGTCACCTTGCTCACCATTTCGTCATCCCAATAATCTCCAATGGTAGCATACTTAGGGTTTTCTTTTGACCCAATGTTTACGGTCCACATCTTCAGGGGTTGAGTCACTTCAGGTGCTTCAACTACTGGTCCATGTACTTCGCAGTGTCCTTCTGGCTCAGGAATGTTAATGTTGCATGGATCATCATCCTCGTCAATTGCAAGGTTATAACATTCTACTGCATTGGCTTCTTGTTCTTCCAATTAGGTTGGTATTCTACTATTTCTTGATCATCAAATACTTTAGTATGGATCAACCTAACAGCTGCATCCAAAGTAGGAGAAACCTCATTAATAGAAAATGTCAGCACAAAACTATCAACAAGACAATCCCAACTTACAGTACCATGGCGAAGCTCGACCTCCGCATACCAGTTCTTTGCTATAGGTTCCAGGGTGTGCAGAAACCTATGTACCCATTCTTCATGAGGTACATGCTTCCATGCCTCGTAGCATTGCTCCAAATGTCCCTGAGGACTAGTCTTACCATTAAACCTGCTTCGCACCTCCTAAGGTTGGTCCCTGAATCTTAGGCAAAGGGACTTCTCGCATGCGTCCCAACTATGAATGTACTTTTTGTGGCCATTCCACCATCTGGCTGCTGTGGCTCTGAATGTTGAATCCAGAGTCTCCATTTTCTGTGAGTCTGGTACCTGCTCTGAGAATTGCACAATAAACTCTTCTGGGTCTGTCGAACCATCAAAAACAGGTAAGGTTCTTTTCTATGAGCCAAGCCATCTGAGAGACTTGGTAATTCTGGCACATCGATGTCCATGTAGCTCATACAGTCTATTCTGCCAATTCTCTAGGCCATCATCTGAATATGTCATGCAGGAGCTGTCACACTGCCAATCCATGATACCTTCGGCAGTAGGATCAACATAATCTTCTTCCTTCACTATGATATTGTATATATGGTCCAAAACATCCTGGTATTCATCTCTTACTGGCTCTGTGTATCTCTCTCCTTGAGAAGGATCCAATGGGACTATGACTCTCAGTCCTTTCCCTTCGAAAGTCATCTGCCTCTTCTTCAAGTTGATTATTGCATCATTATCTATTGCCCATTCAATGCCTAGCAGTGCTAGATAGAGATTACTGTCATCAATTATTTCAATTACCTCGAAGTCTGCTAAGGTACTGACTCCATCAATATCTACTCATACACTAGGGAGTCTTCCTAGGGGCACAATCTTCTGCTGATTGGCTAATCTCAACTGTATAGGTGACCATTCCAAAGTAGGTTTTCCCATTTGTTCCCATGTCTGCTTAGTTAAGACATTTACTTCTGATCCTAGGTCCAGGATGACATTAGTCATGTCATATTCTCCTATCTGAGCATTCAATCTCATTTCCCTACCAGTTCTTCTGACTCTATGAACAGTTTTTTCCTTACCAGAACTTCGCTGAGGTTCGCAAGAAGCAATAAATTTCTACAACACATTTAAAGCATTCTGATTTCTTAAGAGCTTCATACAACTCTGTAAAAATGAGGACAGTGTACTTACTTTATCCATCGAAGCTTCGTGTGGCTGCGACTGCTGCTGAGGCTGTTGCGTAGGTACTACTGATGTGTTGGGGTCAGCAAAGTCTCTCTTGGCTTCCATAAATGTCTCTTTTTCTCTTTCGACATCAAATGTTGGGATTTTTTCTGGGGCCTTCCGAACCCAAGCCTCTGCAAGCTGTTTCTCCTTGTTCTGCACTTTCGTCATAGCTCCACTCCTGGTAACAACATTAATGGTTGGGATAGGTCGTTGCTCCATAGCAATTAGCTGAATATTCTGAGTAGGGGCACTATTTCTTTCTTGAATCTTCGCTATCAGCTGTGGGCATTGCTCAATCACATGGTCGACAGCTCTGCAATATCGACATATCGTAGTTGGGTTCCGATAGTCTCTAGCTAGATGTCCTACCTGGTTACAGTTATAGCACACAACCTGGCCTTGACCTCTACCAACCATACCACCATGACCACAAACTCCAAAAGCTCCGCGACCTGATGTACTACCACGGTAACCATATCCATCATTGCCTTGGCCATCATTTTGTACCCGATAAGCATCATAAGTGCGTTCTCCCATGAGGTCAAAGCTGCGACACTCATCTTCGTTGTGTCCCACTAACTTACATAACTACAATAAGGGTTCTTAGGGACTTGCACATACCTCTGCAGAAGATAGCAATCTTCAAGTCGATGCTGGCCAGTTGTCCTACAGATCTCACAATATAGAACACTAGGGTTGAACGGGTTTGGTGCACCAGAATTCAGGAAATTTCTTACCGCAGGGCACTGTTCCTTGTCGTGACCCTCTGTCCGACATCGTGTACACCAAACCTCTTCGCGACTAGCTTTCCCTTTTTTCATATCGCGAAGCTCTAGATCCATCGCTGCTAACTGTGCTTGTATTTGAGCGATACCAGAATTATCTTCGACAGGGGCTGTTTCAAGCTTCATAGAGATTTCCAAAGCCTCCTGTTGATCCGCAACCTTCTGTTGCATGAGTGGAGTCCTGATGTTTAGTAACAGAGCTGCGATGAACCATTCCTTATGTTGCGCTAGTCCAATGGTGAAACTGACTTGATCTAGTAGAAATTTGAACCTCTGGTCAAAGTCCCACACTGATTCTCCTCGCCTCTGCTGGATTTCCTTTAGCTCAATAATACACTGTGATTCTAATTTCGGCTTCTTAAATTCCTTTATCATTGCTACTTTTATATTAGTCAAGACATGGTTCTGAGTGCTGGAAAACTTCATGAACCAGGTTAAAGCCCGATCTCTAAAAGAAGTAACCAGCTGCGTTCTTTTTGTATCTTGATCCGTAGTGTTCTTAGCAGTCCACACTGCTTCGCATAAGAACCAGAACTGTTTTGGATCCTCTGATCCAGTTCCTTTGAAAATAGGGAGCTTAATGTCGTCATTCATATGGGCCATCACGGATCTAGGGGGGGAGGGAGGGGGATTGGTAGTAGGCAGGGGGGAACTTACTGGGGTAGACTGACCTCTGACAGGAATACTCGGGCTAGGGTTACTTTCAGACTGCGACGGGTTCTCAAGGATAATAGGTCTTCGCTGCGGGGTTACCGGAGGGTTTCCAATGGAAGGGTTTACTTCGGGCTCTGAGGCTGCTGGACTTACGTGGTTAGGATCGGTATTCTGACCTAGGGTATAGGACTCAAAATTTCTCTTGTACCTTTTTCCACTTCGCAGCAAACCACTTTGCTCATCGAAGGTACTTTCACTTGCAAACATAGGTTAGTAATACTAAATCTAACAGTCTGATTCAATGAGCAATATACCTTTTTCAGCCAATAGCATTTTAATTCTCAAACTAATTGAATTCAAGTACTTACCCCTTGGTCCATTGAAGAATTGTTGTTTGGATTCACTGAAGGACGTACTTGTGTCAATGGCGAACTCCGTCACAAATGCTTCAAGGGTTTGCGTTGTCCAGAAATCAACAGCGCGAGATATCTCGTTGTTCACCCTTTTCAATATATTAATTCTTGTGGGGGTCCAATCAAGAAACTGACCTTCTTGGAAGTTCGTCCTTCTCTCTGTTAACCTGGATAACCACTGGTGCAACTCTATGTGGACACTACCAAAGAAAATTTCATAAACATCAGAAAAAACATACCTTTGTAAAAAGCCATTTGCACTACGACGCGGATCTTTTTTCTTTTGTACAACAAATTTCAGATAAGTCTCTTCAATCCAATCACCGATTTCTTTCACGGAGGGTCTCCAAAACATAGCCCTCGAGGTACGACGTAAAACCCTCTTGAGCAGATACTGAGTTCAACCGGAAATGGAACCAATTTGTTGGGCTATAGGGCAGACCCGGGTTTTATACCATTAACTTCGCACCAACAAAAGACCCACAGTGTTGGCCCTTTCGGTAACAACCTGCGAACAGGTTTCCGTCTCACCCGAAACAGCTATGGGGTGCCGCAGAATCAGGTTTCTGCAAGCAGAAGAGGGATATTACTGTACCTTTAGCTTCTAACAAATGATAATCAGTAAATACAGAGCTTTGATATTACTTATTTAGCTTCGCAATTAGATAAACAGACAGTGCCTTGCTTAACCCTTTACTGGGAATTCACAGCGAAGTTAGTATTTTGCAGTGATCTTACTTATCAGTTATATATTTATCAATGCATAAAAGAACATAACATCAACACAACAAAACCACAACACACGATATAACGTGGTTCACCCCTAGTTTAGGGGCTATGTCTATAGAACTGTGTTTTATTCAACTCTTTACAAAAACCACAGTTTTGATTTGCGCACTCAGCTACAGATCCCTTCAAGTCCTCAAAACTGCGCACACAGTTGCAGGCCTCTGCACACACAGCTGTAGATCTTCTTAATCACCCCAAAAACCCTCTGCACACACAACTGCAGAAGTCGTCCACGCACACAGCTGGTACTTAACCTTTCTTACAAACAAGCCTTAGCTTTGCATCAATACATCTTACATCAAAAGCCTAAACTGACTTCTTTACAAGAGTGCTTATTTATAGTGTACTTACTACAAAACCATGGGCTTAAACCATGGGTTTATTACAAAAAGAGGACTTTAACTTAACCCCGACACCCCTAAGACTATTTTGAGTCTTAACTCCGCTTACAAGCTTCCACAAAACCCGCGGAGTTACCAAACTTAAGGACCGTTAGGGTGCGCGCCCCAACAAAGATTCTTTGGAGGAAACTATTATAGCCTATTTTTGTTTCTCATTTTAAAGCATTTGCTTGTTTTTTGAAACATGGTTTTGTTCATTTTTAAGTTTGGATTTTAGGTTACTTTAAGCCTTTTCTTTGATTGTTATGTTTGAATTTAGGTGACTTCATAGATTTTTAGCAATTTTGGCTTTACCTAGCAAGATTTATAATTTTCAAGGGCTTGTAGGATATTTATATGAATTAAAGGTCCAAAAAAATATCATAAAGTTTTATTCTAAGTCACTTAACCAAAGTTAAACCTTTGTTGTGAGGTGTATTTTTGAAAATTATTGAAACATGCATTCTTGTAGCACAAGCCCAAAAAAGTTACACACTCGTGCTACAAGAAAATCGCGCTATCTGAAAATCATGATTTTTGGTTCAAAGTTTTGGAAATTCGTGCATAGGAGAGGTCATTCACACTTGTTAATGGGTTTGATACATGTTCTCGGCCAGAGTGATCATTGTGACAGGTGTTAACAGTTCATGCAAGCAATCATTAGGGTAAGTTGCGATGGTATGGAAGTTATGATACAGAGTAGTGGAACATTGATAATTATCCATGATGAGGAAAATTCACCTTGAATTACGCATCTCCTAAGGTGCATGAAGAGCATACGAGTTTGTGGCAAAGTTTTGGTAGTTTGTAATCAAGGTTTGAAGAAGGTCGGTAATTTAGGGCTGTGAAGGGTGGCTGTTTGGCACTATCGTGGCAGTCAAAGGAGGATTAATGAATGAAATTGGACACCTAGCAGATAGGAAAACGCATTTCTAGCAGCTGAATTAACTATTCTGACAGGTAGGAGGCGAATTTCTATCATATTCCATGTATTTGGGTTTACATTGGCAGAAGATTAATTATGGAATTTAATGAAGAATGCTAGTATATAAACCCAATTGATGCTAAATGTCAAATTTTCTCTGTCAATAGAATTAAGAAGCTTATCAGTCTAAGTGATAAAATATGGTTTAGGGGTTTAGTTTCCCAACATATCATTGTCTGTCAAAATTGTCAAGATCTAAATAGAGTTAGAGTTCTTTATTGAAAGAAGCAATTTGTTCAGTCATTTAAAATGAAGAGGAGTGGGAAAACAAACAGAGCTGAACTATCAGACATGTCTTGGGTTCAAGCTTTCCTAGACTGTGCAATATTGTTTTTAGAAGCAGGATGGTTAAGCTTTTTGGAGAAAATTGATGGGTTTCACACAGAGGTCTCATATAAGTTTTCTCAGTGCTTGTATAAATATATTGTTACTTTTGACACCTTGAAGATTGAATTGACCAGAGAAGATGATAGTAGAAGCTACAGGGATCCCAGATGATGTACATAATTACTTACTTCTAGATGTGGTTGTAGACTGGGGTAAAGGAGTACATATCCAGAAATTCAAACCAGAATGGAGAGAGCCAATAAAAATTCTGCAAAGTTATATCACTTGTGAAGGAAGATTTGCATTTCTTTTTAAGTATCATTTCAGGTTTTTGCATCATCTTAACCATGAAGCAAAGATGAATCTTCCATTATTTTTCCTTAAAAGTTTACATAAAATGTCTAGCAGGGTAAAGGAACATCAAGACCATACTAAACAATCTATATTTCACCATGGGATAATAAAGCTAATCATAAATATTGTGCTTCGAAAGATGGAGAAAACATAGCATTATTTTCTATTTTGGTCTAGATTTCAAACAGAGAAGGAAGATCAAACTTAGAAAAGAAAGTTGAATAAATGTCAGAATTGGGTCAAGAAACTGAAAAAGAAAGTCATAGTCAAGATTGAAGAGGATAATGTACCAGAAAAATCTATGACTCAAGGAGATGAAAATGTTGAAGTTGAACATCAGACAAATATTAAGGAAAATGAAATTTCAAAGGCAGGAGTGAAAGATGTGGAGCCTATAGAAGATACTCTTCATGTAGAACTAAACCAAGAAGTAAAGGAAAATGTAAAAGAACATGTACAAGTTCCTATTCCAGTGCAGTCTGAAGATGAGGAAAAGTCATTGTCTGATGAAGCTAAGGGTGACACTCAATAGGATGTACAGAAACAGTCTGAAGAGGGGGTAATGTCACGAGGGATTAAAAGAAAGGTAGTTCAACTATATTCTATCAGACATCAAGGAAAAGCTTTGTGTATGTTAGGGGAAATAGAGGCAATTTGGAGGCCCAAGACTAGACCTAAGAATAAACTCAGGTTGAATATGAAAAAATTGTTAAACCCTAAACTAGCTAAAAAGAAAATTACAGTAATTGAAGACTCTTCATCTCAGAAGAGTTATAAGACAACGAAGATCAAAATGAAAAGGAGATGAAGTGCAAGAAGCAAATGATTTCAGAAAAATAAATTAGCTTTCATTGAAACCAAAATTTCAAAGATATTTGAGGAAGTTCGAAAGAAGGTAATCTTAGACCATCATCAAGATGATTTAAAGAAGCAACATTCAGTCATATCAAGCTTTTGTGCAGAGAAAGGAAGGGTTACAGAGCAATCAACCCAATGCAGTGTTGAAGTCAAATAATATTCAGAAGTCCCTGTGGCCATGAAAGAATAGCTGGAAGAAGATATAGATATTTTTAAGAAGTTAAAAATTCCATGGATTCCAGAAGAAATTCATCCAGTATCAAAAGGGAAGTGCATTGATTCAGAAAATGAAAATTTGCAGAGGAGTATCAAACAGTACAAATATCAGATAGAGTACCTACATGAGACAAATGAGGGATTAGTGACTGCTAACTGAATATTTAGAGAAGATTTAGAAGAGGTAAATAGCCACTATCAGGAATTAATTGCAGTTTCAAAGGAGGCTTTGAAAAGGAAAAGATAGACACAAAGTCACTATGAAAAACTGAAACAAACCATTCAAGAGCTAACATAGTAGAATCAAGAGCTTTCAAAAAGAGTTGAAGACTTGGAAGCTGATCACCACTAGAAAGCAAGAAAGAAGACTCAAGCTTTAGAAGCGATAGCTCTTTTAGCAAAGGATGCTAAGGACTTGTAAAGTGCTTTAAGAATAGTGGTTATTAGTTACCTTTTTGAAAAATTTATTTTATTTTGTATGACTATATTCTTATTGAACAATTCGATAGTATGACCTAAAAGTAGTTTTTTCAGTTATGTAACTATCTTTGAGAAATCAAGATAAAAGTAAGGCTGGGAAAAGAATGAGGGTTCGAATTTTTGTACAAGGGGAGGCTATCAAGCTATTGTTTATGGAGCTAAGTGTTAAAAACTATTATGTATTTTGAATGTCTGATTATGAAATATATGCAACTATAAGCCTTGTTTACCCTATTTGCTGGTTTCATTTCTGATTTGTTTAATCATTTAGTTGATATATTCATTTCTTGTTTGAAGTTATTATTCATGAAATTATTGTTAACTGTGGATGAAATTCAGAGCTATGATTATTGTTTATGGTTTATATTTTATATATTATGCATCTCAGTCCTTCTTAGTGCATGATTTAGTTTTTTCCTTAGCCTTGTGAAGTTTTTACCCTCTTGTTTACAAACTGTACAACCAAAACCTTAAAAAACCTATTTTACTTAATTTTGTTTTATGAGATTGTGTTGGCTTGTTCTTTTGTAGTCTGAGAACAATTTCTGGCACTAATAGAAACCATGTGGATGGATTCTCTAGAATCAATTAAATATGTTGTTGATTGAGTAAGGCTAGCCTTAAAGGCATGGCACCTTCCATAACCTTCTGTCTATGGTCCATCATTAGGCTTCTTTGCTCATTGTGGAAGAGCAATGTTATTATGCTTGAGGAGGGAAGTCAGTTGGTCAACTTGCTTCTTCATGCAAGAGTTGTCTGGATGAAAACCCCAAATACAATAGGGACACATCTTCTTTTCAAATTTCTTCTTATTCTTAGAGCCCAAATCTCCTTCAGAAGTATTCTGATTCTCTTTAGGTTTTGAATCAGTTGTTTTAGGCTCATTCTCCTTAGATTTCCCTTTAACTTGCGCTTTGGTAGAGTCAGTCACTAGGAGGGATTGATATTTGGAAGTCTTGATGAATCCCATCTAGACCAACTTCTCTTGCTCCTGTTTTAAGGACTCAACAAAGGAATCAAGTGAGTGCATCTTTCAATTGGGAATGGAAGCTCTTCCGAATTGGAAGATTGAGGAAAATACAAAATTCTCAGAGCCTATTTTGTTGAGTATGGAGAGCACATTCTGCTCAAAATTTCTTTCTATTCCGCACTGTCTGCATTGAATTGCAAGAAAATTGAATTTAGTACAGAATTTTTGGATGGTCTCAAAACTGTCGGGATGTAAGGTGTTACCACCTAAGTTGTACTTAGTGTTTTTTTTATCAAGCGAGCTTGGTGAACCGGACAAAGATGATTTGTTCGGACTTCAGAAGACCTTCAGAAGTGCTTCTGGGAAGTGCTTGTTGTACTATATCACATGTTCATACCCCATGGGGGAGTTGTAATAAGATGTTCTAGCATAATAGTGTCTGTAAAAGACTCGGTCTCTTAGACTTTATTTTTCAATCTGAACAGCCCAGGGTATTTTTTCCCTTGGTTATTATTGGTTGTTGAATAAATGATTGATAATTTCTGAGTTTTTCACTCAATACCTCCAAAGTTGGGGTGGTCATCTTGGCATTTAGGCCTATTGAGGTTATTAGAGTCTATGTGTCAATGTATAAACATGCTAGGCATCATGGTCAAGTCATATGAACATGTCTAAGTCCCCCTAGGTTTTTAATTTTTTAATTTTTTAAGTTTCTTAAATTTTAATTTTTCCAAAAAACTTAGGCTATTTTTTAATAGTCTAATTGGAAATATTGGTTTTGTAATAAAAATGGGCCAAATAATCAGTTTCAGTCATGGGGGTGCTCATTTTCAAGCTAAGAACACCATGTAAACCCATAGACCCACTTTTTCTAAGTTTTGAGTGATTTGTCCATCACTCAGGTCAAAAATCCCTAAAAATCAAATATTGATTATTTAATTGATAAATCAATTAAATAATGGAGAGAACCCCAAATCCTAAATCATTGGGATTTTCTTCGATTTGACTGAAATCGGTCTCATCGACTTGGGATTGACTGAATCTGACAATTCCTTGACTAAAGGAGGTGATCCGGGCTCATCTGGGAGTACATTTATGCATGCAAACTTGGGAATTGCGCCCTCCCTCTCTCCTCCACATGTGCGGGCCTCTCTGGTTGAGTTTTGATGGATGCTTCAGTCAGTAGGTTGAGGTGTTAGAGAGATAAGCTCTCCGATTGATAGTTGCACTCAGTGAGACTCAGATCAGGCTTAGTCAGACACAGATCAGGCCAGATTCACTCCACATACACCTACAGTCTCTCTCTCCTTGGGATTTTCTCCCCCCTTGGCTAGATCCCTGTTTTTGCTATAAATTAAGCACAGATTACCTCTTCCAAGCTAGTTAGAACTGGGATTGAGGTGCTATTGCTATTGTACTATTGTTATTGTTTACTATTCTGGAATAAAGAAGCTTTGGAGGCAATATGTATGGTGTAATTCTCTTCATGTGTGGATGGTGATTGTCAAATGCTTATGAGGTATAATCTGTGTCATTTCTCTTTGCTTTTGTTGGTTAATTATTGGTCTTGAAGGAGAGAGCTCCCTCTTGTTAGGGTAAGATTTTATTCTAGTTTGATTTATGCTCTTACTATTTTTTTTTTCAGATCTATTGGAGTTGCATAATGATTTTAAGTTTAATTGCATGCTTTCCATTTATCTTTTCTAGCAGCACCTATGTTTTAACTATCTGTTTGTGCAAGGATTTGTAAGTTGCAGGTGATCTCAATTGTAGAAGAGGTTGATATGGTTTTCATCTTCCTCATATTCAAGATATTCTAGAGGACATATTCCCTCGGTGTTCCACTAAAACAGACTCCAAATCCCAACATTCCCAGGCTTCCAGCACTCTTTCTCTCTCTTCCTCCTTCAAAAAATCAATTTTCTTACCTGGTTACTATGTTTGAAAGATTTGATATCATTTGGATATGTTATATTAGAGTAAAAATTACATATATCTGTTGTTTCAAGGGTCATATACTAGATCTTATTATTAAAAAAGTTTCATAAAGCATTCTATATCTAGTTTAGGGAAATTGGTCGTCTTGCATGGCAATTTAAAGAGAATCCATAGGTTGCATTATTTAGATTTCTGTTTCAGTTTTAAAAAGATTAAATCCAGAAATTAGCACATATTTCATTGGCTTCCCAAACAGCAACCCAAGATACCAAGGAAAGCTTGCTTTCCTTGGTTCCTTTTTCACCGTTTTAGCTAGTTTTAACTTAGTTTTGTTTGGTTTAAAGTAGGCTGACCCAAAGGTACTTCCAAAGTGATTTTGGGAATATTTAATTATAACATTCTTGCTGTATTTTTATCAGGTATAACATAAATAAGAGAATATGCTGTTCGAAAGTGGCTTTGGGATCGTTCAAATCCCCCAAGAGGTCTCCCTTTCGACCATACTTTTAAAATTTTGGGAAATTTGTAAAGCCTTGGTTTCATTTTGTATAATAAATAAGAGGATTCAGATAATTTTACTGATATTTTAATAGCAAATAATAAAATTTTCTCCAAATAGGCTCTTTCGAGCCCATTCCCCATCCGCCCTAGGAGGATTCGTGCCTTTTTTGTCGTTTTTCGCATTGTCTTACTTATTTTTGATTTAGATTAGTTTCATTCATGCAGAATAACATGATTTTATTACTTTATCATATATTCCATATTACATTATCAAAGTAACTCGAATACTTACCCCACGACTTCCCAATTTACCCGCAAGGGGAAAGAGATGCGTGCTAGGAATAATTAAAAAACTTGTGATTTGTTTCTATTTGTTGCTATATTTGATTTTATGTAAGTAATTGTTCTAAAATAAACCCCCTCCTTGACTCCCCGATTGATTTCCACTTGGACCGAAAGAGGTTCCTGGAGGGTTTTTCTTTCTAAGAAAACACACCCTTTAAAACTCACTAAAATTGACAAGACTCTGGTGTGTATGCTATGCATTTGGCTATGGTTCATCCGATCAGTCAATATGCATCAAAAGAAACATGAGTGACTATTTTAATTAGTCTTCACATTCCCCAATCAACCACCATCAGGAAAAAATCCAATGCCTCAATCAAACCGTAAGCGATGGCAAAATACCCAAAGGAAGCGGGAACTCCTGAAAAGTGACCTCGAGGTGCCGATCTCTATTACACCTTTGGGTGCATTATGAAAAACAGTCTCAAAGAATCCATTCAACCCACATATTCCTTGCGGCTAGCCATGAAGGTTTAGTTTTGGACATACTCCAAGTACTCTCGGGTATATCTGGAGCCCCCCTCTCGCCTAATTTTAATCAACTCATATTTCACATTAACTTAAAACGTACCAAGAGGAAATCGCAAAACATTCACTCCAAGCACATGCAAGTACATTGATTATTTTATGACTCCATTTTGAGGCACTGACTATTTTCTTTCTATATATATATTGTGTCTCAGCATTGTGCTTTCGTGTGCTCATTTTTTATCTTGTCATCTATGGTTGTTTATGGTTAAATTTAAAACTCCTAAGTAACTCATTCAGTTTAACATCACCATACTAAATAATTTTTCCTTAGTAACTTAATAGGGTCAACCCCCCTTGGGTTCAATAGGAGTTGAGCCTAAACGGAGCAGTCAAGAACAAGGTGACAGCCTTGACTCAAGACTTGCCCCCAAGGACACACCGAGTGGCTTGAAGATTTCTGCCACGTTACCCCCAGGTGTATGAAAGGTGGCAACACTTTTTTGTGTCGTTGCCTTGGATAAATATTTTTATTCCCGAGTACGACTTAGCTTAACATTTTTCTAAACAATTAAAAAGATAAAAAATTTGATTGATCTTGTCTTTAAAAAACATAAAAAATAAAGCTTGATCCATCTGGCAACTCCATTGTCTAACATCCCTCGAAGAATTTCTACCCGAAGAAACCACCATCAATTATTCAATCCTCTCCCTTATCCCAAAATATCTATTAGGGAAAGATAGAATAGGAATACTTCTCGTAGAAACCTTGAAGATTTAGGAGACCAATCCTTCTCAGATATCCATCACATATTTGTAGAGAGTCATATTCACCAATCTCAAGAAATGATGGAACTCTTCAAACCCCTTGAATTTTCTCAGATAGTAGGTGCTCCCCATGTCATTTCAAATGATGCTATCAAGAAGCTCCCCATATTTCAGGGAAACAATGCCATCACTGCCAAGTCTCACCTCTGAAATTTCAAAAAGCACTTGGTTAGTTATTGCTATGATGCTGCCCATGACCACGACGATGTCAAAATGAAGCTCTTTGCTTTATCCTTAGAAGATGATTCTGGAGAATGGTACCTTGATCTAGATGATAATAGATATAAAACTCTTAGTGAATTCCAAGAGAGTTTTAAGAAGAAATGAGGAGAAAGGAAGGAACCAAGACACGTTCTTGCTCCCCTTCATAGCATAAAGAAGATGGAGAACGAAACCATGAATGAATGAACACTAAATTTAGGCATGTGGTTGCGGACCTTCCTAAATACGTCAAGCCAAATGATTCCTCCATCCTCATATATTACATTGAATCTTTCACCGATGACTTAAGGTACCAATTGAGAGATAAGGAACTGACCGATCTAAAAATTTCCTAGGAATTAGCCGAGAAAATAGAAACGAATATGCGATCTTCAAGCAAGTCCAACATTATAGGCTACACTAGGGAAAACACTTCCTACAACAAAGAGAAGGGTAAATTTGCTGAATCATAAGAAAAGGGAACTTCTAAGGATCCCATGGAAAAGATGATGGACATGATAAAGAACTTGGTTACTAGTCAAAACCAGCTTATGGCAAATCATTCTGCAGAAATGAATCATATGAAAAATAGAATAATCACAATGGAAAGGAATAATGGACCTAGGAACTTTCAGCCTAAAAGAATTAGATGTATCAAAAGAAATCTCCTCAACAAGAAACTAGGATTCCAAACCAATTAGACTCAGCTAACATGGTAGAAGAAGTAATTCCATGGTGTAGACCTTGTGAACAATTCCACCAAGAAAGCACTTGTTATCTTGCAAATCAAGTCATGGAACATGGACTTCCCGAGATTGGTAGTTAGGAAACAAATCCAAGCAATCCTGATCATGTATACATGGTAGGCCAAACCTACCCTTTGTCAAACCAGCATTGGCAGCAAGCCACATATTACAGTTATGAGAAGGATCTCCTTTCCAACTTTTATGGTGCAATTCCTTCTCTGGAAACAATTCAGGAAATGAAGGAGGCTAGAATCAAGGGTGCGATTTATCGAAGGAAGGAGAATCCATCACCATCTAAACAGTACAAGCCAAAGGTAACCAATCCTCCTCTCCCAAATCCCCCTATTATCCTTGAATCAAATGTTGATATGGGAGAACGGATAACTAGTGCTAAGATTCATGTTTATGCAACTGATGTCCTTAAAACTTCTGGTCAAAAAGAAAATTTGTTGAAAGCCATAGAGGATAGTCAAAGTAAAACTCATAATAATGTCAAAGAGAATCCTCTCCCTAATAATAATGCTATATTTGAAGCCGACCATATTGAACCTATGGATATGTCTATAGTCCTCAATAGTGTTGATCCGAGAAGAGAAGACCACCCACCTTTTTATGTCTCTCTCTTAGTTGATAACCTTCTCCTTCATAACTACATGTTAGATTCAGGTGCTTCATCAAATTTCATGACAAGAAAAGTAATGGAACAACTAAATATAAGGGTCACCTGACTCTACCACAATGTTTGTGCAATGGATGCAAGAGAAGTTGAAGTGGTAGGGATAATCTTAAATCTATAGGTTAAGTCGGCCAAGTATCCTAACATCGACATGTCGATGGATGTGGTAGTGATAGATGTTCTAGATAATTGGGGTATGTTTCCATCCAGAAAGTGGGCCGCAACTCTTGGTGGGAACATTCAAATGGATTGGACATATGCTACTATACTTGCATTAGAAAACACTAGGGTGATACTCCATAGAGAGAAGTTAAGGAAACGACATGTAGAAAACCCTAAGAAACCTAGAAATGAATTTGTTCATTTCACTAATAACTTTGCAAACTATGCTATCTTTTCAAATTTCATGGCCCCTATTAAGGAAAACATTAAAGATGAAAAGATAGATTAAGTTTGGCAAATGTACTTTGACGGGGCTTATTCCAAATCCAGAAAGGGTGCGGGCATTGTGATCATTTCTCCTTCAAATAAAATCTACAACTTTTCTTTCAGATTGGAGTTTGAAGCATCAAACAATGCAGCTGAGCATGAGGCATTGCTTCTAGGGTTAAAAACCGCTAAATACATGGGGATAAAGATGTTGAACATAAAAGGTGATTCATACTTAGTTTTCCTTCAGATTAAGAATCAGTATTAGTGCAAAAATGACAAACTAAGGAATTATAGAAATGCCATATGGGACACCATGGAATGGTTTGATGCACTTAACATTCAAAAGGTCCCTAGAGAAATGAATGGTTTAGAAAATAAGTTGGCAGTAGTAGAATCCACCCTCCAGCCATCAGATGAAATGATTAGTGGGAATGGAAAAATGGAAATTAACTTCAGGCCTTCAATTCTGGATAATGTATATCACTGGCAAGTGTTTAAAGATGATGAGCAACTCTTGAGATTCATCCATAATTCCAAAGAGTTTGAAGGTTGCAAGATCAGTTATTAGCAAGAGGGTAAAGAGTATCAGGAATGCAAGGATAATGAAAGGAATCACATCCCAAGTATCCTTATAGCTTTTGAAAATATGTTTGATCGACAGGATCATCATCAAAAAAAAAAAAAGTAATAAAAATTGGGGATTATATGGAAATAAACATAGGAACTAACAAAGACCCCAAGTTAATAAAAATTGGAAAAGGTACTTCAGAAAAGGAAAGGAACAATTTGATCAACTTAATCAAAGAATATAGAGATGTGATTCCCTTTAGTTATGATGAACTTAAAGCCTATCGGGAATATTTGTTTCAACACACTATTCCCCTCACAAAAGAGGCTAAGGAGGTCAAGCCTTTTCAACAAAAACTTATGCGAATAAACCCTAAGTTGGCCCCCATTGTGCAGAAGGAACTTCAGAAGATGTTAGCAGTAGGGATCATAGCACCCACAAGACATTCATCATGGTGCTCCAACTTAGTTATTGTCAGAAAGAAGAATGGGTCAATTAGAATATGTATAGATTTCAGAAATTTGAATACATCATTCCTTAAATATAATTACCCATTTCCCGACATGGAAACATTGCTTCAAAGAGTAAAAGGATCAGGAATGATGTCCTGAGAGAATTGAAGCCATTAAGAAATTGCCCTTACCTCAGAATCTTAAATTTCTCTAGCCTTTCAATGGTCAGATTAATTTCATAAGGAGATTCATCCCAAATTTAGCAGAATTAATGAAGCCTCTACAAAAGTTGTTAAAGAAAGATGCCAAATTTAAGTGGACGGATGAAGAAATATATGCTTTCAAGTCTATCAAAGATGCCATATCCAGGTCCCCAGTCTTGATCAGTCCAAATTATTCCAAGGAATTTCATATATTTTCCTTTGCCTCGGAGGACACCATTGCTGGTGTTCTACTTCAAAAGAATAAGGAAGGACAAGAAAAACCTATAGCCTTTATGAGTAGAGCCTTGAAACATTCAGAATTGAAGTATACCACCATGGAGAAGCAAGCTTATGCTCTTGTCAAGTCCCTTAAACATTTCAGAACTTATGTAGGTTACTCCAAAATCATTGGGTATGTACCCCATGCAGCTATCAAGGATATCATGTCTCAACAAGATTGTCTAGGAATCAGGGGTAAGTGGGTTTCAAAGATTCAAGAGTGTGATTTAGAGATAAAACCTTCTAAGTTAATTAAGGGACAAGGTCTTGCAAAGATGTTGACCCAAGGAAATGAAAAGGCATTAGGAATAATCTGCCATAACAATGATTCAAAACAAAGTGTATTAGATGAGCTTCAGAGATTAGAGCAACACCCTTGGCATGCCGATATCATCTTCTTCCTTCGTAACCTTACATGCCCTGATCACCTACTTAGACATAAAAGAAGAGCATTAAGGTTAAAAGAAACTAAGTATTGTTTAACAAAAGATGGTTTGGGTTGGAGAAACCTCGATGGTTTAATACTTAGATGTGTCAATGAACCTGAGTCCAAAAAACTCAAGGTTGAGTTCCATTCAAGATTTTGTGGTGGACATTTTGCAGCAAGAACAACCGCCCATAAAATCCTTACAACAGGATACTATTGGCCGAACCTCTTTTTAGATGTGCACAAGTCTGTCAGAGTTTGCCCCCAGTGTTGGTTGTTCATTGGAAAGCAACAAATGAAATCCTTGCCTTTAAACCCAATAGTAGTGCAAGCTCCTTTCCAACAATGGGGGCTTGATTTCATCGGTAAGTTCAAGGATAAATAGAGCACTAGTTATTCTTGGATACTTACCGCCACTGATTATTTCACCAAGTGGCTAGAGGCGATACCCACCAAGAAGGAAACCAATGTTGTAGTCATGGATTTCTTAGAAGATAAGATTATCACAAGATTTAGTGTGCTAGCTAGAATCATCACAGATAATGGCCCGTGCTTTGTTTCCTCTGAGATTTCATCCTTTTGTTTCAAGTACAGCATTGTAATTTTTCCTATCCCATTCATCCAACTATTATCCCCAAGGAAATGGTCTAGCTGAGTCAAGTAATAAAAACTTAATGACCATAATCAAGAAAACTGTGGGTGATAATAAAAAGGCTTGGGATAGAAAGATCAAGTTTGCATTATGGGCCAATATAATCACAAAGAAAAGTTCAACCGGAAGGAGTCCTTTTGAACTTTTTTATGGCCTAGATGTCACCTTACCTGTCCATTTAAATCTTCCAGTGTATCAGCTTCTCCATACCTTTAGCTCAGATCAGGATGCCATTGAGAACATAGTCAACCAGTTGATCGAGTTAGATGAGAGTAGAAGAAATTCCCTTGACCAAAATATCAGAAATTCAAACAAAGTCAAGAGAATTTTTGATAGATCTACTCGGCCTGGATCCCTTCAAGTAGGTGACATAGTCTTGCATTGGGACAAATGACGGGAGAAACTTGGGAAACAAAGAAAGTTCGACAGCTTATGGTTGGGGCCATATATCATGGATGAAGTAGCAGGAACAAATTCTTTCTATCCAAATGGCCTAGAAGGAGAAATATTAAGCCTACTAGTGAATGTATTTCTCCTCAAGATGTTCCTCGCCGAGATGATTTGATTCCTTTATTGGCATCGGTGGTTTCAGGGCCAATTTCTAAACCTTGCCCTGCATGTATTTTTAAATTTTATGTATTATATTGTTGTATTATATATGTTTTGTACCATAGTACTAACCTTGAAAATTTTCATTTGTATATTAGTCTTGTAAAATATTGCTTTTTTGTACATCATAGACTAATTCTGTACATTAATCTTCTTTTATAGTTGATTTATTTTATATACATGTTACTGACAAACTTTAATTGCTATGCAGGACCAAGAGATTTCGGAGTTCTCACATCCTCTTCTTTGATAAGAAGATTATTTAGGGCATGTGTCCCTAGATGGAGCCAAATGTTACCACCTAAGTTGTACTTAGTGGTTTTTTATCAAGTGAGCTTGGTGAACTGGACAAAGATGATTTTTTCAGACTTCAGAAGACCTTCGGAAGTACTTATGGGAAGTGCTTGTTGTACTATATCACATGTCCATACCCCATGGGGGAGTTGTAATAAGATGTTCTGGCATGATAATGTCTATAAAAGACTCGTCTCTTAGACTTTATTTTTCAATCCAATCAGCCCAAGGTGTTTTTTCCCTTGGTTATTATTGGTTGTTGAATAAACGACTGATAATTTCTCAGTTTTTCACTCAATACGTCCAAATTTGGGGTGGTCGGCTTGACATTTAGGCCTATTGATGTTATTAGAGTCTATGTGTCAATGTATAAACATGCTAGGTATCATGGTTGAGTCATATGTACATGTCTAATTCCCCCTAGGCTTTTAATTTTTTAATTTTTTAAAGTTTTTAAAATTTTAATTTTTCCAGAAAACTTAAGCTATTTTTTAATAGTCTAATTGGAAAAATTGGTTTTGTAATAAAAGTGGGTCAAATAATCAGTTTCAGTCATGTGGGTGCTCATTTTCAAGCTAAGATCACAATGTAAACCCATAGACCCACTTTTTCTAAATTTTGAGTGATTTGTCCGTCACTTAGGTAAAAAATCCCTAAAAATAAAATATTGATTATTTAATTGATAAATTAATTAAATAATGGAGAAAACCCCAAATTCTAAATCATTGGGATTTGCTCCGATTTGATTGAAATCAGTCTCATCGGCTTGGGATTGACTGGATCTGATAATTCCTTGACTAAAGGAGGTGTTCTGTGCTAATTTGGGAGTACATTTATGCATGCAATCTTGGGAATTGTGCCCTCCCTCTCTCCTCCACACGTGTGGGCCTCTCTGGTTGAGTTTTGATGGATGCTTTAGTTAGCAGGTTGGGGTGTCAGACAGATCATCTCTCTGGTTGATAGTTGCACTTAGTAAGACTCAGATCAGGCTCATTTAGACATGGATTAGGCCCAGATTCACTCCACATATAGCTATAGTGTCTCTCTCCTTAGGATTTTCGCCCCCATGGGCTAGATCTCTTGTTTTTACTATAAATTAAGCACAAATTACCTCTTCCAAGATAGTTAGAACTGGGATTGAGGTGCTGTTGCTATTGTACTGTTGTTATTGTTTACCATTCTGGAATAAAGAATCTTTGGAGGCAAGATCTATGTTGTAATTCTCTTCATGTGTGGATGGTGATTGTCAAATTCTTATGACGTATAATCCGTGTTATTTATCTTTGCTTTTGCTGGTTAATTGTTGGCCTTGAAGGAGAGAACTCCCTCCTGTTAGGGTAAGAGTTTATTCTAGTTTGATTTATGCTCTTACTATTTGCTTGTTTCAGATCTATTGGAGTTGCATGTATTTTAAGTTTCATTGCATGCTTTCCAATTATCTTTTCCAACAGCACCTATGTTTTAACCATCTGTTTGTGCAAGGATTTCTAAGTTGCAGGTGATCTCACTTGTAGAAGAGGTTGATCTGGTTTTCATTTTTCTCATATTCAATATATTATAGAGGACATATTCCCTCGGTGTTCCACCCAAGTAAGACTCCAAAGCCCAACATTCCCAAGCTTCCAGCACTCTTTCTCTCTCTTCCTCCTTCAAAAAATCAATTTTCTTACCTGGTTACTGTGTTTGAAAGATTTGATATCATTTGGATTTGTTATATTAAAGTAAAACTTACATATATATGTTGTTTCAAGGCTCATATACTTGATCTCATTCTTAAAAAAGTTTCATAAAGCATTCTAGATCTAGTTTAAGGAAATCGTCCGTTTTGCATGGCAATTTAAAGAGAATCTGTAGGTTGCATGCTTTAGATTTATGTTTCTGTTTTAAAAATATTAAATCCATAAATAAGTGCATATTTAATTGTCTTTCCAAACGGCAAGCCAATATCCCAAGGAAAGATTGCTTTTCTTGGTTCCTTTTTCTCTGTTTTAGCTAGTTTTAACTTAGTTTTGTTTGGTTTTAAGTAGGATGACCCAAAGGTACTTCCAAATTTATTTTGGAAATATTTAATTCTAACATAATAACTGTATTTTATAATTCATAACAGAAATAAGAGAATATTCTGTTCGAAAGTGGCTTTGGGATCGTTCAAATCCCCCCAGGGGTCTCCCTTTTGACCATAATTTAAAATTTTGGGAAATTTGTAAAGCCTTGGTTTCATTATGTATAAAAAACAATAGGATTCATATAATTTTACTGATATTGCAACAGAAAATAATAAAAATTTTCTCCGAATAGGCTCTTTCGAGCCCATTCCCCATCCCCCCTGGGGGGATTCACGCCTTTTTTGTCATTTTTCGCATTGTCTTACTTATTTTCACTTTAGATTAGTTTCATTCATGTATAATAACATGATTTTATTACTTTATTATACATTCCATATTACATTATAAAATTAACTCGAATACTTACCCCACGACTTCCTAATTGACCCGCAAGGGGAAAGAGATGCATGGTAGGAATAATTAGAAAAATTGTGATTTGTTTCTATTTTATACTATATTTGATTTGTTTTAATTAATTGTTATAAAATAAACCCCCTCCTTGTTTCCCCAATTGAGGCCCACTTGGACCGAAAGAGGTTCCTGGAGGGTTTTTCTTTCTAAGAAAACACCCCCTTTAAAACTCACTAAAATTGACAAGACTTTGGCGTGTATGATTTGCATTTGGCTGCGGTTCATCTGATCAGTAAATATGCACCAAAATAAATGTGAGTGACTAGTTTAATTACTCTTCACCTTCCCTAATCAACCACCATCAGGAAAAAATCCAATGCCTTGATCAAATCGTAAGCGGTGGAAAACTACCCAAAGGAAGCGGGAACTCTTGAAAAGTGACCTCGAGGTGCTGATATCTATTACACCTTCAGGTGCATTATGAACAATAGTCTCAGAGACTCCATTCAGCCCACATATTCCTTGCGGGTAGCTGTGAAGGTTTAGTTTTGGACATACTCAAAGTACTCTCGGGTATATCTAGAGTCCCCCTCTTGCCTAATTTTAATCAACTCATATTTCACATTAACTTAAAATGTACCAAGAGGTAATCGCAAAACATTCACTCCAAGCACATGCAAGTACATTGATTATTTTATGACTCCATTTTAAGGCACTGGCTATTTTCTTTCTATATATATATTGTGTCTCAGCATTGTGCTTTCGTGTGCTCATTTTTTGTCTTGTCGTCTATGGTTGTTTATGGTTAAATTTCAAACTCCTAAGTAACTCATTCAATTTAACATCACCATACTAAATAATTTTTCCTTAGTAACTTAATAGGGTCTACCCCCCTTGGCTTCGTTAGGAGTTGAGCCTAAATGGAGGAGTCAAGAACAAGGTGACATCTTTGACTCGAGACTTGCCCCCAAGGGCACACCGAGTGGCTTGAATATTTATTGCATGTTGCCCCCAGGTGTGTGAAAGGTGGCAACATAAGGCTATCAACTCCTTCTCCAGAATGTGTCCCCCAAGTTCATCTTGCTTTCCAAACCATACTTCGAGCTTCTCCCTATATTCCATGGGAGTCAGCAAACCTTCAAGGTGAAAGAGGAGATATCTAGATATGTGAGTACATAGATAACCAGAAGCTTCATCTAAGTGGTTCATAAACTTGTTTTTCTCAACTGGATGATGGGGATTGATATAATTTCCCCATTATTAAATAATTGCATAGCGGGACAATTCCATCACCCTACTAGTTCCCTAGGTTGGATGGATACATTTGGAATTTTAATAAGGGAGCTAATAAATGTTGTTCAAACATGAGAATGGGATAAATATTTAATAATGTAGCTTATTAAATAAATACAAGAGAAAAATGAAGTGGAAATGGAGCATGGAGACACATGGAGACTATGAGGCCCACACAAGCTAGACATTTTGTGCCACATGGCATCCTCCTCTTGCAATTTCGAATCCATGGGAAGTATAAAGGTTCTTGGATGAGTTAGAAGGCTAATACACTTGTCCATATGCATCATAGGTCTAATTTTAGAGAAAATGTAACTTACATGGGAAAGGAAAAGTCATTTTGGATCTAGAGAGACACTTGGACTAGATTCCCTAGCTCTATGACAACAACGATGAAGATGCTATGACACCTATGAAAAAAATAAGATCTGAAAGATGAAATCTAACATATATGACATGTCAAGTCAAAATAGATAATCCAATATATCTCTCATGTGAGTTGAGGAAGCTCAATGGGATCCAACTCAAATTTGGGGAAGGTGGAAGGCTACGAAAGGGAGGACACATGGAAAATCACGAGCACACACACTAATTCGAATTGGATTGAGTTTGTGGATGCATTGGTAACCTTAGAAGTCTAATTATTTTTATAAAATATAGGAATCAACCAATATAATATCTTTTAATCATTTGAGAAATTATCATTTGTGAATTGTGAGAGCTAGTGGATGACTAGTTTTCTTGCCTTAGCCAATTTCGAGGGTGAAAGATTCCCATCCAAGTTGGAATTTGGAGAGGAAACTTAGGTATTTCATGTATATTTAATGGATTCTTATTTTCAGGTGTAAGCTATATTGCAGCATGTGGATTCTTCTATTGTAGCACTTTCTCTTAACCATTTCCCGTTTTCTTTGCATATTCATGCTCATGGAGGGATTGTTCCTGAGGTGAGATCATGTACTCTTTGGGAGAGATATTCCTGATATATTTATGATTTTAATCATTTAAATATTATATTTTCTTAATTCTCATAAATTTTCAAGTCTAAATACCCAAGAGTTGTATGTCAAAATGACTTTTAATGAGCAAACAATGACCATTTCCACTCTATTTTGATATATGCCATGGTAATGATTATTATTTCAAATGGAGGAATGCATATATGATACATTTATGATGAATGTACTGTAATTAATGTTTATTTCAAGTCTCATGTTCTGTATGTAAGCATTGGAATCCATTTTACTCATTTTTATTGCATTGGGAGAAGATTTGGTGCATTTTCCCCAAGGGTCGAAATTGTGATTTGGGAGTTGTTTGGGAAAGAGTCATAACAGCCTGTATAAACTGAACTATGTTTCATATCATAATTTTAAAAAACAATTTACACATCTCCTGCCTCTGTTCATAAATGCGAGTGACTTTGGGACCATTTGAGAAGCCATTTCCGGCAATTACCTGGGGGGAATTGGAGCCCCAATTTGCTAGTAAATACTTCTACTTTGAACAGAAAATTAAACAAGTTTTCAGAAATAATTTGGGGGTCATAAAACATCCCTAAACATCACATTTAATTTATAATATCATTCATGTACCTTTTGAGAAAATTTGGGAGCATTTGGGTCAATTTGGAGGTCTAGACATCAAAACTAGTTAAGGTCAAAATTGGGGAAAAAGTGAAAAAAATGGTCATTTAATAAAATTTCAAAAAAAGGGACATTACAAGTGGTATCAGATCATGGTATTGGAACCTGTTAATTAATACCATACATTGAATAAAAATTTGCAGACATGTCTTGGCTTCACAATAGAATCACAATTCCCACTTTCCTTCCTCCCCGACCAAAAATTACAGAAATTACAACCATAGATATTGGAGCATGTCTCCAGGAGTATCAAAATTTGAGAGGGTATATTCATGAGTGGTATTATTTCCCATAATATCTTGTCAATAATGGATTTAGGAACAATAAGGGAAATGTGAATTCATTAAGGGAGAATCAACAATCCACAAGTTTGGAGGAGCATGAAATGAGAAAAAATCATCCTATTTGTGAAAAGAGCCTAGATACACCATTACAGAAAGAAATAGAGGATCATGAAGTGGATAATAAATTAACTCAAGGTGATTGAAGAGAAGATAATAAAGAGGAAAGTGAACACTAGCACACAATACTTACTGATAGGGGTTATGAAAATCAAAGAGAATCCATTGATGGATCATTGAACTATGAAAGAGTACTTACTGATGGGTGCTCACAACTCTATGTTGGTGACATAGAGATAATATTTCAAAGTGTTTCTTCAATAAAAAATTCCATTAAACATGAAAATGAATACCTTGTAGTAGTTGAAGAAGAAACAAGATCAACTTCCCCATCACCACTTGAGCTTCATGAAGTTGGTCCAAGCAAGAAGGAAGAAGATGAGGAGTTTCATTTGCAAGAGCCTCATTTTATTGAAGGGTACTTAAATATGAATGAAAATAAGATCCAAGACACTCAAGCACTAGTGTCAAATTCTTGTTGGATATCTACTTCATTGTAGGAAACATCTTTCCTTGAAGACATGGAGAAGATTCAAAGAGCAATGTGCAACATCAAAGGTAATTTCATGTCTTTGCTTTTTGATAGAAAAAATGTCATTGAGATTAGTGAATGGTTACATGAATCCTACTTGAATAATAATTAACATATTCATAATCTCACAATTCACAATGAGCAACTTCTTGAAAAGTTGCAAGACACTTGTTTTTTCTCCTATGTTTTAGATTGTCAAATGGTATATTTTTTGGAGGATTTTCATGACATGGTGGATCATGAGAAATGTGGAAATTTGAACATGCTTGATGTGTTTGAATATGAACTTGAAGAGATCCAAACACTTTATGGGGTTGAAGAGGAACTTGAATTGTCTCTTGATGAAGGTTATGCAATTTTTAAAGAAGAGCATGATTCCTCTACATTGGAACCAATCTATGACAAAGGTTTCACACTTTTGAAGGAGCTTCATGATAATACCCATATGGATACTTCCCATGATGACACTTCTGCACTTTTTGATCATTTGGGTGAGTTAGTTCATTCTCCTAAATCCTACAATTCCATGTTTTGCAGCATTAGTCTCAATGAAGTATGGGTGAAAGGGTTCCTTTTGATGGTGCCACACGAGGAGTATGGAACTCCTAGATTTACTTTTTATGATGACATGGTTGGAGCACATTGTTATTCACCTTTACATCAGCATACTTTGTTACTTTATGATGATTCACATCTACATGGATGCACCTATGGTATTCACTTGAGTCACTTCAAGACTCATGCTTTTCCTTGCTCCGTGTCTAGTCCATTGGATGTTGGAGAAACTTCATCCCACACTTCGGTAAATAGATATATGATTGAATAAAATTATTATTGGATGCAAAATCATATATTATTTCATGATGATATATATATTCATGGGTGTATTGATGAGACTTCTTTGAGCCACTTGAAGTCTTCATGTTTTCTTTGCTCCGTATTTGGTTCATATTTTGGTGGAGGTTCTTCATTCACTTATTAGATGAAAGAACACATGGATGATTATATTGATGTACATTATATATTTTTGGAGAAGCATTATAGGACATGGTATCCTCACCTATGTCATTGGGTAATATTTGATATAATACTTTATGCTTCTATGTATGGGCCACATGGTGATCTACTAACTTGGATGTACAAGCACTTTCATGATTCTTTGATGAGGTACCTTATTGATGTACAATTGTATGATTTTTTTATGTAATTTAATGATATATATTTTGTACTCATGATGCTTGGAAGGGTGAAATACCAAAAATGGGATCCTGGAATTGCTTTGTTTCATCTGACTTGGAGTAGCAGTTCGATTGTTAGTTTGAGACAGCAAACCAACCTTAAGTTGTTTGAGTTCATCCTTGCAGTGAAGTGTTCATATTTCCTATGTGGAGTACCTTTTGAGAGATGGATTAAATTTTCACATGCTTGGTGTTCATCGCAAATCATCATAGAAATTTCTCACCATCCATGTATCAAGATCACATGGGACCCTGGGATCATTTTTGGTCTCATTGGTTTCAATTTTGGGGGAAACAAGCAACATTGGAGATTTATTCACCACTTCAAAAGATGATTGTAATATGAGTAGTGCAGAAAAAATAATGGTGGTTCCTCTCTGATATTTTATTGGAATATTAAGAAATTCAAAGTTTGGTAACTCAATACCAAGTTCAAAGAATTATATTGAAGCCAAAAGGGGTGAAAATTCAGAAAATGTTTCCAAAATATGGAGGTAAAGATTATTTGCAGAAAATTGGTTTTTATGGATTTGATTAATCCTTTTGGTATTAGTGGTGATGTTACAGGATATATAAATATGCACAATCAACATCTCTTTACTTTTGGGAACAAAAAATTGTAGTACATGAGTGCCACTACTAAAATTACAGCTAAAGAAAATTAATGAGCAGAACCATAACAGAGCACTTGGTGCAAAGGAAGGAGTAGAAAATTAGGATGCCACTTGGGAATATGAAATAATATTGCAGAATACAAATCTTAAATTTATTAAGGACAAGCAATATTGGGTGGGGAGGAATATAATGTCCCCATTTTTAAATAATTGCATAGCAGGACAATTCCATCACCCTACTAGTTCCCTAGGTTGGATGGATACATTTGGAATTTTAATAAGGGAGATAATAAATGATGTTAGGAAATTAGAATGGGATAAATATTTAATAATGTAGCTTATTAAATAAATGCAAGAGAAAAATTAAGTGGCAATGGAGCATGGAGACACATGGAGACTATGGGGCCCATATAAGCTAGAAATTTTGTGCCACATGACATCCTCCTCTTGAAATTTCGAATCCATGGGAAGTATAAAGGTTCTTGGATGATTTAGAAGGATAATAAACTTGGAAATATGGATCATAGGTCTAATTTTGGAGGAAATTTAACTTACATGGGAAAGGAAGAGTCATTTTGGAGCTAGTGAGACACTTGGACTAGATTCCCTAGCTCTATGACAACAATGATGAAGATGCGATGACACCTATGAAAAAAATAAGACCTGAATGCTGACATATGACATATATGACATGTCAGGTCAAAATAGAGCATCAAAGAGAGCTCTCATGTGATTTTAGTAATCTCAATGGGCTCCAACTCAAATTTGGGGAAGGTGGAAGGCTAGGAAAGGGATGACACATGGAAGATCATGAGCACACACCCTAATTCGAATTGGATTGAGTTTGTGGATGGATTGGTAAACATAGAAGTATAAGGATGTTTATAAATTATATGAATAAACCAATATAATAGCTTTTGATCATTTTAGAAATTGTCATTTGTGAATTGAGAGAGCTAGTGGATGACTAGTTTTCTTGCCTTAGCCAATTTCGAGGGTGAAAGATCCCCATCCAAGTTGGTGTTTGGAGAGGAAAATTAGGTATTTCATGGAGATTTAATGGAGTCTTATTTTCAGGTGTAATATACATAGCAGCATGTGTATTCTTCTATTGCAACACTTTCTCTCAACCATTTCCAGTTTTCTTTGCATATTCATGCTCATGGAGGGATTGCGCCTTGGGTGACCTCATGTACTATTTAGGAGAAATATTACTGATATATTTATGATTGTAATAAGTTAAATATTCTATTTTCTTCATTCTCAAAATGTTTCAATTCGAAATACCCTAGATTTGTATGTCAAAATAACTTTTAATGAGCAAACAATGACCATTTCCACTCTATTTTGATATATGCCATGGGAATGCTTATTATTTAGAATGGAGGAATGTATATCTGATAAATGTATGATGAATGGACTGTAATTAATGTGAATTTAAAGTCTATTTTTCAGTAATTAAGCATTGGAATCCATTTTACTAATTTTTATTGCATTGGGAGAAGATTTGGTGCATTTTCCCCAAGGGTCAAAATTGTGATTTGGGAGCTGTTTAAGAAAGAGTCATAACAACCTGCATAAACTAAACCATGATGCATATGAGACTTTAAAAATGTCTAGATAGACCAAGAGGGTTAGTAATCCAGAACAAGGCTTGTTGGTCCCCAGGAATATCCATCTGTATGAATATGCCTGTTGACTCGAAAGGGTTAGTAAGTTAGATAAAATACCTGGATGGATCTACCAGAGAACTCACCAAGATACTGCTCCAAGATAGTTAGAGGGAAATATGTAGTTTCAGTATTCCTATACTGATGTAGTAGGTTCAATTTTTTCATACTAATCTTGTTGAGATGATTGTTGAGATAGTTTCAGTATTCCTATACTGATATGGCAAGTTCAATATTTACATACTGATGATTGTTAAGATGACTGATGAGATAGTTTCAGTATTTCTATACTGATGATGATGATATTGTTTCAAAATTTTTATGTTGATAATGATAATTTTCCAGCATCTCTATTCTAGTGATGCAGATGATGATATAACATCTATTGATGATATTGATTTAGCACTAACATGCTAATGATGATGTTGTTGTTGTTTCAGTATTTACATACTGATGTTGCAGATGATGTTTTTGTATTTACACATTGATGTTGCAGATGATGTCTCAGTATTTACATACTGATGTTGTAGATGATGTTTCAGTATTTACATACTGATGTTGCAAGATGTTGCATTATTCACATACTGATTTGGAAAAAAATGTTTCAGTATTCACATATTGATGTTGCAGAAGATGATCTAGTATACACAGAAGATGATTCAATATCCACATACTGATGTGACAGAAGATGATCCAATACTCATAGAAGATGATTCAATATTTATAAACTGAGGTTGCAGAAGATGATTCAACTAATATCAATGATGAAGATGTATTATGGTGTTCCAAAACTTCCTATGACATATAGAGAATCACCAGTCAGATGTATAGTTGTGGTAGTAGTTTCTACCTTGGATGAATACCTTCCTAGTTAAGAGAGAGCATTAAAGTATTGTAACTTCAGAAGATATTCCAGATGTATTGATTGTATTCCTCCATCAGGAGATGATTTTGGTCATGTAAGAGTCATTGAAAGAATCAATGTAAACCTTTGGATGTAAGTCATGTCAATAGTACCCAAGTGTCATTATAATAAATAATATTTTTGGTGTCTTTCTAGACAAGTCGACCCTATTAGGTCCTAGGTCAATTCAAGTGACAAATATAAATAGGGAGGATCTCCCCTTCATTTGTACACACTCACTCAAGCAAGTTTGCAAGAGAGAGAAGAACAAATGCATTAGAAATAAGAGAGAAGCAATTCTCTGGGTTTTACACTGGTCTGGTTGAGTTCTATACTGAGGAAGTTTTGTGGGGTTTTCTCCCTTATGGTTTCCCTAGGGAAATTTTTTGTGTTCTTTGTCTTACCGTGCTTATTTTTCTTTCAGTGATCCTAATAGTGAAATTTGTTTAAGATATCATCTAAGAAATTAAGAAAATATTAACACATGCAATGAAACAGAACAAAAAAAGAGTAAGACCAGTTCTGGGATACAAAAATTGAAGCTGATAAAAGAAGAAGGTGATTCATAAACATAATTAGAGATCAAATTCTTCAACTTGGTTGGTAGGAAGTGGTGAAAGGTGTAGTTATATATCCATTGTCATAAAATCAACGAACTCTGGTCACTGAACCACATATTAAAGATTGTCAAGGGAGTCATTAAATCAATGAAAGAAAGATGACATGGTGACAGTGGACTAAAAATTGCAATACCGATAATTGAATACTCAAAACAAGATTGATAGAGATTCAACAAGGTGGTGAACCAAGTAAACAGACACCTATCTTTAGAATTGGGAGACATTTCTCTTTGCGCTTGAACAAAAATTTAATAGATGTCGAGGTTGATGAATTTACGTGGTGTGTAATCCAAAGCAAAGTGTGAAGACACCAAAGTCTAATGCATGAATTTGGAAAAGCACAAAAAGGGGAATTCTGATTCATGGGATCAATTTGAAGGAATGATGTTAGAATAATCCCAGTACAAATGCAACACATGGATTAAGTTGTCGGTCTTATCATGCACGCTGAAGGATGGTAATATGTGCGAACAAAGGAAAATTGATTGAAAACCATTTATTTACCTTGTGGATGAAATCCAAGAGAAAATAACTCGTAGACAACATTAATTGAAATGAATACATGAAGAAAAATAATCCAGTTCTATGAATATGATGTAGAGATGGATTATCTATGAACTGACACACCAGAGGCAATCCAAACAGGAAGAAATGAGCATGAAGCCAAGGGGAGTCAATAAAGAAGAGAGTTCACTTTCCATTGGTTTCAAAGGGGGAGAAAGAAAGAATATGGATACAAAAAATGAAGAATAAAAATACAAGGAGAAGGAAACAAACTAGAATATAGATCTGTGCAAAAGGAACAAAAAAGAATCAAAGGCATAATCTCAGGGGGAGCCTTTTGCACACAAGAGTAAAGATGACCTTCAGGGGGATATTATGGTAAATTCTATGATAAGTTGGTGTTGATATCAATGCCAAAGGGGGAGAATATTGAACTTGCATTTTCATTGATGTCAAAGGATATTGTTGGGATTGATGCCAAAGGATATTGTTGAACATAATGACGTTGATGTTAAATGAGATTGTTGAACATATTGTAATTGATGTCAATGGATAAATTAATTCTAAAGGAGTTGAATACTTCCTCACATAAATCCAGTTTGAAGAAATACATATTTACGAATGTGGAAGTATAGAAAGAGCAAAGATCCCACAACAACACTAGTCATATCTGTACAAATAACAATCCACAAAGATGAACAGTGAAAATGACATATATGCACAAATACCATTTGTATGGGACTTACAAATGAAGAGAATGAAATACAAACTTGTCTGTACAAGTCCCACAAAGAAACGATACATGGAACAAAGACTTATGAGGAAAAATATGAGGCATGAACTTATGTGCAAAAGTCCCAAAAGGAAGTTAGCATACGTGCACCAAATCCCACCGAGCTTAATTGCATTAAGTAGGATGTCGACGCAGATCGTAAATTGAAGAAAATGAAAACAAGTGGGGGATTTATTCAAGGATAATGATCTCCAACTAGTAGACACATCTCTTAAGTTGGAAAGAGAATAAATAACAAGAGATGAATGTGTTGAAGTAAGCTTGTAGAATGAAGACTTGAAGGTATTCTGATTTGAACAAGATTAATTTTCTTGGGGTATCAATGGATTGTTCATGTCAAAATAATTTATGCAGTGGAGCTAAAGTGCAAAAAAAATAGATTCTGAACAACAAGAAGGAATCTATATAGAAGGATTCCCGTATTTAGGATGTGCAACGTGTTTACTAAATGAAATATGCAGACTATAGAGCCACATAAGTGTCTAAGTTCGGAACACTAATCAATATAGAGATTCCTATTGCAGTCATTATCACACATTGAAGTTACAACAATTGAATATATTTATGCAAATATTCAAAGGAAAAAACATAGGCCCGAAGGATTGCATTAATTGCAATTTTTAGTCAAGGTAATTTGTAGTTCTTTGTTATACATTATTATTTTTATATCAGGGAAGTTGGATGGGGAAAATATAACGAAGTTGGAGCTTGCTTCTATTATTTGCAGGTAAAAATTCTTAGGGAGGTTGCACAGGGTAAGGAACATGTAGTTGCAGCTTCCTTTTAGCCACATATGGTAAAAAAAAAAGGAGGTTGGAGACTCCTTCTAGTTGGAGCTGGTAAATATAATTTGGGAGTGGTTTCTTCCATTCAATTGAAGTTGAAGAAACCATTAGAGGTCGTAGTTATCCACCGTTTGGAGCCTTGTTTCTACAATTTGTAGTCTACGTAGTCAGAAAGACATTTGTTTTGGTTGGTGCTTGAAGTGCACGAGTTGGTGTTCCCACAAATCAAAGTCATTGTAGGTCGATGTTTGTAACCAACAAATTTTCACTTGAGGATTAGTTTGTTTCCTGAAATGAGCTGGTGCTCATGTTTGGAGATTGCATTCTCACACTAATGTAATAATTCATCTTATTTATAAATATACATATATTTATTCTTCAATCCTTGTGCACAATTGTGCTTGTTTCTGCTGAAACGTTTTTAAGTGGTGAAAATTGTTTAAGTGTGAAATAATTTGATATATGGACTTATAGTGATTCAATTCCATCCTCTCAGTATAAGATAATTCCAACATTAGCATGCTGGGAGATCTGCCATTTACTAACTGGGAGGAATTTAAAACCCTCAGTAAGTCCTAGTTCTACCTTATCAGGTATGTAGAGGACCAGTGGATCTATTGCCTTTAGTTTAAGGAAAGGAAGGGTCAAAGTGTGCAAGAATACACAACTCAATTCAGTAAGATGAATATCATGCTACAAATACCCCCTAGAACCCATATGTACTCCTCAAGAATCTTGGGGTGATACATAGTCACATATGGAGGCATGTGATGATATTTAATCCTAGGTCAATTGATGAAGCTTGTGTACAGTCACAGTACTTGGAAACCATAGGCCAGAAGAAAGGATGACCGACTAGTTCAAAACTAAAAGAGAGTCAAGATGATACTGAGGGTAAGAAGAAGTGGAAGGGAAAGGAGAAGAAGACTACAACCATGACACATTAGTGTAAGGATCCGAAAAATCACTATAAGCATTGTGATATTGATGGCCACACTGAATAAAAGTGTTGGAAGCTACATCCGGAGCTAAATCCCAAGAACCGCAAGAAGGATTCTAGGAAGGAGAACCTTCTAGAAATGGAGTCAAGCAAGGAGTTATAAAGCAGCTTAGATGAGGATGAAAATATTATTTGTACCATAATGAAAAAGGAGGTGAATCTGAGCATCCTTCACCCTAAGGAAGAGAAAGAGACGATGAAACTCTTCCACATCAAGATACAGGTTATGAATACCAAGACCGATGCTCTATTTGATTCTTGTTCATAAGAAAACCTCATAGCAGAGGATATGGTGCATAATATTGGAATGAAAGTACATGATTATCTCAGTCCCTACCCATTGGGATGGGTAAATAAGGATGCATAACTTAGAGTCACGAAATAGTGCAAGATCAAGTTTTCCATAAGGGAAAAGTATGTTGATGAAGTGGAGTTAGACATAGTACCCATGGATGTTTGTGGTGTAGTATTCAGAAGACCCTAAATGTATATGATGGATGAAATATTCATGAGGAGAGACAACCAATGCCGCTTGATCATGCATACGAAATCCTTCATCATTAACACATACAAATATCTCTCTGGTAAGTGCCAACCAAGCGAAAAAGATGATTATTTCAAGTAGGAATTTTGCATTTATTTTAATAAGGCATAAGAAACAAGAAGGTGAATTGGTAAAAGTGAAGGCATCCTTGGAGGGATCTACCAAAGAGTAGACAAAACAATTGGAAATCCTTTTTTAGGCATACAAAGAAGTTTTCCAGGAGCCTGAGGGCTTATCTACTAAGAGGGAGGTGGAGCATGAGATAATTTTTTGTGGAATTCTCTATCCAAACATCAAACTGTTGTCATAGCATATTTTTCCACATCATTGCAAAATGTTCATTTTGGATGATATTTACCTTTTTGCATACTTCCTTGCCCCTTTATGTTTTAATCTAACAATCCCTTCTTAGTCAAAACCTTAAAAAAACCCCTAATTTCATACACATATGCGCCCTATCAGTAAGTTGCATGTAGATATGCTCACTTCTAGTGTACAACATGTGTATTCCCTTTTTTTGAAGGTAAAAGTAATAAAATATGAAGAAAAGTAAAGGCAATTTTATGCATTTCGATTGTCTTTTTCCCATAGATAACTCCTAAAAATTTCCCTAATTGCTTCCCCAATAGTCTTAAAGAGTGTAAGAAAAGGAGAGATCATGATAGCATCCTTATGCTGAAAATTTCCATTTGAATCCAAAAACCCTATTCCCATGTCTGCAAATAATTTCCCAAGAGTCTTGAAATCTGCATTTCCAACAATATTCATTCATTATCTTGCCAAGAAACTACATTCTTGTTTCTTTGGGATTTACTTTGGAGAACATAGAATTTGTTTTTGTATGGCTTTAGTGGAGGAAATTAGATTCCATTTTAGAATAGTTCTTGTATTCTTGTTGTTTATTATATGAATATTTATCTTTTCCATCATACAATGTGTTAAGTTCTTATTCTTTATTATCCTGTTAATGTAACACATTTATTTTCAAGTAATCCATTATATTTACAATTTTCTACTTGTATTGTTGTTTATGTTGGTGATTGCAGGTCATCCAAGATACAATTGGAGTAGAAGTCAAAAGAGGGATGTTGTTCAAATGTTGGACCATAGGTAAGAATTTGATCTCTTGTATTTCCAATTCCCAAATAATTGTAAATCTCTTTGATTGGATTTCTCAAAGGAATGTTTGAATTATCTTTATGAGGGCACAACTTTGTGATGGCTCCAACTAGTAGCCATTAGGGTATTTTCCTTGAAAAAGAGTCGAGGACTCCATTGGGGATGCCTATTTTTTGGGTTAGTATATGGTATTTTTTGTAGTTTCTAGTTAATTTTGTTCTCTCTTCCTGTAAATTTTTTTTTTAGAAGTTTAAAACCAAATTTTGAATCTTTAGGGAAAGGAATTTGTGATTTTTAAAACCTAGAACTGTCTTTTTGTTTTTCTTGCACACATATGCATCCTTTAGTGCTATAAGAAGCATATCTATGCACTTAATGGTGTGTATAGTCACATATGTTCCTGTAGGAGGCAACCTTTATTATTTTCATTGGAATACACATGCTGTAGGACCAAAATGTGTATATACGTAGGCTACCGTGGTCCAAGGAGTGTATTACCAAGTTTGGTTTTCATATGCACCTTGGCTTTTATTAGGGCGTGTATATACATGGAATATCTTCAAGTAAGGTGCACATATCTCTTAGGGTGCGCATTGGGTAATTTTTTTTTGGTTTTTTTAGGTTTATCAAGTCTATGGGGATCTAGGTCTTTTTATAATTTCCAAATTTTGATTTTTAATCCTTCAAAATCATCATTTAGTGTTTTTTTATTATCCCCTGAATGACAGGTAATATTGAATTTTACATAAAATCATAGGTTGTTTTCTTTTGATTCATTTAGGAATCTCTTTGGAATTTTGATGTTCTTTGGAGTGTGTATTTAAAAGAAAAGATTATATTGTTTTCGTTAGAATTATCTCATGAAAATTATCAATAATTGCTTTCTTTGGTTATAGCAATATCCTTAAAAATTTGTATCTTGCTTAAAAATTTTGAAAGTCGTGCTTGTTTTTTCCTTATTTTTGAAAGTTCTTTATGGTTAAGTATCTTTTCCAAAATCTTAAGAGATATTTTCCATTTTAAAGTAGTATCTTTTTTTAAAATTTCATTTTAGTTGAGAACAACATCTTTTCACAATCCCTTGTCCTTTTGAGTAACAACAAGCATTAAAATGAACGCTTAATCTAAACTTAATTAGACTTTTTGGATTTATAGGGTTCATCAAGTAGTCTAGGTGTAGTATCCTTCAGTTAGGATGAAAGAAAACACTTTGAGGCTCTTGAACTGTAAAAAAATAGGTGTCTAACTAAGGATATGAAAATATAACTATTGTATATGTGTTTCCAAGAATCTCCTCTCAAACATGAGTTAAGCACGAAGTTGTGTGAGGCTAAGTTGATGATATTACCTCTCCAATTCGTAATCGAGCATTTGTGAGATTTTCTGTGTATGGGGGGTTTCACTTGTACCATTTGTGGCCCTCCGTGGTTCTATTATTTTTGAAGCTTCAGGATTGGTTACCCTACCCATACGTATGATCCTGACCATCAAATGTTCCCCCATATGTAGACTGTGAGGTTGCAACATTCATTTCTTTTCCTAGCGACCTCCTAGGTGAATATGGGGGGCTTCCTACGGTACTTGAGGCATATGTTGAATCAAACTATCAGTACCTCTAGAGGGTGTCCCATACCTTTTTGATATACTTGAACCAAGAATTTTTGTTAGCATAGGTCTTGGTAATTGTTTCTCACATCTTTATTGTGGGTTGCGATACTTAATTAACTCGTACCTATCTTTGAAACGCCCTTGTTTGCTTGTTTGATATCTTTATAATTTTTTTTCGTGGTGTTTCTTTTTGTTCTTAGAAATCCTTATGTATTTATTACTTTTGAATTAGAATTCATGACTAGATATCTTGCAAACACCAATGAAGGGACCCCTGTGTAAGGGGATCCTTATGCTTTTCCATTTGTTGGAAACATTGGTGCTCGCTTGATGGCCACCTTGAATATTCTTGGATTCACCTCGAGGCTTCTAGTTTGATTTTTTTCCACTATGAATGTACTGAATGCTCCTGATGCTTCTCAATCAAGAACTTTATAACAAGGGAATCAATTTTTTTTCCTTCTTCACTAGTGACATCTTCTCCTCCTCCTTCTACCTCACATGTTGATAGTTTTGATAGTAGTAACCAACAATATAAAAGGAACAGAAGGAGGAAGAATATGAAGAAGATGCAAAGACAAGGAGGAAAATACCTAACCTATGGAGGTCATATTGGAGGCAAAATGCAACCAAAAACCAGAGGTCATTCTAGGGGGAACCTACAACTAGCCACTAGATGTCATTCTAGGGGCATTCATCAAGTCACTGCAAGTCATAATAGAAACCCGCAACCAACCTTTGGAGGTCATGTTGGGGGCATAATTTCAGTCACTACTAGTCTTACCGAAAGCATGTAATCACTCACTAGAAATCAAGTTGAGGACATGTCATTGGTCACTATGAGTCACATAAATTATAAATCATCAGTCACTTCATACTAGATAAATGCTACCAACCCCTGCAAGTCATGTTGGGGGAAAGCTAATAATCACTGAAAGTCATGTGGAGAGTAAACAATTGACTATTGCAAGTCATGCTAGGGGAAAAAAACCAACCAATGCAATTCCTTTTGGACATATTAACACTGTTGAAAAATATAAATGAATAGGACACAAGCCTAAGTTCTCATGTAAGCTTTGCAAGAGAGATCTCCTTACTCACTTGTGCCCTGCTACTCCATAGGTACAAAGAGTGTGGTTTGAGTCTCAAGGATCTTCTTCTCCTAAACAACCTATGATTTCTCAACAATATGTTCAACCTTTGGTTTATGAGGTGGTTTAAACAATGCAATATTTGGTCGATCCCACCCTTCCTTTGGAGAGAGACAAGCATTATTGTTGAATCGATGCAATCTTCAGTCAATACCACTCTTCCTTTAGTGAGTGATGTGTCTATCAGTCATGTTTTATTCACTTTTGGTTCAAACTTTATGGCCAAGGGGGAACTCATTTCACTTCAAATGAACCATTTCCAAGCTCTAGGATTACTTCATTTCATTGGAATAATTTATCTAGACCTCACCTTCCTCCTGCACCCTTCCATCTAAGGGTTCAAGTTAAACACTACATAATTTGTCATTGTATTGTAGATGAAAGAGCCTCTATCAGTATTTTATCCACAGATGCTTGGATAGGTGTGGGTTCTATCAAACTGGTGTCAACTATTAATCAACCGTTGGATTTTGATAGAAAACCTAGTGTAACTTTAGGACTTCTTCCTCAATTTCCTATTACATTAGGTGGGAAGATTGTCTTAGTTGATTTTATTCTTATGGAGGGCCCTTTGGACTTCAATATTCTCCTTTAGAATTATTATGTATATATGATGAATGTGGTGGTGTCTACGCTCTTTTGCGTGATTTATTTTTCTCACAATGGAAGTATTATCACTAGTGATCAACTTGCATTTGTTGATTCGTCTCATTACTTTACTTTAAACCAAGTATATCCTTTATCTACTCCTAGTGTTTCAGTAGACACTACCCCTCCATAGGTGAATTAAGTGGCCTTGTATCCCTCATGTCCAATATATTATAAGAATAAGCATATATATTCATTCTTACATTCTTGGGACTTGCTCTCAGTAGTTGACTAGGTGATCCATCCAATGGGGGCATTGGGGCCTGCTCTCCATCTTATTGGTCCAAGTGAATGTTTTGAGATAATGTACTAAGTACTTCCTTTAGATGAAGTTTTCCTAGAGGTTATGATAAAGTATGGAATTTCTTTGGAATTTGACGTCCTTTCCAAATATCAGCTCCCTAGATTAGACCCAGTTGCAATCAAATATAGTCCCAATTTATCTTTGAGTATGATGTCACTACTCGTAGATCAGGAAAAAATTGGCATTTTTGAGTCTTTAGACTCTGCAATTTAGATTCATGTTAGTGTTCCTAATGAGTTTTATTTTGTTTGTACATCTTTTGACTCCTGTGATGATGAGTCTGTTCTTATAGACTCCATTTTTTTCTTTCATATTCAAACTTTGAATTTGATCTTATTGATTGTAGGTCCTCAAGCGTTGGTGATTTTGAGTCTTCACTAGTAGACTCTGCCTTAGTAATGAATATTGTTAAAGATATTAAAGTTGGGATTATTTCTACCAAAGTGACCTATATGAAACCTTTCTTTTTAGATGTTTTTAGATATGATCATGGTATTATTATTTCTTGGATACAAGAATTTTAGCTAGATTCATGGTTGCTTGGAGATCAGTTTCTACTTGTTGCTTGATCCGATCAAGTATTTTATTCCCTAATATTATTATGCATTTGAACCTTTTGTTACCTGAATTTTCCATAGGATTGAACATGTTTAATATTGGTGTGTCAACCATTTCTATATGCATTTTGCACTAGTCCAACAAAAGAGCCTACCTAACACGGGACATTGTAGTCAGCAATCCTTTGTCATTTTGGTTACCATGTTGATTTTTTTCTCATAGGCTTGGGAGTCCCCTCGTAGTGTTCCTTGAATTTTCATTGAAGACTCATTCTTCTTCTCTATCTTATTTGCTTTCCATTTTCCTATGGGGGATTCTCACTATATTGTCGTTTTTAATTTGTAAATTCATTGCATCTTTGCTTCTTTCTCCTTTGAGCCTAATGCCGACTTCCAGCTTCATGTTGTTACTAAGCCTCATTTATATTCTCATCACCGTTAATCCTTGAATCATTTTTCCTTTGTAAATTGACACTCGGTTACTGGGAGGAACATACCCTGAGTGTCCTTATATTGTTCATTTTCCTTGCATTATGCATAGGCTTGTTCCTTGTGCTTAAAACTAGTTCTCTTGGAACTAGTTCATATGTCCTTGACACTTGTTTCCTCATATGTATTTTATCATTATTTTATTATTTTTAGGATTTTATAATATGAAAAAGACAAAAAATAAAATACTCCAAAAATGATGATTGGTAAAGAGTCAGTTCTTATTTATGTTTGGCAGCAAGTTACGTCGCCCTTGAACAAAGCACATTGTCTTGAGTCTGGGTTGTAGTATAGCTTTAGGAATTTGAACTCATAAATTCATTGTCTCCTCTAACTGGTTATTCTTTCAGTCATTATGGAGAAGTATCTTGATGTCTCATGTGTCATATGATTATGTCTTTCTCATTCTTGTGTCTATGCCACCTCATTCACTTATTATGTCGTGCTTATGTTCAAGGGATATTTTTTAACTTGTGTCATCCACACCTTAGAACTCTTGATTTTATTATGTCGGCCTTCCCAAGTGTAAAGTATGTTTCTGAATAAATTAGTTTGTTCTCCTAAATATTTCACCTTTTGTTACTACCTTGTGTTAGATGATGGGGGATGCCTTATTGCCCTTCTTCCAATAGATCACTTCCCATTCTTCAAATCATATATTTTGGGATATTGATCTAGAGTATATTTAGTACCTTGGAACTCATAGTCATCAATGGAAGGTTTAATTGCTACCAATAATGAGAATATATCAATGTCTCATGAACGTTAGAGTCTCCAAGTGTTCAATGCCAAAACATATGTTCACACTTGTTGGATTGTACTAGGTACCTTTCCTCTGATTATCATTATTGGTGAGTTAGATCATGTTTTTTAACATTATCCATCAATGATTAGTAATCAAACGATGTATTACTATGTTTGAATTCAAGACATTTATTTGCATGGTTTAGAATGACACCTATGTTGGTTGGTTTGAAGACATAGAGTCCATTATATAGCATCACATATTTTTTTTACGAATCAGCTTGCATTGGATTACCATTTACTCACTCCATGACACCGATTCTTATGGAGATTAATTTGTTAACTACTTATTTACAAATATCTTCATTTGATTTGCAGGACATAGATCCACTGTGTATTGATTCATGGCTATGATGTCTTTTTGACATGGATCTACAATGTATTCATTTTTCATGGCCATGATCACTATTTTTTATATTACATGGATCCACAGTGTACTTAATTTAGTGGCCATGTTCCATACTAATCATGCACATGGGTGTTCCTACCTCATGAAGAGATAATTCTTACTTGTTTTCTTGTATGTTCACTACATATGGCTGGTTTTTGACTACTTCTTCTGAGTCCACCATGCACATACTATGATTATTTATAACATGTTTCGGCCATCAGTTCTCCTTCTGACCTCACACATTAGGGGGAATCTATTCTACATATTTTTACCACATCATTGCAAAATGCTCATTTTGGATGATAATCACATTTTCTAGAATTTCTTGTCCCATTATGTTTCAATCTAACTACTCATTCACAGTCAAAACCTTCAAAAAAACCCCAGTTTCCTACACATATGTTCCCTAGTAGTAAGTAGTACACGTATATGCACCTTTCCAATGTACAACATGTGTATGTTATGTTTTAAAGGTAAAAAATAATAAAATCTCAAGAAACGTAAAAACAATTTTATAGGTTTCAACCTTATTTTTTCATAGATAACAACCAAAACTTCCATAATTTGTTCCCCAATAGTATAAAAGATGATAATGATAGCATGAGAGAAGGATAAATCATTATAACATCCTTATGCTAAACGTTTTCCAAACCCTATTCCCATGCATACAAATAATCCCCCCATATCTAGAAATCTGCATTTCCAACAACCTCCATTCATTATCTTGCCAATAAACTACAGTCTTGTTTCTTTAGTCTTGTATTTGGAGCATGGAGGAGTTGTGTATATATGTGTCCTAGGTAGAGGAACTTAGATTCTAGTTCAGAATAGTCTTACATTCAAGAACACGTGACATCCATCTTGTATTCTTGTTGTTTATTTTATATAAAGAATTATCTTTCCTATCGTACAATCAGTTAAGTTATTGTTCTTTATTATCCTATTAATTTAACACATTTATTTACAATTAATCCATTTTATTTACAATTATCTATTTGTATTATTGTTTCTATTGGTGATTGTAGGCTATGTGTGATACAGTTGGAGTGAAAGTTGAAAGAGGGATATTCTTCAACTGCTGGAAAAGAGGTAGGAATTTGATCTTTTTTTCCAATTTCCAAATAACTATAAATATATTTGATTGCATTTCTAGAAATACTATTTGAATTATATTTATGTGGCACCATTTTGTGATGGCTCCAACCCATATCCATTAGTGAATTTTCTCCAAAATAATTGTATAGATGGTCTATCATAGAAGCAAATGAAGTGAAGAAGCAGTTGCAACAATTGTTGGAGTAGGGCATGATCTAACCAAGAACCTCAGCTCATGGGTCACCTATCATCATAGTACCCAACAAGGATGGGACTTGGAGGATGTGCATCTTGTTCAAATCCTTGAATAATATTGCACTTAAGAATCAATACCCTCTACCTAGGATCAATGATATGTTGGACCAATTTTAACATGCAAAGTAATTCACCAAGTTGGATCTCAAATTTGGATATCACTAGGTACAAGTGAAGGAATAAGACACCTAGAAGAACTCCTTCTTTCATTCATTATGGAGAAGCATCTTGATGTCTCATATGTCATAGGATTATGTCTTGTTCATTCTTGTGTCTATGCCACCTCAGTCACTTATTGTGTTGTGCTTATGTTCAAGGGATATTTTTTAACCTGTGTCATCCACTCCTTAGAACTCTTGATTTTAGTATATTGTCCTTCCTAAGTGTAAAGTGTGTTTTTGAATCAATTACTTTGTTCTCCTAAATATTTCACCTTTTTTTACTACCTCGTGTTGGATGATGGGGGATTCCTCAATACCCTTCTTCAAGCAGATCACTTGCCATTCTTCAAATCATATATTTTGGGATATCGATCTAGAGTATTTTTAGCACTTTGGAACTTGTAGTCATCAATGGAAGGTTTTCTTGCTACCGACAATAGGAATAGAAAAATGTACCATGAACATTAGAGTCTACGCGTGTTTAGCACCAAAACATCTGTTCACACTTGTTCGATTGTACTAGGTACCGTTCCTCTCATTATCATTATAAATGAATTGGATCATGTTTGTAAACAATATCATCAATGATTAGTAATCAAATGATGTATTACTATGTTTGAATTCATGACATCTATTCATATGGTTTAGAATCGTACCTATGTTGGTTGGTTTAAAGACCTCGAGTCCATTATATAACATCACATATTTCTGCTATGACTAAGGTTGCATTGGATTTCCATTTACTCACTCTATGACACTGATTCTTATGGAGATTGATTTGTTCACTACTTATTTACAAATATCTTCATTTGATTATGAGATATAGATCCACTGTGTATTGCTTCATGGCTATGATCTCTTTTTGACATGGATATAGAATGTATTCATTTTTCATGGCCATGATCACTATTTTTTATATTACAAGGATCCACAGTGTACTTGATTTAGAATCCATGCTCCATACTACTCTTGTGCATGGGTGTGCCTTCCTTAGGAAGAGCTGATTCTTACTTGTTTTCTTATATGTTCACTACATATATATGGCTGGTTTTTTACTATTTCTTCTGAGTCCACCATGCACATACTATGATGATTTATAATGTGTTTCAACCATTAGTTCTCCTTCTTATCTCACACATTAGGGGGCATCTATTATAGCATATTTTTACCACATCATTGCAAAATTCTCATTTTAGATGATATTCACCATTTGTAGACTTTATTGTCCCATTATGTTTCAATTTAACTATCCATTCTCAATCAAAACCTTCCAAAAACTCCCAGTTTCCTACACATATGTGCCCTAGTAGTAATTAGTACATGTATATGTGCCTTTCCAGTGTACAACATGTGTATCTCTTTTTTTAAAGGAAAAAATAATAAAATGTCGAGAAAAGTAAAAACAATTTTACAGGTTTCAACCTTATTTTTTTCATAGATAACTACCAAAACTTCCATAATTTCCTCCCCAACATTATAGAAGAGGCTAAGGATAGCATGAGACAAGTATAAAGAATTATGACATCCTTATGCTAAACATTTTCCATTTGGATCCATAATCCCTATTCCCATGTCTGCAAATTATTTCCCCATATCTAGGAATCTGCATTTCCAACAACCTCCGTTTATTATCTTGCCACAAAACTACAATATTGCTTCTTTGGTCTTGTCTGTGGAGCACTGACGAGTTTTATATGTGTGTGGATTAGGTGGAGGGACTTCGATTCTAGTTCAGAATGGTGTCACATTCAAGAACACGTGACATCTATCTTGTATTCTTGTTGTTTATTTTATATAAAGAATTCTCTTTCCTATCCTACAATGTGTTAAGTTATTGTTCTTTATTATCGTATTAATTTAACACATTTATTTACAACTGATCCATTATATTTACAATTCTCTAATTGTATTATTGTTTCTATTGGTGATTGTAAGATATATATAATACAATTGGAGCAGAATTTGAAAGAGGGATCTTCTTCGGCTATTGGAAAAGAGGTAGGAATTTGATCTCTTGTTTTTCTGATTTCCAAATAATTGTAAATATATTTTATTTCATCTATAGAAGTACTATTTGAATTATCTTTATGGGGAACCATTCTGTGATGGATCCAACCCATAGCCATTAGTGAAATTTTGCCAAAATAATTGTATAGACAGTCTATCATAGAAGCAGATGAAGTGAAGAAGCAATTAAAAAAATTGTTGGAGTAGGGAATGATCTAACCAAGAACCTCACCTTGTGGGTCACCTATCATCATAGTACTCAATAAGGATGGTACTTGGAGGATGCACATAATTTTCAGATCCTTGAATAATATTGTACTTAAGAATCACTACCCTCTACCTAGGATCGATGATCTATTGGACTAGTTTTAACATCTTGAGTAATTCACCAAGTTGGATCTCAAATTTGGATATCAGTAGGTGCAAGTAAAGGAATAAGACACCTAGAAGAATTCATTCAAGACTAGGTAAGGTCTATATGAATGGTTAGTAATGTCAGTTGGTTTATGGAATACACTAACTACATTTATGCATTTGATGAATGATGTATTATGCCATTTCTTAGATTTGCTTGTTATAGTATATCTATATGACATACTGGTTTATAGTGCTACATGTGAAGATCATATCTCACATATCAAGCATGTGTCGGGGACTCTGCAAAAGCATAAGTTGTTGGATAATTAGAAGAAATGTAATTTCACCCAACAATCCTTTGTGTATTTGGGGTATGCGATTGGTGTAAGAGAACTCAATATTGATCCTACAAAGACAGAGGCCATCACTAAGTGGCCTACTCTTGCTAATGTCACTAGAGTTAGGAGATTTTTGGGGGGAAACATAATACCTTCAAAAGTTCTGTTAACCCAAAATATCCCTCACCTAGATTTACATGGCCTACACCACCCAAGGACACCCATACATGACCCTCATTTGACCCCATTTGACTCCCACACCCTCAAAAAGGATAAAAAATATGCAAAAGGGCTCTAAAAAGAACCAAAAATATCTCTCGTAGGGGCTAAAGCCTCCAAAAAGGGGTTAAAACCCCTCAAAGGAGCCTAAAACCCCAAAAATAGCTAAATATTGATCAAAAGGGGCTAAAATCCCAAAAAGGGGGCTAAAGCCCTGACCAGGGGCTTAGAACCCTAAAAAACCTATAAATAGAGGGGTGGGGGTCACTCTCAAATCATTCCTTCCTTGCATACTATTATGCTGCCCAAGTGAGTGCCTTGAGACCATTTTCCTCTCAAGCCATTCACCCTCCCTCTCATCCATTCTCTCATTGAGCCATAGCTCCCCCATTCTCAAGAGAGGTGCTTCTCCAAGCTAGGGCATGGTGGCCCATTTCCACCAAAAGAAGGTATAATTTCTGTTTGATTTTGTTTATTTGAGTTTTTCTAACATATATTTGCTTGCAAGTTTATGGCCTAATATGTTCTTGTAGGTATCCATTGTTGTATGTAGGGTCTTGGAGCTCAACCCATAACCTTGTGTGCAGAGGGGTTTTCTTTGTATTGCTGTTCTATTTCATTTCTATTTCATTTTTCTTACACAACCACCAGGAACCCTACCCTTCCATCCTATAGATGGAAGGTATCCATTCCTACCCTGTAGTAAGGGAAAAATCCCTGCTACAGAACTAGCGACCATACCAGGTCGATCCCCCAGGATCCCTGGATTGTTTTTACAAGTTTCAGTTTTTATTTCTGTTTTCTTGCCCTAGTTTAAATTTCTGTCAAATCTACATTAGATCTCTATTTTTCTACATTTCTTGTTACTTTCGAGCCTCCTCAAGGAAATTCCGAGCCCATTTGGCCACAGTACAGGTTATTGTGCAGGATCTAGCTTAGGATCAAAAAAATTTCACTTTCCGGAGTAGGTCGCTCTTATCAGGTTGAAAGGGGCGACCAGGTCGCTCATTCAGGCCCGACAGGTGTGACTAGGTCACTCATTTTGCCCCAAAAGGTGCGACCCCCTCCCAAAAGCTAGCTCACTTCTGTCTGCCGGTTCTGAGTGACCCCCTTGCCTGTTTTTGGGAAACTTTGGCGACCCCCCCACCACATTTGACCCGAAAAAAGCGATCTGTCTCTCATATTCTATTTCTTAAAAATTAAGGACTGTCAGTGTGGCTCAGCTGCCTCTGTCCATCAAATCTTTTTATGTTTCTGTTCAGTATTTGTTGCATTTTATTTGTAGCATGTGTAAATCAATGGTAAATGAAATAGTTAATGGATTAATGAACATGATCAAAGCTTGATTAAAAATTACTATAATTAAAATCAACTTCTTGCCTAGCCCTTCCTCCTCTACCCAGTCATCACCCTTCAGGGTATTCTGGGATAAGACGAAGGGTGAAGCTCATATAGTAATAGGAACTTCACCTATAATTTTTCAAAGCCATTAAAACCGGGTGACTTGGAAGGTAGAGGGGGTAGAGGAGGAAGGGCTTCTCAGAGCGCTCAGCGTCCTCCCTGTAGACAAACCTTGCATCTGGAGGGTGACTGGTGGATCTACATATGGGATTCATTCCATTGTGTTAAGAGCCCAACAACCTTTCCTGGTTGAAGAGAAATATAGGTGCAAGGTAGTCACCTAGTCAGTCTATCATAGTTTAGATTCACAAATGGTACATGTGTAAATTTTTTATTATCATTTACTGCTCTCATTGACAATGTTCTGAACTCTACGAAATATTCATAAACCATTTAAGTAGCCACTAAGAATAACAGAAATAAAAAAGACATAGACACAAACCATACTATATAAACCAACCAACTCAGTTCATGACGCTGAGTGAGCCATTAAAATTTACAACTTACACTAAGTCAAACATCTGTAGTCTTTGAGGACATAAGTCCTTGACTACCTTAACCATGGGAAGTACTTGGGCTCATACAAGAAAATCATTGTGAGGAGTACCATGGGAACCCCAAAGTAGTTGGCTGTTGAGAGGAATTGCCAAGCGAAACATGCAACAACCCCCACTGATTGACTAGCACTCCCGTGAGGAAAAAACCAAGTGTTGTTTCCTGGAATTCTTGGTGGCTGAGTGACCACCTGAATCCAATAGGAATCCATTAAAACTAGGGTCCAAAAATCATCACCATATTTCTCCATTTTGACATACAAATCAGACACAATTGATCCCCCACGTTCTTCCTCACGCCTGAGAGGCAACCCACCATAGTTCGGTTCCTTGAACCAACATCATCAAGACCATTCTCGATGACCCTCTACACCATCAAAAGGCCACATAGCCTCTAATTCAGACTCAGAATCATACCAATCTGAGCCAAACTTGCATATTGCACCATCAAGCCCCATGGCTGGTGCAAACCCGGATCCATTTTTTGGCGTAGAGATTGGTAGTGGACCCATGTACACACCCCACACCACCACCAACACCTCTGCTGGTGGCCCCAGCATGGTCATGAAAACTATCATAAGCCAGCTACCACCACCCACATTGACCAGTCGAGTTGTCCCACCTGTAACACATGGGGGCAGTATGCCTTCCACCCACACTGTCCCACTTGAGATACATGGGGGCAGTGGCCCTTCAACCTACACTGCCCCTCCTATCATACATGGGGGCAGTGGCCCTTCCACCTACACTGACCCTCCTACCACACTTGGGGGCATTGGCCCGTCCATAATGGTGCCACAAGTACCCCCAGTTATGCAGGTGCATCATGTCCCTGCAAACCCCACCACCATAGCTGCCCCATCTCACATCAACCTTGGGTCAAATATTCATTTCATGGCATGTTTCAACTTTCCTAACTTGCCTTGGTTAACAAATGACCCTATCCGCCATCAAACGTTTTGGCCTCCCATGCCAACCAAACTTCCCTCAGACATTCCCAAGTTTGAAGGGAAGGCAGGGGAGTGTCCCCAAAACCACATCATGACATTTCACCTATGGTGCTCATCAAATAGCATTGTAGATGACTCAATCAGGATCAGACTATTCCAACTCACCCTCACAGGTGCTGCAGCGAAGTGGTACATTGAGCTACCACAAGCCAAGTACCTGGATTTCAACTCCTTGTCTTTCATGTTCCTGCAATATTTCCAACTCCCCGTTAGATACGATGAAGGGGTGGAGACATTGTTATCTTGCTACCAAAATACTGCGACCCACATAAATGACCACATCCATGAGTGGCGGCGACGTCGTAGTTTGTGCAAGGTCCAACTTGATGACAGGATCTTCTTGGATTGGTTCCTAAAAACCTTGCTACCACCTATAGAAAAGGACGTTGCATCTGAACATCCCCAATCCGAAGAGGAGGCCATCTTGAAATCCCAATAGTTTGATATGATCTATGCATAGTCTAGATAACTTTACACTATCATTCCAGACGCTCCCCATGCAGGTACCTCCTATCAAGGTGCATCGAGGGCATCCCATGTTGCAGATGGCATCATAGGTTCTGTCTCCCAACAACCACAGCACCGTCCGACACCATTTGCAATACCACCACAACCAAGCAACACCTTTAGTGTTGTGTACCAAAACCAAACTCTAGACTATGCAAGAATGATGTCCGAATTTAGAGACACAACTTCTTATGCACAACCTACACCACCGCATCAGGCTCAGGCATTAGCTTGGCTAACACAACAATACGTGGGACAAATGCCCACATTTTTGGCACCGACACCCACCCAAGTCTACTATGCACCACCGGTGCAAGCTGTTCAAGCTCTCGCCCCTGCTCCACCTACACCATTGGGACAGGTGTTTGCACAACAAAATAGTCCCAACCAGCCATCCCCCAATAACCAACAAGGGCAAGCCAGGAATAACCGACCCCAGAACCAAGGCAACAATCAACCACAGGGAGGCGATCAACAACCAAATCCTCCCAACAATGCCGCATTGAACCGGCTGGCCCAAAATCCTCAACGACCAAATGCACCAAGGCGCAACACTTTGTTGTGTACAAATCAACCATGCACACTATGTGAGGTCTACGGGCACTACACATACGAGTGTCCCTTCATGGGTCATGCTAAGCAGGCCATTAGGAACAAGGTTCAACATGCAAGCAATACAACAAACCAAGCCCAAGCCCAACCTAACTCGGCACCACTAGGACCTCCTCCTATGGTGCTCCAAAACCCATTATCAGTCCAAGGATTGGTTGCAAATTCCCCCCTTCCCCAACCCAATCCCAACGCTCAAGGGGCACCTCCCATGGTAGAAACAAGTGTCCACCACCTACTAGCTATGACAACTAAAGAGGTCAATTTACAAACAAGAAAAAATCAGTATGGAACAAACACCAAACCCACTGACACATTAGTGACATATACGTCTAAAATAGCCAATGCACCTCTTCAGTTACCCTCTTTCCCACGCCCCACCATACACTGGGTTGCCAACAACGCCATGGCTAGAGATGCTGTTAGCTACAACATCGTGGATGATTTGTCCCAAACACCTACCGCCATGTCTGCTCTTGAGGTACTCAAAACTTGCCCAACGCAATGAAAAGTCTTACTAGCTGCCCTTGGTTCCATGGGCCCCTCTAACTCTAAGTTGATCACATTCAACACGGAGAATAGAGAACCATGGATGCCATCAACCATTGTCTTCCAAATCCCGGTGTCTATCCGGAATTTGGTCGTGCAGCGGTGCATAGTGGATGAGGGGGCATCCACGTGCATTATGTCTACCCTAGTCTAGAAGAAGCTTGGATCCCTAATTCTGTAACCATCCTCCACAACTCTGCAGGATTATGATTTCCATCCCACTAAAGCCCAAGGAATCCTCCCCCATGTCCCCATCACATTAGCTGGGAAAATAGTATTGATTGACATAGAGGTTGTTAATGTTCAATTGGACTATAACCTTCTCCTCAGAAGAAGTTATATGTATGCCATGAGAGCCATAGCATCAAATATTTTATGTCTCATGATGTTCCCCCACGAAGGGAAAATCCTGATGGTTGACCAATTGACTTATCACGATCCGCAAGGGCTAGCGGCACCCACCAATGTTATCCCTACGACCAACACCATTGATCTGCAAGGGCTCACCACACCCGCCAATGTTATCCTTGTAGTCAACACCATTGTTGACAACATACCAGCCTCCCCATTGTTGAATGTGAGCCCTGGGTTGTTTGCCAATACCACCATGACAGCTTCTTTCCCCTTAGTGTTACCACACCAAGTGAGACTGCAGATTTTTGCATGCTCTCATCTAACACTACTGCACCCAAAAAACAACTACATCCACAGCCCCAACCGCAACCTCAACACAGTACGTAGCCGCAACATCAACAACAACCGTAACATCATCCGCATCCGCAGCATTACGTGCAACCACAACCACAACCTCATCCCCACATATAGCCATCAGGGAGTTATCTGGGCTCCTCTCCAGTCCACACAATTCCCTTCCTCTTTCCCCCGCCTGGTGTCATGAGAAAGCCGGTAATGGCCACCTTAAACTTACCCAAATTTACATTGGGAATTCCTGTGTGGTACCTAGATCCATCAGCTCAACCACCAATGCCCCAGGTAGTCTTAACCCCAATGCAACCTATTGCATTCGAATCTCATCCTCCACCTGGCCCACAAAAACCAACCACTACACACACACCTGCACCGCTCCACCCAAAAAGGGCTAGGGGAAAGAACGTGAAAGCTACCGCTGAACCTCGATAGATCCTGCCTTACGCTGTCTGCGAAGAACAGGGCCATCCAACTCAAAAATACCCTAAGATTCCTATAATCCGCGTGCATTTGGATGCCATGGATACAATGAAAAACCTCCCCGTGGTTGAACTTCCAAGCGAGCCAATAGTGAGAAACAATTCATTGAGAACAAACCATGCTTGTGCCCTCTGCAGTTTGTATGGACACTATTCTCACCACTTATAAGACTTTTCCAAGTTCTGAATGGGTTTAGCCAACCTTTGACAACATTCCCTTGAATCTGAGATCACTTTGATCGAAGAAGTTCACCCCCACCTCCTTCTTCGGACACCATGTCCATTTACATGATGTCTAGTTCTATTGACCCTCTTGTCTCCACCGTCAATGATGGTCCATCCAACCTATCTCTTCATTGCTTCTACAATGATGAGGAGATACTTGAAGCCTTAACAGCCTTGAAATACCCATGGGACGAAATGCACCATCGCTCGTTCTTCCTCCCCGAAGAGCTTCTGTCGCAGTCAGACCAATTTTCTATGGAAACCAAATATTTCATTCATGGGAAAATTGACTGGTTCAAAAACCCCATTCCGGCACCAGATTCCTTCAAAGAAGGAAACATGGCCAACATCTCACCAACCATTAAAATCAACATCTCAACCAACCCTGAGGTTGTTGAAGAAATCATGCTGGGGGAATCCTGCTCCCTGGAAGAAGTCGCTGCCTACAAATCTCTCTTCCAAGAATTCTACAACATCTTTTCCTGGTATTACAATGAAATGCCTGGGTTGGATCCATCCATCGTGGAACACCACATTGACACATGGCCTGATGTGGCCCCCGTACGCCAAAAGCAACGGTCCATCCATCCTTCCAAAGCGGCTGTGGTCAAAGCTGAAATTGAGAAGTTGCGCACAGCCGGCTTCATTTATCCCATTGTGTACACCACTTGGGTTCTAATCCTATTCCCGTGAATAAAAAACAGGGTACCGTCCATGTTTGCACAGACTTCCGTGATGTTTATACAATTGTAATGTTTATTTATTTTCAATTATGTATAATATTTTATATTTAATAAT
>LPNX010751902.1:881020-1008520 GCA_001517045.1 Pseudotsuga menziesii | reverse complement strand
ATTCATTCGTATCCTGTACCATTTGACCTCAAACAGAACTACTTTATAGGAATTAAAGTCACACTCAAGTATATCTTCCAAATAACCATAGTACCTATTTTTAGATACTTCTGGATTCCTGTCACTTCTAGAGGAAACATTAGTTTCTTGAAAAACTACAGTTATCCCATAATCAAATGTTTTCCTCTTGTCATCCAACTTTTTGATGCAAATTATGACCATTGCACCACATAGCATTGTAATGTATAAGTTGCATCATGCTCGACTTGGTAAATAAATATATAAGAAGACATAAACGAGATATATAATTTGATACAATGTGACAAAATGAAAAAATGAGCAGGGTAAATATACTTTCCTTTTTATCTTTTAAACTCCATGCTAAATCAATTTCCCTTTTTGTAAGTTCTTCAGGATATTCTTCTTGATGACGATGCACTGTTTTAAACATTTTACTAACCCCTTCCCATGATAAGGTACCATAGTATTATGTACATCGTTCAATCCATTCCTCCATCCAATCAAGATTGTTTGCAATGTATAAATGTATTGCATCCAACACACGACCAACTATGTGAAAAAATAACAATTAAGAATTGTAAATTAGCTATGATTAAAGGAAATTAAGTTTACCTTGAAATACGGATGGAATAATAAAAATTACATACATTGAAAAATTAATTGTATAATAAATAAAATGCACACCATTCAATTACCTTTCGCTTTCCTCTTTATACCTTTCCACAACAGGACCTCCCCTTCAAATTGTTTGATGGAGTCGACATCCTAAATGCGAGGAAGATTGATATTTTTTGCTAAATTTGGAAGATACTAACTAATGTACACCATGGATTGATATAGCATATATCCCTACACGATAGAACCATCAGGGCATGCTCTTTGTCTAACAAAATCCTTCAATGAATTCAAATTCCTCTCCACCATCCACATTGACCTTGAGTTTACAGGTCAACATAATTTAATCTCCTCAACTTAGTGTATGAGATAGTGTTCTTTGGCATTGAAAAATGTTGGAGGTAAATACTTCTGTATTTCACACATTAGATGAGGAATTTCTCTCTTACAATACCTAATATCTTCTTTATGGATTTCTTTAGATGAAATTCACCTACAAAAGATGCAAGAAAATAACATGAATGATCAATCATATTGAGGAATATAATATATAATAAAGTTCAAATCTATAAAACACAGTGTGTCAATAAGCAATGCAACCAAAAGAACGAACATTTTGTATGCATATAAAATTGTTACTTACCTCATGTATTTACCAAGATCATATATAACTTGTTTTATGTTTTCGTCAAACCTATCTAGGAGAGCCAGAGGTATAAAGTATTGTCATGCAAAAATCAAATCATTATCTAATGTTTCCAAATAGGAGAGAACAAATACTAAAAATATTTACTTAATGGAAATTATATACGTAAATAATTACCTTAATGAATGTATGCCATTCATCAGTTTTAACACCGCCAAAATCACCTTTTTTGGTTAAGATATTTTGTATGTTCGACGAAAACCCAGTCAGAAACCTTATTTTCTGAATGACCTCTTTTATAGCATTGCTTTGTTTCTCCGTCAATAACCATGGAAGACTAATATTCGGGTTCCCATTTCCGGCATTGGAAATAATTACACTTTGCAATGAGTGATTGGCTTCTGCAATGCCACTACAAATTTTTCCAATTTTATCTTTGTCAGGCATTCCATCTAATGTCTTCCATATCATTTACGTTACATTCTTCCCGATATGCATTGTATCAAACAAATGAGCTATTTTTAGGTGCTCGTAGTAAGGAAACTTACTAAATTGTATGGGATAACTCTTCATTCCTCGTGGAATCCCATTCATGCCTTAAATACATTCATTAAACATAAACTAAAACACATTAACAGTAATTCATGAAACCCATGGTAGAGAAAATTCAGTAAAAATATAAAAATCATAATATTACGTGAACATATTGTATGTTGCATATACAATTTGCATACCTCAACGATTTCTGTTATATACAACTTCCATATGTGAGGTGTCATTCTTCATGGTTTCTTTGCGTTCTCTTCTTTACCATTGAATTTTGCTTTTTTGATGGTTTGGTGCCTATGTTTCTTAGGGAGGAAGTTCCTATACTCATCGAACACCTCCTTTGCTAAACTTCTTGAACAACGATATTTTATCCTAGTACCACATACTGGACATGCAAATTTTCCCTTTGTTTGAAGACCTGCGAGATATATGTATTAATGTTATAGCATAAAAAGATTATTCATTTAAAAAAAATTGCATGTTTTTTACCTTAAAAACATATAATTTTAACGACGTGCAACATAAAGTTACATACCACAAAAATGTGTTAACCCAGGAGCGTCATGAATTGTCCGTGCAAGTATTCCATGGAACTAAAATTGTTTCTGCCCTATTGATCTAGAGATTTCATACGATTCCATCCCATAAATTCAATAGCTCATCGATAAGAGGCTCAATATATACATTCATATTTTTAACTTGGTACTTACCTAATTGATCAATAAAAATACAATATTGTTATTTAGTTATGCATACAAATGTATAAAAGGTGTTCTCATGCATCAATTAAACAAATAACTTTATGAAATAATATAATTACATCTTTCAAAAAAATACCTAGAATAATCATTGCCAACGTTGTGTGACCTCTCTTAATCATCATCCAAGGAGGTAGGTTATTGTTTATGACGAAAACAGGCCACACTGAGTAAGTAGAACGAAGCTCACCAAATGGATTGAAACCATCAGCTTCCAATGAAAGTCTAACATTACGAGGTTCATCTTTGAAAATTGGCCATTTTTCTTCGATGTTCTTCAATGCAAAACCATCTACAGGAATTCGAAGAACTCCATCTTCACTTATGTTCTTCGCATGGTAATCCATAAAATGTGCTATACTTTGGCACCTGAATAGTCATTGGAAACGTGGAATTATGGGAATATAACGAAGAAATTTGCGAGGGACCTATTTTGTTAATTGATCAGTTAAATATCTACTAATTTCACATTGTGGGAATTTGTTTTCTGATGCATACGGTCCATAATATAGAATATGATCATTAGGAAATGCATCAATAGATTGGTACTCCACTCTAATTTCTTTCATAATCAAGAATATCTCTCGACTTGTGCATGGTAAATTATTTGATGGTGGTAATAGAAATTCCCCCAACAATCTGCAACATTGACAAAAAGTGAAATGTAAACAATATACGTCATAAATATTTCATATCCCTAATTTACCAATTAATTAACACTAAAAATAGAGGAAAATAATCCACTTTACATACCTTAGGAGATGTCTGAAACAAGTGTTTGATAAACCATTCAGAACCTTCAAGTTCACCAACAACAATATAGTAGATAGAATATTGGTTGTTGAGCCTTCATAAATATGTTCTTGGGACTTCTCGAGAAGAAGAACATCATGAAAATCATGGAGGTTGTCCTCATACAATGGAGTAAATGTGTCTTGCATCAATATATTTATCTCATCTTCACCATTAGTATCAATAATGACATCTTTGTCGATAGGATCATTAAGAACTCGATATTCAATAGCATGATCTCCATGCTCGTCGTCTTGTAAAGTAGTATTTCTACTATTATGTGGAAAATAGCTCTCTAGAGGTCGACTTCTTGGGGGCATTGTCTTTATATTTACAAACAATGCAATAACATTAGTATATAATATACAACATATATATTTAAAATGATAAAAAAATAGTGCATACATTATCAGTAAGTACTATTACAAGAAGTACAGTATGTAATGAATAACGTCTTACCAAGGGATGATATTCATACTCCCCTTCAGCATGCCCCTTCTCCTTACAATTTTTTTTAGTTGTTGTTCTTAAAATTCTTCTAGTTCACAAACTTATGCAATCATTGCAAGGGAAGTAACACTTTCCATCACCCTTTGCCTCTAATGCTGCCCTAATCTCAGCATACCTCCTTTGTTTTCTTTTGAGGTATATTTATTTGATATTCTGATAGCCTATAAGAACAAAAAAAACTCATTAATCAATATATAACGTATTTCTAAATTGAATAGAGTATATGTACATTAAAGGAGACCAAAAATTAAAGGAGGTGATTAGAGGATTACCTAATCATGTGTAGAGGATTGCCTAAGTTATAACTCCCTTGGATTACTAGATGTTGTTCCAATAGGTATTGGCATATGGCGGGTAATGGCTATTCACTCTATGTAACATGAATTTATATATTGTTTTAATGATGTCAAAAATTAGGAGTTTACATATTACTTCAATGCATGTGTTGGTATATTAAATATAGATATGGTGTTTCCTTATAAAGTAATGAATTGTTATGTAAATGTCCAAGCGGGTTAGTATGTTGGGTTAAGTGTATTTGTGAAAGGAGTTGCTACACCATTTTGACAAGTGGTAATACCCATAGGATAATGAGTGGTTAATTGGTTCCCTAGTTTGGTTTATAATTATTAATTGCAAGAGTCTACATTATGGTGCCAATGGATCTAATGTAGAAGAAATTGAGGGGTCGGTAATATTTTTCATGTTCGTTATACTAGAGATTAAAAGGTTTCAACACATTGACATGATATTGTCAAATGAGAATATGAATATAGATGTAGACCCTAAAAAATTGAAAGGATTGTCAAATGGGATTATTCATATAGATGGTCATGTCGATATTGTCAAATGACTATCAAAGTTTGAAAGGATACACCATTGTGGTCTCATTGGTTATCTATATTGAGGGGGCTAGTTAAATTTAATTAGATTGTGTACTTGAAATCTATGATGATGGTCATGCTATTAACATTTTAACACAAACCACCATTTAAAAAATTACATTTTAACATAAATGAAAATTTAAAACTTTTCATTTCAACACAAATGACAATTTATAAAGTTACATTTTGTCACAAAAATCCCAAACTATATAAACATTTGCTCCATTGCATTGAAGCCCTAGTTGGAACATAAAGGGTGAAACTAAAAAAATACTAGTGCATTGCAGTCAAACTAACCTAGAAAACGAATGAGATCAAAAATTCGATGTGTCAAACCAGTACCGGACTCTTGAAATCGCAGAATGAAAAAGTAATAGAAAGATCGCTACAACTCTAGAAAATGATTTTGAAAATATGAAATAAGAACATGTATTTATAGACCAATGAGGGTCGCGGTTTCGACGAAAATGCACAACGATCAAATTTCAAAAAAAATAAAAAGTCAATGACCGTTAAAAAAGAAAAAGAAAAACAAGTTTTATTTTCGGCATTCATCGCTCTAGCGACGTTATGGATATTTCGTTGCTCTAGTGATGTGATGGACCTTTCGTCACTATAGCGACTAACTATCATCGCTAGAGCGATGATCATTGGGGGGATTTTCAATTTTTTCCAGATAAACTATTTTCCACGAAAACATCGATTTTAACTTTTTCATGGCAAACTTTCATGGGACTTTTGATCCATATGTAGTAGTGATTGTATTAACTACTAGCATGTTTGGAACAAAAATTTAACTGGTCGGACTTCTTTTTCCTCTATTTATACCGTTATTACTACTTGTATTTACATATGTACTTGGAGATAAGTCTCTAGATCATACCTATGGCAATGCACACACTGATGCAGATGCGTTGTTTCCACATCCTGAAACTGGAGCTTTAGTCGAATCTTTTGATTCTTCGTCTCCTTTAAGTATCAGCTGATATTATTCTTCATCATCACAAGATCCTTCATCGACATATGACACAAGCTCGTAGTCTGCTTCTTCTCTAGTTGTCCTGCAACCTTCTCTTTCTGTGAGTGTCTTTCTTCTCTTTCTAGATTTAAATCTTCTTTTGCTTATTAAATGACTAGATTCTAGTTCAGTTCCACTATCTCCCAACAACATTTCATCTTACAATGTGTTATTTTTCATGGATTTTTTCTGCGACATACCCACTTTGTTATGCACATCTTTCATATTGTCACATTTGTAGAATGAATTTTTCACATACAAGTATCTTATCCGTGTCTTTAGAGATGAAAAATATCTACCATGTGGTCCTTGAAAACATTTTTGTTCCACCTCACTATATGAGGTTATTATGTCAACAACAAACTGAGTAATGTCTCTCTCCAAGATACTATATATCCATAAATTTACAACCCTCAACATAGGCTTTCTTACTCTTTTCAGTCACTCAATCAATTGAGGATTCCACTCTCTTGGTTCTCCACCTTGCAAATTTATTTGTTGGGTTTCCAATTAAGGAAACCACTCATGCAAGACAATGGGAAACTTGGAAAAGAAAATATCGTGGATATATGTATAGAGGAAATGACCCAACCACTCTATTGGGTTCCACCGAGATCCTTTACTTTCTTCTCACACGAATTCTAATGCTTTGAATTCCACCCAATCTTGGATCTCAGGTTTCGTTGGTTCCCACAACATATCCCTCACAAAAATAATTTTTTTCCTTACAAAGAAACCATTTGTTGGATTTTTTTTCTGTCCCTCCTCTTGGGATATTGACCAGGTTCAGTCTGTTCCTCTTAGTGCAACAAAGCCCGAAGTATCAGCCTGACATAGAAAATACTAGTTGACAGCACTTGCAACGTAGATGGAGTCTCACCCGAGATATCTCTCATTCCTTATTGGGTAATTGCCAGAACCAGGTTTCTGCAATTGGGTGGGGGATTTATCATACCTCAGTCACATACCAAGTTGATCAATGAATCCTGAGGGTGGATTACTTCTACTTATTATAAACAGTTAGATATTAACTCAAGTATTCCTATGCAATGATTCTAACACAAACCTATGTGCAACATAAATGCATTTAACTAATAACAACATAGATAATATACATCTATTCATTCATGAGAAACTTATAAGAATTCATTCACTGCAAAATTTATAAAGATAACTCAAACACATTCAATCATTCATACAAATACAAAGAAGTTAACGTGGAAACCCATTAGGGAAAAAACCACAAATGTGCTCTTCATATGGCCTGAGAAATATATGCACCTTCATCTGCACACTAAGATGCAGACTCTACTCTAGATATTAATAATAGGCACTAACGTCCTGACTTACAATAATATATTCATACGTGTGGCTTCCTTCGGCTCTATCTAAATTTGTACCCATGATTTTTATGGATTGTCCCTTTCTATCCATTTTTCCTTACTGTAATTTTCCAACCATTATGTTGTTTGCACGCCTTCTTGTACTGGTATTCTATTACATATTTCTTTTTTTCATCCCTTCCTTTTGTCGCTACTTCTTCTGTTGCACATCTTCCTTCTTCTCTTTCTCTTCATCCTTCTTATGTCCTTGCATATCTGACAACTCCTTTCTCTTATTCCTTAGATCTTATCCATACTTGGGAAGAATTCTAAATGAATTATTCTTTCCTTTCCCTAGGCCCAACAGACGGAAATTTTATATGCCTTCCAACTTTTCATCAAGCTTAGTACTTGGAGGCATCTTTTCCTGGAGAACATAAAATGACAAAAAATTGAATTTTCTCAAAAATGAAAACTGAACTTACCAAAAGACGCTCTTGACTGAGGCGAGTATGTCCATACATTCAGTTTATGAATAATCCAAATTTTAACCCTTGGAACTAAACTTGTAAAACTATATACTATAGTTTCTCGTTCTAGTTTTGAATTTCTGGTTTTCTAGTTTTTTGGTTCCAAGTAAAACTAAGGTTTGACTCTTTGGAGGATCTATCCACTAAAACAATTCAATCTAGGGGCCAAAAGGTGTGACTAGGAGGTGCGCCCTTCCAATTATCACTTTCACTCTAAAATTCCTCTTCAGTAGGAAACCTTAATTTTCTTGTCCAGAGAAGGAGCGAGAGATTTACCAAGTGAAAGTTTCTGTTTTCAGTCTAGGTCTGATACAATTTTAATTTTATATGTTGTTATAAATTACTTTCTAATTTAATGAGCATTTGATACATTTTCACAATTACAACATAAAGAGGATCTATGAAAGAAACACTATCACAAGGTACATAACAATTTATCCTAAGAAACCAAAAAGGGAAAAACTCAACAAAACTTCCTCAATATAGAGTACCATAATGCAATGCCCAAAGAACAAGGTCTCATCAGAGAGAGAGAGAGAGAGACCAAACCCTAGCATAAGAGACAAAGACACCAAAAACACTTCGTTTCCTCCTTCTCTTACCTTCCTCTTTCTCTCTCTTAGGAAATACATGAGTGAGTGAGTGTGTACAAATGAGGGAGGGCACCTACCTATTTGTATGAATCACTTGACTAACCTTTTAACCTAATTGGGACAACCTATCAAACTGGCAGGGTCAACCTACTTAGGAAAACTCAAAATAATATTTATTAATCTTTGCTGGGTGCTATTGACTCGACTTACAATGGATTATTCACGTCATCACTTTTACATGACCTTTTTAAGTAATGACATCTCCCGATGGAGGAATAATAGTAATAATGTAAAGTACAAGTAAAATATTCTTCAAAGTTACATTATTTCAATATGTTCAAACCTCAACTAGTAGCGTTGCTTGCCATTATGATTTTAAAAAGTACTAATTGATGCCTTCTCATTAACGACTTTAAACAAACCCCCATCACCTCTAGTATTAAATATGGTAGGAGAAACATGAGAGGAAACCTCATCATCATGTCTATTAAACATCAAGGAAAGGACTTGTAGTTTTCTTCTACAACAATTGGACTTCTTCTCTCCAAAAATCCTCTCAACCAAGGAGGGTTCACTATCTTAGAGAACCAACATATCTTGAATGACAATACCATGATAGGAATTGGAAGGCTTACCAAAAACATTAATGCCAATAAATGGCACCTTCCCATATGTAGTGCACCCATACATATTTTCAATTGAAATGGTAAGAGTATATGAATCCTTGTTATCGGAGATCGATAGAGCATATTTATCAAAGGGACACTTATCCATAGCAATTCCTGAAAATAGATCCATCACTTTGGAAGCAATTAGAGCCATAGTATCTTGAATAAAAACTTCAAAAGGATAATTGTTTGTACATAAATCAATATCACAAGGCACAACCCACATCCTAAAGAGCACTTTATCATTCTCTGAAACAATCAGAGGAAACTTTTGCTTCCAACAATGTTTAAAAAAGGCCACAAACAATCAACATTAATATTTGAAGGAAATGGGGGTGGCCTTTAATCCGCTTATGTGTGCACCTGTTACAAGATTGAATTGAATACAATATATTTGGGTACAACCACACACTTGACCACTACCTCAAGATGACCCCATACCTCTAGAAAAACTCATGACTCTAAACCTTGGGAAATTAATATAAAAAGTAGTCCAAACGGGTTTCACGTACCTCTTTCTGACAATATTTTTGGGTAGGATACTGACGGATTCCGAAAGAATTTTTTTAATTCTTAGAAATGACCATTCAAATTGATTCCCCCCCACCCCAATTCCCAATGGTATGTTTTTGAATCAATTTGTACAATCAGAAATGTGATTTGAATAACATAAAATCCAAATTAAATAAAAAAAGGATCCCTCAATTTCGATAAAAAAAAATCACTAGCCTCCTTTTTAAAAAAGTAGTTCTTAGTTAACCAATTTTAAGATTATTCAAGGTGTCAAAAAGTTGAAAAGATGAATATAAAATTGAATTTTACCTAGCCAAAATAACTTAAACCTTAAATTATCAAATAAAATAAATGATTTTTTCCACTTAATAACTCACTCCATTAATTTTACTTTCCTTTTTTTAAATAATATAATTTAATGAATTATACCATTTCCTTTATATAATTTACTAATGTTATTTGTTAAGTTTGGTTTCATATCAGCAAAGATCGACTTCAAGGTGAAGGTAAAAAGTTAAAACCACTCATGTATTGACCCTTCACAATCTTGGATAAAGTTGTCAATAATGATTTCTGGTTAGATTTACCTCCATAAATGCAAATGTATTTTGTTATGAATGTGGAAAATTTGAAAGTGTATGAGCCTCCAATGATCATCGATGAAGGAGAGAATGTTCAAGTTTCTTCTGTTGATGAATTTGCATTGCTAGCAGGGGTTTTGGGTAAGTAAGTTGCGCAACGTCGTGGAAGCTGCGCAAGCTCATGTGACACCGCTCAAGGCCAGATCAGCGCGATGGGCAGAAGAATAACCACTTTTGAATACTTAATGTATTAATTGACCATGTTTTGTGGACATAGGTCATTATTAGTTAGAAGTTAGTTAGAAGTGGACCTTTGATGTAAAGGCACAAGCCTATATATAGATCTATCTTTGCAATTGTAAGCATAATAAGAATAATGATGATCATGATCAGTGGGATACAAGTCCAAGTCAATATTTGAGAGTGATCAATCTATTGCGATCTGTCTATGGTCTTGATGAGTCTTCTGTTTTGAACAATTTGCGATCTTTCTATGTCAGATACTGAATTTTGGGGTGTAATCAATCTCCTGCTATGGAGAAGAATTATCTATTTTGGATTTGTTGTGCAGAATTAATATGACATCACAGTTGTTTCCTAAATGTTGTCTTTGTTTTGATGTTTTCTCTGCTGCGATGCAATGAGAAGTGTATTTAATATGTTTATGATTTACTGATGATGCTATCTATCCCAATTCTATCACAATTCTGATGAATGATGATGAAGCTTATTAAAGTTGTTTTATGAATGTTACTGTTGCAATAACACTGCTATGATAAATGAATGATGTGATCTGTTAGATCTGTAGTTGTGAAGCTGAATTGTGATAATTGTCTTAGTTCTGTCGAGTGACTTAGAGTAATCTGATAGTTATGTTGTCGAAGCCGTGGATTTCATATCTTCCCTTATTACTGCCGAAAACTTGGTTCCGATAGCTCTCCCTTGAACATCTCGGGTGAGATTTCGTCTACTCTACGGATGTTGCTAGGTAGGGTAAAACCTGTCTGGGCCGATGCTCAGGGAGATTGCACTGGTTGGGCATCGACAGAGTGAGAACCACTGTTGACAACGATTTGTTGGTGGGTTTTTGCCAACAAATGATTTTGTTGCCAGGACAGAGTTGCGATTGAAAGGAGGATATTTTTTGGCATCCGACTTGACCATAGATCGAGGAGTGGTTTGGTCTAAAACTACGAGAGTTTGTTGAAATAGAAAATCAAAGTTTGAAGCTATCGATGGGAAATTAGTTGGATAGATATATTCATGATGGTCCTCACGAATGGTTCTTCTGTGATTTTCCTATCATCCTATCTGAGTGGCTGGTGAAGTTCGCTTCTGAGAAGAAAAACTTCCAAGGAGGAGAGACAAAATCTTGGACTCCGAAGCTGATCAAGGAATTACAAGAAACAGACAATAAGGCATCATGGGCTGTTGAGTTTTGGTTGGAAAGTATCCTGGAGGGATACATTACCAAGTTTGCAGGTGATACCAATAAGTCATTTAGCGAAGCAGAAAGGGAGTTCTTCAACGGGCCATGGGGTATATTTTTGCTGTCTCTACAGCTATATATTAAACATCTTATCTACAGAAAAGGTATTCTGAAGATGGAACAAAAGTAGTGGAACTCTGGTGTGCAGAGGCTATGGACACCGCGATGAAAGGGGGGAGATGCATGGAAGGGTAAGGGGTAGATGGGCATGAGTTTTGGTGATATTGTGAAGGTCGTCAAGGAAACAAGTGGTTGTACAAGAGGAGGAGCAAGGTTTCAAGAGAAGAGGTAGAGGATAGGAGAAAGTCCTACTACGATCAAAGTATGATACTGCAAAGAAAAAACACATGGGACAAAGCGACATTTTAGTGATGATGAGGATGACCAGGCCCAGGCTACACCCAGAATAACGGTAGGCTCGAACCCCAACAGTAACGTGTCCACACCTCCATGCACTACTCCACCACTAGGAAGAGACGTGCATTCTACATTGACTTGCCTGATTTGTCAGCAGCAGTCTAACAGTAGAGTACCAGCCATAGGTAGAAGGCCCAAAATGGTGAGTGATGAAATGAAGATAGCAATATTTCATGGAAACAACACTAATGATCCGGATCAATACTGGTTCTTGTGAGAAGTGATCTGGACTGCCCGACAGACTGTGGATGACGATGTCAAGAAAAGCCAGCTAGAAACCACCCTTAGGGGTCATGCACTGGATTGGTACATGAGATTCATGATGGTCCCTCAGGGAGGTACAAAGAAAAAAAATTGGATGATATCTGTAAGGGGTTATTTGAAGAATTCAAGAAGCCAAAGTCTGAGGCTCAATACATTACTGAGTTAAAAGAAATCAAGCAGTTCCCCAATGAAACAATTTGGGACTTTAATCAATGGCTTAAGACGTTGACGGCTTGAGTTAGCTTCCAGATGAGCAATGTTCAGCATAAGGAGTGGTTCAATGTCTCACTTGTCCCACATATTAGACAACTGCTAATGCAGCAGAAGATTGTGACACAAAGCGAGGCTCTGGAAATCGTGATGAAATTAGAAGAATCACTGGTAGGAGAAACCGCGGTCGAGATGAACCAGATTCAAGTAAAATTGACCAATTTGACACTCCCACTGCAAGATATCAAGAAGGATAAGGGAGATCATGAAAACCTTTGGTGCACCCGGTGTTGTGCGGATGGACACACCAAGGATACATGTCCGATGTACCGAAATTATTTTCTTTCAAGAGCCCCGAACCCATTGAGCTATGCTGGTGTACCATGGTTCTGCATATGTCAGGTCTATGGGCATCAACATGAGAACTGTGACTACATGCAAAATATGGTTACCAAGAAAGAGAGTCTATACTATACTTTTTGTCGGTCAGTAGGACACGACAATAAAAACTGTCAAGCTTATGACTTGCTCCAGGAAAGGACATATGATTCATACTTTGTGAAAGGTGAGAACCCCCAGGCAATGCAAACGTAGCCATAGGTGGCACAGCCAGTAGCACAGGTATAGCATACAACGCCTCCCAAGATGCAGTTTATCCCATCGCAACCACAGCAGCAGTTTACGTCACAGCCATAGTTTGCACCGCAGCCGCAGTTTGTAACACAACCACAGTTTGCGCCACAACCACAGTACAATTAGGTGCCGCTCATTTAGCCTCAGCCACAATATGTTCAAGCTACGCACTATGTCCAGTAGCAACCAAAACCCCCATAGCAGTAGTTGTCCTAACCCCAGTTTCAGCAAGAAGGATTCCAAGGAGGATTCTGTGGAGAATTCATGGGACGAGGAGGAGGCCAAGGTCAAGAATCGATCCAGTGTTATACCTATGGAGTATTCAAGAACTACCAGAGGGAGTGTCCTCATGTGCAGTGTACATACTATGCGACCAACAAGCATAATGTTGAAAATTCCCCTCAGTTGATTGCAAAGTGGCAGGATGGAAACATTCCTCAGTTGCAGAATGCACAGACTCAGAACCAGCCAACTTTCCAAGTACAGAACTAGCCGACGATGCAAAATCAGATCTCACCATAGACTCAAAATCAATCAATGAACCCACCACTGAATCAGAACCCACCATTGAATCAAGCCTAGAACCTGAATCAAGGATAGATGGTTGCAACAATTCAAGCTGAACCGTGAATGAAGGATGTCGACATTAGGGTTTTCACTCGCGTCGGTGCAATAACTGGAGAAGATGGACCACGTCAGCAAGTTCAGTTTGCTATAAATAAAAAGGTAGAATTTGATATTCCGATGGAGAAATACACCTTCTTCGAGGCCAAGCATGCAATCGAGATAAATATAGGTAAGTTACCTATTATCGAAATGTCGTCTACTTTTGATCCATCTATAGAGGTAGGACCATCACGACAGCATGGTACCTAGCAGCAGTTCTTAGAGATTTGTCTGTCGCTAGCAAGGGATCCTGAATCCCTTGTCAAGATTGAGAAGTTGTTGTACCACCTGGATAATACATTAATGGATTCCACAGTGAACTCCTTGCAAAAGAGGAATATTGGAAAGGATATGAGGATGAACATCCTGATCAGAGATTACAAGGTTGACTCGGTTATTCTGGATCTCGAATCAGATGTAAACATTCTGACCAAGAAAACTTGGGAGCTGATGGGGAATCCAACATTGGGATGGTTGCCAGTGCAACTGCAACTAGTAAATCAAGCAAATATTCATCCCACTGGTTGTCGATATTGAAGGTGTGAAAATGTATGCTGATTTTGATGTGATAGAAGTGGTTGAATATGGAGGTTCCTATCACGCATTACTAGGGATTAGGTGGTATAATGATAGTATGGAGGTTATCAATTTAAAAAAATAGGTTATGACATTTGAGAACCAGGATGTCAGGGTCATTGCTCCCATGGACCCTCAGGAAGGACACCGGTATATTGAACCTGTGAGGGATGAAGCCGGTAGAAGTTGGGATCACGCTTATAATATCTCTGAATACTATATCCACCCTACCATCGATAGTGGACTTGGATGGCGCAGTGATAGTTCTGCGTCCTCTAATTCTGATGATGCTTTGGAAAATTGGAAAAATAGGCTACATGAGGTGTCATTCAAGAAATGTGGGTTGATCACATAGTCTCTCCGTCACGTAGAAAATGAGACTGTCAAGTTGCCAATTTATGAAGGGTTTCCAAAGTTATCAGAATTCCTTTGATAATTTGAAGATAAAGTGTTTGAACCACAAAGGGTATTGGCCCTAGATGTAGCACAGAAGGCTACCCCGACCTGATGGTGGGCGACGCACAAGTAGATGATCCATGACTGGGGATAGTGTCAGAGATTGATGATGGTGCACTTCAGTGATTCAGAATTCTATCATTCTAGGAGATATGATGGACGAAATGACCCCACTAGTCACTTGATGGAATGTCAGTCCTTATGGGCATCGCGACCTAAAGATGAGTGGGTCCATGCTTTTGTTCATACCCTGGATGAGATGTTGAGATCCTGGTATGTAACAACAGAATTGCACAGAACTATAACCACTTGGGAGGAGTTATTCATTTGCTTTGCCCAGGTGTTTAGTTTACAGGATGCCAACCCAGAGGTACATAATGCATTGCAAATCATTCGCGATGTAGTACTGAAGGTCATCCCTGTCGCATACCCAGTTGATCCACATGCATGCTGCTCGATGCAATCCATGATGACATGTTACAATATATCTAGGGAACTTGAATATGATGATGAGTTGTGGAATGTTAATATTCCTGAGTCAAAAGGAAGCCACAATATTGCAGCACCAGACATACCGACGGATTCGATTAGTCAGCCACTGAAGATCAAGAAAGTCAACATTGGGTCGGAAGAAAACCTGAAATTTTCCGATATTGGGGGCTATTGGGATGAGGAAACAATGGCCAAAATCACATACCTGCTGCATGAATTCTAGGATCTTTTTCTGATGCAGTTCTCAGAAATGAAGGGGATATTAGGGGACCTGAGGGAGATGAAAATTCCGTTGAAACTAGATGCAAAACCTGTGCGACAAAGGCTATATCGACTGAACCCACGATACAAGGACCGTGTGAAGGCTGAGATTGAGTGGATGCTAGATGTTGGAATCATTGAGGCTATTGAAGAATCATAGTAGATAAGCCCTATGGTGGTTTAGGATAACAATATCAGTGAAGTCCGCATTTGGGTCGACCTAAGAAAGTTGAATGATGCTTGCGTACATGATCCGTTCCTGACTCTGTTTATAGATGAGGTCCTTAAAGGAGTAGGAATTCAGGAGATGTATTTCTTCACAGACAACTTTTTGAGGTACCACCAGATCCAGATTGCAAAAGAGGATCACCATCAGACCACATTTGTCACTAAATGGGGTTGTTTTCAATATATAGTCATGCCCTTTGGGCTGAAGAATGTGCTAGCAATATTTTCTCGAGTAGTTGTCGCTGTGTTTAAAGACTTTATTCAAAAGTTCCTACAAGTATATATGGATGATTGGACAATCTATGGGCTAATTAGGGACCATATTGACAACTTGCGATTGATGCTAGAAAGGTGTCGACATCATCAGGTTGTATTAAATTCTAAGAAGTGCATTTTCTGTGTGCCATTTGGAATGCTACTCAGACACATAGTATGTAAGGAAGGTCTGTTGGCTGATCCAGCAAAGATCACACTAATTCTTAGTTTTTCACGCCGTCGATGAATTTGAAGATGCCTTGGGCGATGTTGGGGCACATGGGGTACTATCGCAAGTCCATCAAAGGATACACTGCAATCACTACCCCTAAGGAGAAGCTATTACAGAAGGATGCTGCATTTGAGTGGAATCAGGAATGTTAAGGAAGTTTTGACACACTGAAGGCCAAGATGGCCTCTGCACCCATACTGGTATTCCCTGATTGAAACAAGGAGCTCCATGTGAATATCGACGCCTTTTCTGTTTTGTTGGGGGTTGTGCTTATGCAACCAAGTGAGGGAAAACTGGATCACCAGATCGCATATGTCAGTAGGAGGTTTTTGTTTGCTGAACAAAATTACACAACGACTAAAAGAGAAGGCTTGGTGATGGTTTATGACTTGCAAAAGTTTAGGCACTATTTGTTAGGCGGTCACTTCAAGATGTTCACCGATCATTCAGATTTGCAATATTTGGTCAATAAGCCTATGTTGGGGGGGAAGATCTATCGGTGGCTGCTACTTTTTCAAGAATTTACCTTTGAAATAGTTGTGAATCCAGGACAGTTGAATGTTGGTCATGATCACTTTTCTTGCATTGAGATCAGAGAAGAACCTACCAATATTGATGACAGATTTCTAGATGCACAACTATTCTGTGTTGATATCGTAGATGATCATTATGCCCCAATCATTCAGTTCTTGGCCACTAGTGTTTCCCTTGAGAACCTATCAACTAGTCAAAAGAAGAAGTTGGTAGTAAAGGCTTCATATTTCTAGCTGATTGCGGGACAATTATACAAACTTGGACCAGATGAAATCTTGCGACGGTGTATCCTATTGCATGAGTAGGGACCCATTCTAGAAGAAGCACATGCAGGAATCATGGGAGGTCACTATGGAGGAAGGGCTACTGCACAGAAGGTGTTGCATGTTGGGATATGGTGGCCTACGTTGCATAATGATGCCACAGACTATGCGCAAATTTGTGACGTTTTCCAGCATGTCGGTAAACCATTGTGGTGAGATGAGACGCTGCTTGTGCCACAGGTAACTCTACAACCTTTTGATAAATTGGTCATGGATTTTGTGGGTACAATCAATCCCTAGGGGAATTCAACGTTGTTTCCAAAATTTTGTTGAATGCTTCAATAGTCCCATTCTCCTGCGGATAGTATGGTGTGCTTTTCTTATATAATGCTAATCGTGATGACTGGGAATTGAAAATTTCAGCAGTGTTATGGGCATATTGCACCACTTGTAAATAGTTGACGAGACAGACACCGTTTAAGCTGGTATATGGGAAAGAGGCACTCATTCCCATGGAATACATTGTTCCTAGTTTGTGCATCGCTGTTGCGACCGGCATGGATGATGTAGAAGCATTAGAAGAGCACATTGCGTAGTTGATCCAGCTTAAAGAGGACCGCTTTATTGTAGGCTTCCACCAGCTCACTGTGAAGGATCAATAGAAGGCATAGAATGATCGTCACATTAAGAATAAACAATTTGCAGAAGGAGATTTGGTGTTGTTATACAACAACAAGTTCATGAAGCATCCAGGTAAGTTACAGATGCATTGGTTAGGCCTGTATCTTGTTCATTCCATTACTTCTAGAGATGCGGTTTAGTTACAGCAATTAGATGGTGTGGTACTTTCGATGCACGTCAATGGGAGTCACTTAAATCCCTATAGGGCGGGGTCATAGCTACGCACCACTTTAGGTGCTGCCATTAAAAAAAAAATAGTAGCGATGGAAGAGAGACCACCTGCAACATCCGCAGGGCTGTGGGTCGGTCAAATCAGCAATAAATTCAGGTAGTTAAAACAGTTAACTGGCGGCGCTTGTTGAAGTGATGCACATTAATGGTTGATCCAATCGTTAGTAGGATGAGATTGCCGATAGATTTGGTGTCATTACTGCTAGATTTGGTCATGATGGACATGGTGGATTCAGCAATGATGATTTCAAATTGGGAAGTAGCTACAAAAAGCGGTGGGACGCAGGAGGAAGGAATTTTTCATAGTATTTTAGTCGAGTGAGCAAAGTTTTGAGCCGAGTACAGGTGAATATTTTTGAGTGCGAGTTGCGGAGTAGAGGTGCAGAGTCATTGGGTGCATAGTAAGGTTTGGGGAGTACAGCATGTAGAGCGAGCCCGATGCAATTGATATTTTTAGTGAGCAGGAATACCCAATTTGGCCCACATTCATTGAGGAAGAAGTCATGAGCATGCCAGTAGTCTCTTTGTCGATCCCCTGAGAAAATTGAAATTCTCATAAGCCCAGTTCCATGTCATAGTAGAAGAGGCACACCCACACTTTCGCTAGAGTGTAAGGAGAGGGGACTGCACAGACCGGGCCGTCGATCTTGGGAGATATAGAGTCTGCGGTGCCCAAGGGTGTCTCTGTCAATTATACCCTGGTATATGTCACTCCAACGCATCTGGGAGCGAAGCTGAGGCAACCCACGAAGAGTTAGAAGTATCCACCCAAATTGCTGCCACTGCCGCAAGGAATGACTTGCTCGGTAGATATCATCCCTACCTTGATGAGGCTAAATTTTGAAGACCATGATTTGTTGTTGCTCAATTATGTCTGGGATGAGCCCTATGAATCAGTTCCTACAAGGCTTGGTGCACCGATTCAGAGGATTCCTTAGCCATGGGAAAGCGGGTTGAATAAATCTGGATTGTTGGGGCTCATTAATATGCCTCACTTTGGGTGACTAAATGAAGCTCATGCATGTGTCAAGAAACTCTTAGCATGCTTTCATGGTGGGATGCTCTAGTTGAATGAGCCTATTCCTGTCATGCTTGACTTAATTGCAAGCATTATGGGCCTTCCGAAGGCCAGGGAAGATCCGGCGCAGTATACCCACGAGCGTGATACTAACAATAAGCTTGCCAAGCAACTGAAGGAGAGATTTGGCTTGTAGTGTGATGGCTGTGCCTATTGTATCGACAACATTAACGCACAGGAGGTGTGTATCAGGGCGCGCATTTTGGAGAGCAAGATTGTCCAGGGGAATCAACCGGTCCAGTGCAACTCGGGCATGGTCGCATGTGCACAAAAATGTGCCAAGGGCATGCAAATGAACTTGTCCTTGTTTCTGCTCAACCAGTTGCTTGACGATGCTCTCACTACTCAGGCCAGACCACCATTTTCCTATAGTTGGCCATTAATTCTCATTGCACTTGTCACATGGATGGAACCCAAAGAATATCAACTAGTGACAGTCGATGTGGTGAAGGTGTGACGAGATGCACGCTATCAGGATTTGTGGTGGGTTGAGGAGCCCAGTTAATAGGCGGACTGTGCGATCCATTTTTGGGTCTATTTGGAAGTGCTGCAAACTACAGCTATCAAAGTTCCCCGCTTATCCCAATACACAGCAACCAAGTATCAGCGGCTCATTCAATTCGCTATCGGGCCTCATTCCATTTATATCCAGGCACGACAGGACCCCGACAAGCAGTGGCTACCTCTGGCCTACAAAGTGACTGATGAAGAATTGGATGGGTCTTTGGAAAAATACAAATCTAAACTTTTCCAAAGACCCCCTCTATATGAATCTACTTCATTTATATGTCAGAGGAATTCTTGAGCTAGATGGGTTGATAGGATGAGTAACAGTACAACTTCCTTACCCTTAACCCTCTTTAAAGAAGTTGCGAATTGTTTACTAGTATAAAGACATGAATTACAATGATATGGAATCTGAAATCACTTGACCAATTTTTGGCTCTCTTCCTTTTCCAAACATCCTGCATTAAAGATTTTTTGTCTCTCTTCCTTTTCCTTTTGGAAATATTCACTGAGTTTAAAGCATTGGTTGAGAATTCCTCTCGGAGGGAGATAAAGTATTTCAGATCTAATATTGGAGGAGAGTATATCAAGTCTGAATTGCTTCAAATATGTGCTAATATTGGGATCCAAATCCATCACTCCACTCCATATACACCCCAGCAAGATGGTGTAGCGGAAAGGAAAAACCGGGCCCTCAAAGAGATGGCTACTTGCATGTTGGAAGTGAAAGGTCTGGCTGCAAACCTATGGGATAAGGCCATGAATGTTTCTGATAAAATTTAGAATAGATTCCCTCACTCTTTTTTGAAAGGAAAAACTCCTTTCAAAGCCTATTTTGGACAGAAGCCGGATGTGTCAAATTTCAAGGCTTTTGGGTCCACTGCATGGGCTCGAATTCCAATTTACGAGAGGAAATATTTGCAACCGCAAAGTATTGAATGTTTTTTCATTGGATATCTATAAGAATATGATGGATTCAAACTTATGAATATGAGAAACAAACAGATATTCATTTAGAGAAATGTCTGATTTGAGGAACCTCTCCAAGAGGCAGAACTAGTCAAGGAGAAAACAACTGAAATTCCCTCCTATTCCGCTGATCATTTTGATGATGAAATTGGAAGTGAAGGCTCTGATATCACATATATAAAGTTTGATATCAGTGAGAAACATATATCAGGTTCAGAATCATATTCTGATGTGTCCACTCATCTCCCAACTTGGGCCAAAAATACACTCTCTTCCGTCGGGAAAAACATTGGAAATCCTGCTAATCCAAGAATAACACTGTCTGATTTTCAAAGAGCAAGTATTGCTCTCTCTTGTCATGATTCATTGCTTTCCAAGACCTGTTATTTAATTATTGGTTCAAACCCAAAGTCCTACTACCATGATCCGAATGATCTGAGATGGAAAGATGCTATGGAAGAAGAGTTCAATTCTCTTCGAAAAAATGCAACTTGGGAACTAGTTTCTCTTCCACCTGGGAGGAAACTAGTTCAATGCAAGTGGTTATATCAGAAAAAGGATGCTGCATATGGAAAAAATGAAAAATGAAAATCACGGCTGGTTGCAAAAGGGTTCTCCTAGGTCCAAGGAGTGGACTATCATGAGACCTTTGCACCGCTGGCAAAGATGGATTCCATAATGCTAGTTTTGGCCATTGCCGCATCCAAGCACTGGGAGATCACATGGATGTCAAGAGTGATTTTCTTCATGAAGACCTAAATGAGGAGATATACATGAAGCATCCAGAAGGCTATATATTATATGGGTAAAAATCATTATATGGGTTGAAACAAACCCCAAGATCTTGGTATGCCAAAATGGATGCCTTTCTGCTCTCACAAAACTTCCAAAGCTGAAAATATGATCCTAACATATATTTGCAGCAGTATGATGGTAATATTATTATCATAGTATTATATTTTGATTATATTTTGATTACAAGAAGCACACTTACTTTAATTTCCTTTATAAAAATTACACTTCCTGATGCTTTTGAAATGAGTGATTTGGGCCTACTGAAACAATTTCCGGGGCTTGAGATCACACAAGACTTTGATGGGATAATGGTAATTCAGTAAAAATATGTTTCAGACTTGTTAATTAAGTTTAACATGGCTGATTGTAGTTCTGCACCATTTCCTTTCCTCTCAGGAATCAGTCTTGAAGAGGGAAAATCCACTCCACCCATGGATCTCACTATTTACCACCAGTTGATCGGAAGCTTGCTATACTTGACACATTCAAGGCTTGACATTTGTTATTATGTGAATGCTGTATCAAGATATATGCAGCATCCTCATGAGCTCCATTGGAAGGCATCGAATAGGATCCTTCAATACATTTAGGGCACTAGATCCTACGACATTCACTATGTTGGATATTGTGAGTTAGAGTTGGTCGATTTTACATATTCATATTGAGCGGGGGATTCCATAGATTGGAATCACACTTCCAGGTATGTGTTTATGTTTGGTGGTGGCCCCATTTTCTGGTCTAGCAAAAATTAGGCTGCCATTGCATTGTATTCAGCAGAGGCCAAGTATATAGGAGCAGTGAATGCGTGCATCCAAGCAGTTTGTCTGCAAGGAATCCTTTCAAAGTTTGAGATTGGTAGTGCTTTGTACACAGTCATATTTTGTGACAACCAAAGTGCTATAAAGATCTCAATGGATCCAATTCAGTGGCAGAGGACCAAACATGTTGAGATCCACATGCACTACATCAGGGAGTTTATGCATGACATGACAATTGTTCTGCAATACTTCCCTACAGATGAGTAGATTGCAGATATTTTCACCAATAAATTTACTGAGAAAAACTTCACTTACCTTTGTTCACTGTTGGGGGTGAGTTCATCAGTGTGAAGGAAGTTACTTCTTCAGTGTTCATCTTGAGGGGGGTTTTTCCCATTGGTTTTTCCCTCTTTCCTCACTTAGCATTTTATTTGAGCATTTTAGAGTTACTTTTCTTGTACAGGGTGACCTATGGCCTTTATTGTCGGGCCCTAGCATTTAATTTTTTTCTCCTCCACATGAGTATAGCTTAAGGGGTGGTGTTGGATTCATCATCCAGTCCACAAACCTATTTGGTCAATTTTGGCCTAATTACCAACTATCCTAAGTTAATCGACTCAAATTGCTGACATCAACATCAACACACCATCACACTCTTGACATCATCATCAAAACACCCATGCCCTCCTTCAATCAGTCAGGCCAACTAATCCTTCTTCTTCAATCAGGGAGGATAACTAGGCTTCCTCCTTTAATCAAGGAGAAAATTTGGGGTGATCTGCTTGTCATAAGTGCACCTATTAGTTAATTGAATGTTGTTTCACCTAAAAATTAGTTAAGATGAGTTGGAAAAGTGCCTTCCTCATCCATTTGGAAATTTTGAGCTGATTTGGGTTAACTGGAATGATCCAAGGCACCTCCAACAACTTCTAGTGACTAGTTTCAGTTCAGTTCACTTCATTAGATCTGAATTGAGTTAGAGATGTGCCCCCACCTACTGTTTGACATGCAGTTGAGTTCTATTTAGTTAGACTCAGTCATTATTGCACTTTGATTTAGTTAGGACTCAGTTAGAGTAAATCATGGCTTGATTAGTGGTTAATTGGTGTGTTTAGTGTGGCTAACAGACAATTAAGCTACTCTCATCTATCCAATTCGAATGAACTCTATGGAATTTGAATTGCCTTGCATTAATTCAAGTTGTATGGACTTGTATCATCTCTCTTTATTGATTATTGATAATATACAACTGTAACCTCCAATTGCAGCACTTTTAATGTCATTTCATGTGTAAAATTTTCTTGAATCTGCTGTAAGATATGCTTTAGTCTTAAGATTGTTGTGACTGAATTTCAAATCAACGTATTGTTGTGTTATATCAATATTGATTTAAAAGAAAAGGAAACTAGAATAATTTCCTAAGTGCTCAACCTGGAAATTATCCACATGCGTAGTCATCAAGTGGAATAATGACAACAAACCCCATCATGTGGTTCACCTATCTAGGTCATCATATGGATGTTTCCAACTAAGCCACCCATGTTTTGTATGAATTCTTGTAGCTATACTCGAAGTGACTCCCATATTCTCTCATTATCCACAATTTGAATGACTGACAGTTGTTCTATTAGTGATTATTTCACATGAATGTCTTCATTCTCTCATTAATGTCGTATCATTTGTTTTTTTTTCATATAAATTTTCTTTTCACACTCCCTACGAGTTGCATTTCCATTCCTTTAAACTTCTGGTCACACTCCTTGCGACCTACATTTCCCATCCCAAAAGGGTTCCCGTCTTGCAACAGATCATTTGTCGTCGCTCAGAATTTTAACCTTGGCCAGATGTCAAGTATACACAACTTCACTTATCTTTGTAGAAGACTAATAATATGTGCCAATACATTTTGGGTCATCTCTATTTCTTTTGTGTTTTCTTTCTTTCTATTTTTTGTTCTCTCTCTCTCTCTCTCTCTCTCTCTCTCTCTCTCTCTCTCTCTCTCTCTCTCCCTCTTATGTGACCAAGTCCCATCTATCAAATTGTGGTTTTAGTCGGCTCCCATTAATGAGCCCTCTAACCTCTGTGCCATCTAGATTTTCTAACTTCACTACTCCTCCGTTAGTGATTTCCTTGACCACATATGGTCCTAACCAATGTGTTTTCAAATTTCCTAGATGCTTGAAAAAATTATTTTCATACATAATAAAAAGGCCTCCAACATCAAAATGCTTTCTCTTAATGTGTCTATCATGCAATACCTTTTTCCTTTGTTTCTCAACTTTTTGGGGAAATCCTACAACAAAAGGTTCTTCCTCTAAGTGTATTAGTTGAAGCAATCTTTCTTCGACAAAATCAACATCTATCATTTCGGTGATTGCGAGAACTCTCAAACTTGGTACAATATATTCCATCAGCATGACAACTTATTTTCCATACACCAACCTGAATGGGGTCTTACCTGTCAACGTTTTACATGTTGTGCGATATGCCCATAGCATTGCATAAACCTTCTGATCCCAGTTATCTCTTCAGGAATTGCATACCTTTGTCAATGCAGTTTTCATAATCTTGTTGAATGCTTCAACAAATCCATTCACTTGAGGATGATATGGAGTTGTTCTTCTATGTTGTATCTAGAATTCATTAGTTAACTCTTAAATCAATTGATTCACAAAATGTGCACCTTGGTCGCTGATTAGAATTTTTGGGCATCTGAGCCTTGTCACAACATTTTCAAATAAACATTTTTCAGCAACCGCAATAGTACAATTCGTGAGGTAATCATTCACATTGATAATATAGCATGCTCCCATGTGCTTTATTTCCGGATGAATAAGTCCTACAAAGTCAAAATCCCATTTCATCCCTTCGGGATGGCTTCCCAGTTCTTTGACAGATATCACAACTACAACAATAATATCGAGCGTCAGCATGCATGGTGGGCCACCATAGTCTTGCTTGCAAAATCTCTTGCACTGTCACTTTTTCTACATAGTGTCCTCCCGCGACACCATCCTGTGCTTCACTTAATATCATCGGATGCTCGTGCTCCAAAACACAACATTGGAGAATTTCATCAGAGGCCATTTTATACAAATGTCCATCAATCAAGCGGAAATACGCAACTCTCTCTGCTAACTATTTCTTCTACGTAGTGGTAAATTAAGTTGGTGCATAACCTATACTGAGAAAGTGGATGATATCTTTGTATTAATCATCGAACATGGCTATCACAAAAGTTGTGCATCAGGTAGGCTATCTTCCATATGGGTAGGTTCTTCTCCACTTTCAGTGCTTGGTAGATAGTTTGGTCTCAAATTCAACCTACATGGTTTAACAATTATTTCAAAATTAATTTCGTGGAAGAGGAGAAGCCATCGATAGATCTTCCCCTAGAACAATGGTTTACTAAACAAATATTTCAGCGCAGAATGATTAGTGCACATCTTGAAATGTTCACCCAGAAAATAATCTATAAATTTATGCAATGCATACACCATCACTAACCCTTCTCTCTCTGTTGTGGTATATTTCTTCTCTGCAATTGATAACTTTCTACTAGCGAAAGAAATGGGGTGATCAATCGCTCCTTCACCTGGTTGCGTGAGTACCACTCCAAGCGCAACAGATGATGCGTCGACGTGAACATGGAATTATTTTTTCCAGTATGGAATACAAGCATTGGTGTTGTAGCCATTTTGTTTTTCAGCTTTTCCAGACTCCCTTGAAAATATTCTATCCACTGAAACTTATTGTCTTTTTTCAGCCATTTCTCCATCGGAGCAGTCACCTCTGCATATCCCTTGATAAACTTTCTTTAGTATCCAGTATTTCTTAATGTTGCTATCAACTGCTTAACTATGGTCAGTGGTAGTAAGTCGAGGATAATTGCAACCTTTCTTGAATCAACAAAAATTCCATCATGGCATACCACATGGGCCAACAAAGCTCGAAAAGATGCACATAAGATACACTTTTTTCAAATTTAAGGAGATTTCATACTCGCAACACTATTCCATCATCATTCTCAGGATATCAATATGGTCTTTTACAAGACCAAATATCATCCCATCGTCAAAGTAGACTTCAAGAAATTGATGTATAAAATATTTAAAAGCACTAACTACAATTCTAGAAAAAATTATAGCTGCATTCTTGAGTCCAAAGGGAATTACGTGTACTGTAAATAACCCCACTCCGTCGCAAAGGTAGTCTTGTGTCGATCCCTCCTTTGTGATTTTAATCTGATGGTAACCCAAAAATCCATCAGAGAAAGAATACATTTCATGTCCTCTCACATTCTCTAGTACCTCATCTGTGAATGGAGTCGAAAATGGATCATGCAAACATGCATCACTTAACTTCCTCAGGTCGACACAAATTCATACTTCAACTGAGTTATTCTTTTCCTACACTACAATTGGACTAATCCACTATGATTCTTTAATAGTTTCTATGATGCCTACTTTGATCATTCGATCCAATTCAGCTTAAACCTTTTCTTTGTAGCATGGGTTTAATCTGTACAGTCATTGTTTGACAGGTTTTGCTTGGGGCCTCAAGGGTATATTCATTTCACCAAGGTCACCAATTATTCCTTTCATCTCGAAAAAATTAGTAGCGAATATATCCTAAAATTCATTCAATAAATCAGTGACCTTCCCCACATTCTCATTGTCCCAATAATCCCCAATATTGGAAATTTTTTTATTCTGATACGAGACAATATTTATTTTATTAATGTTAAGTGGACTGAGGAACTAGTCACAAGAAATTCCAACTCCTCCCATTACATACATACCTTCTGACAATGATATGTTTATATCAAGCGGTTCATCTTCATTCGGTTCTCCTATAACATTCTAACACACCATCCAATGGTGGACTATCGTGCTTCATTGATGGTAATTAGTGGTTGTGACTGGGATTTCTTCGAATGTATTTTCCTTCATTATTTGTAGCACAACATCAGCTGTTGGTGGTTCACTTGTGATATCAAATGTCTGGGTGAAGCTCATGGCTAATTCTTCCCATTCGATGATTCCTCTTCGTAGCTTTATTGATGTATACCAGTTCCTTGGTACCATATCCAAAGTGTGTACAAAATTGTGAACCCATTATTTTCGTGGATATTATTTCCATGTCATGTGACAAAGCTCAATATGCTCAGTAGGATTTTTCAATCCTTTATACTAATGACAAGTATAACTGATCTCTTCTACAAATATGATGTCCATCAATCTTCTACATGGTGGCCATTTAGAGATAGATTGTTGGGTTCCACCCAACAATATAGAGCTGCTGAACCAACCACTCTATTGGGTTTCACCGAGATCCTTTAATTTCTTCTCGCATGAATTATAACGCTTTAAAGTCCACCCAATCTTGGATATAAGGTTTAGTTTGTTCCCACAACATATCCATCACCAAAAATTTTATGGTCCTGACAACGAACCATTTTTTGGCTTTTATGTCTGTCCCTCCTCTCAGGATCCCGACCCAGGTTTAGTCCCTTCTAGTTAGCGCAATAAATCCCAAGATATTGGCCCTAAAGAGAAAATACCAGTCTACAACACCTATGACACAGATGTAGTCTCACCTGAAATATCTCTCATTCCTTATTGGTTAACTTCTAGAACTAGGTTTTCAGAGTTAGGTGGGGGATTTATGGTACCTCATTCGCATACCAAGGTGCTCAATGAATCCTGAGGGTGGATTAATTCTTCTTATTATACACAATTAGATCTTAACTCAACTATACATATGCAATGATTCTACCACCAACCGATGTGCAACATAAATGTATTGAACTGATAACAGTGTGACTAATATACACCTATTCACTCATTAGCAACTTATAAGCATTTAGTCACTGGTACATTTATAAATATAGCTCAAACAAAATCAATCATTCATACAAATACAGAGAAGTTAACATGGAAACCCATTAGGGAAAAAACCACAAAGGTGCTCTTCATCTGGCTTGAGAAATATATGCACCTTTCATCTGTAGACTCTGCTCTATATCTTCTTATTCAACTTTACATACTCTTTCTTCCTCTCATGCTCTCCAATCTTCTACTATGCTCTCTTCCTACTCAACTCTACTAATGATCTGCACATAGCCTAGATCGACTCAACCATTCCCACACTTCTGCACACTCAGCTGCAAATTCTTCAAATCAAAATGCGCTCATCTACCTCTAACAAACAACAATTACAGGCACCTAACAATTTAGAAGCTAACTAAAGTCTCACCGGAGTCTACCGAGATTCTAACCTCCATAAAACTTGGTTTCTTCTCTTTATATACTCATTTACAAATGTGTTACAGATTCTTGACACACTCATTACCTGTCACTTTCTCAACCTTCGACACAGGGTTTCTTACTCTTTTCATTGGCTTAATCAACGGAGGATTCCACTCTCTTGGTTCTCCCCCTTGGAAATTTCTTTGTTGGGTTTCCAACTTAGACAACCACTCATGCAATACAATAGGAAACTCAAAAAAGAAAATCTCGTGGATATCTGTTTATAGGTACCAACCCAAATGCTATGTTGGGTTCCACTGAGATCCTTTACTTTCTTCTCACATTAATTCTAACGCTTTGAAGTTCTCCCAATATTGGATCTCAGGTTTTGTTGGTTCCCAAAACATATCCCTCACCAAAATGATTATGGTCCCGACAATGGAATCATTTGTTCACTTTTATGTCTGTCCCTCCTGTCGGGATCCCGAACCAGGTTCTATCCCTTCTGGTTAGTGCAACAAATCCCAATATATTGGCTCAATAGAGAAAATCCCAGTCGACAGCACCTGTGACGCAGATGCAGTCTCACCCGAGATATCTCTCCTTCCTTATTAAGTAACTTCCATAACCAGGTTTTCATAGTTGGGTGGGGGATTTATGGTAACTCAGTCACATACCAAGGTGCTCAATGAAGCCTAAGGGTGGATTACTTCTTCTTATTATAAACAATTAGATCTTAACTCAACTATTCATGTGCAATGATTCTAACACCAACCAATGTGAAACATAAATGCATTTAACTGATAACAACGTGACTGATATACATCTATTAATTCAAGAGAAACTTATAAGCATTCATTCAATGCAACATTTATAAAGATAACTCAACCACATTCAATCATTAATACAAATACACATAAGTTAACATGGAAACCCATACGGGGAAAAACCACAAAGGTGCTCTTCATATAGCCTGAGAAATATATGCACCTTTCGTTTGTGCACTAACCTGCAGAATCTGGTCTATATCTTCTTCTTCAACTTTACATACTCTTTATTCCTCTCGTGCTCTCTGATCTTCTCCTCTTCTCTCTTCCTACCCAACTCTACTAACGATCTGCACATAGCCTGGATCGACTGAACCTTTCCCACACTTCTGTGCACTCATGTGTAAATTCTTCAACTCAAAATGCACTCAGCTACATCTAACATAAAACAATTACATACACCTAATAATTAATAAGCTAACTAGAGTATCGCCAGAGTCTACTAAGAGTCTAACCTGCATATAGCTTAGGTTCTTCTCTTTATAGACTTGTTTACAGAGTTGTTACAGACTCGTTACCTGTCACTTTCTCAGCCGACTTCCTACAATTAGCCAGCATGTTGTCTTTCCTATTCTAGTGACATTTAATAATAGGCGCTAACGGCCTGAATTACAACAATATCTTCATACGTGTGGCTTCCGTCGGCTCTAGATGAACTCATACCCAGGATCTTTATGTCTTGTTCATTTCTACCATTTTTCTTTACTATCATTTTCCATCCATTATGTTATTTGCATGCCTTCTAGTACTGGTATTCCGCCACATGTTTCCTTGTCACATCCCTTCCTTCTATCATGCTACTTCTTTTGTTGTGCATCTTCATTCTTCTCTTGCTCTTCATCCTTCTTCTGCCGCTGCCTATGTCGCATCTCGTTTCTCTTCTTCCTTAGCTCTTCTCCATACTTAGGCATAATTTTGAATGAATTATGCTTTCCTTTCCTTAGTCCCAAAAGACGGAAATTTTCTATGCCTTCCAACTGTTCATCAAGATTAGTGCTTGGAGAACAAAAAATGACAAAAGATTGAAATTTATTAGAAATGAAAACTGAACTTAACCAAAAGATGTTTTTGACTGAGGTGAGTATGCTCCTATACTAAGTGTATGAATAATCCAAATTTTAACCCTTGGAACTAGGCTTGCAAAATTCTAGGATGCAGTTTCTCATTCTAGTTCTGAATTTCTAGTTATTTGGTTTTCTAGTTCCAAGTCAAACTAAGGTTTAAATTTTTAGAGGATCCTTGCACTGAAAAAATTTAATCCAGGGGACAAAATATGCGTCTAGGAGGGGCACACTTCCCATAATCACTTGCACTCTAAAATTCATCTTCAGTAGGAAACCCTAATTTTCTTGTCCGAAGAAGGAGAGAGAGATTTACCAAGTGAAAGTTTCTCTTTTCAGTCTAGATCTGATACCATTTTAATTTTAGATGTTGTTATAGCTTAATGTCTAATTTCATTAGCATTTAAGACATTTTCACAATAACAACATAAAGAGGATCTATGAAAGAAACATTATCAAAAGGTACAAACAATTTATCCTAAGAAATTAAAAAGGAAAAAACTCAACAAAACATACTCAATATAGAGTACCAGAATGCAATGCCCAACGAAAAAGGTTTCATAAAAGGGAGAGACCAAACCCTAGCACATTAGAGGAAATTTCAATTTAAAATGGGCCTTCCAAAAATAATACAAATTCCATGTCATCATGTATTAGCCAATCAAAATGCTTTAAAATTAAAAAAGGGAGCACCTCTTAAACAATTTTTTAATAAAAAATTTGGGATAGGTATCATAAAAAAAATACTTTTTTTGTTCGTATTTTCGACATATCTCCCTGTGTGTTTACTCAAATTTCGATCAGGAGAGCTTGTTGGATGTGGACTTGAATTCCACATCCAACGAGTACCAACTTAGCATACTTTTGACTGACCCCGCTACCCCCAAAAAAGAAATACCTGAAAAAATGTGATGATGACATCATCATCACGTTTTTCAGGTATTTCTTGTTTTTCGGGTAGCAGGGCCCATAAAAAGTATGCTGAGTGGGTACTCATTGGATGTGGAATTCAATTCTTCATCCAACGAGCTCTCCTGATCTAAATTTGAGTAAACACACAGGGAGATATGTCGAAAATACGAACAAAAAAGTAGTTTTTTATTTTCTTCCTCCAAAATTAATAAATATTATTTTATTAATTTTCCTTAGGAAGCCCATTTTGAGTTGAAATTTTCTCTAATTTAAGAGACAAAGACACCAAAAACACTTCTCTTCCTCCTTTTCATTCCTTCATCTTTCTCTCTCTTGCACAATACATGAGTGAGTGAGTGTGTACAAACGAGGGAGGGCACCTCCCTATTTGTACTAATCACTTGACTGACCTTTTAACCTAATTGGGTCAACCTATCAAACTAATAGGGCTGACCTAACTAGGAAAACTCAAAATATTATTTATATTAATCTTTTCTGGGTACTATTGACCCAACTTACAATGGAGGATTTACATCATCACTCTTACATGACCTTTTACATTAATGGCATCTCTCGAAGGAGGAATAATAGTAATAATGTAAAGTAGAAGTAGAATATTCTTTAAATTTACATTATTTCAACATTTTTAAACCTAAAGTGGTAGCATCGCTTGCCATTATGATTTTAAAAAGTACTAATTGATGCCTTCTCATCAAAGACTTTAGACAAACCTCCATCACCTCCAGTATCAAATATGGTAGGAGAAACATGAGAGGAACCCTCATGTACATTAACCATCAAGGAAAGGACTTGTAGTTTTCTTCTACAACTTTTGAACTTCTTCTTTCCAAAAATCCTCTCGACCAAGGAGGGTTGACTATCTTAGAGAACCAACATATCTTGAATGAAAACACAACGATAGGAATTGGAAGGCTTACCAGAAAAATTAATGTCAATAAATGGCAGCTTCTCATATGTAGTGCACCCATACATATTTTCAATTGAAATAGTAATACAAAACAAATCCTTGTTGTCAAAGATCAATAGAGCTTCTTTATCAAAATGACACTAATCCCTAACAATTCCTAAAGGTCGATCGATCACCTTGGAAGCAATTAGAGCCATAGTATCTTGAATAAAAAATTCAAAAGGATAATTGTTTGTACATGAATCAACATCACAAGGAACAACCCATAAACTAAAGAGCACTTTATCATTCTCTGAAACAATCAGAGGAAACTTTTTCTTCCAACATTGTTTGAAAAAAGGCCACAAACAATCAACATTAATATTTGAAGGACATGGGGCTGGCCTTTAATCTGCTTATGTGTGCACCTGTTACAAGATTGAATTTAATACAATATCTTTTGGTACAACCACACACTTGACCACTAACTCAAGATGACCCCATACCTCTAAAAAAAACACTTATGAGAATTGAACTTTGTCCACTAGTGAAAGACGCATCCCTCTACACCTTGGGCAATCAATATAACAAGTAGTCTATATAGGTTTCACGTCCCTCTTTCCGAAAACGTTTTTGGGAAGTATATTGACGGATTCCGAAAGAAATTCTTAGAAATAAACATTCAAATTGCTTTCCCCCCCGATGCCCAATGGTATTTTTGGTTTTTGAATCAATTTATACAATTAGAAATGTGATTTGAATAACATAAAATCCAAATTAAAAAAAAAAGATCCCTCAATTTCGATAAAAAAATTTAGTAGCCTCCTTTTTAAAAAAGTAGTTCTTAGTTAGCCAATTTTAAGATTATCCAAGGTATCAAAAAATTGAAAAGATGAATATAAAATTGAATTTTACTTAACCAAATTAACTTAAAACTTAAAATAATCAAATAAAATAAATGGTTTTTTCCACTTAATAACTCACTCCATTAATTTTACTTTCCTTTTTTTAAATAAGTATAATTTAACTAATTGTACCATTTCCTTTATATAATTTACTAATGTTATTTGCTAAGTTTGGATTCATTTGAGCAAAGACCGACTTCAACATGAAGGTAAAAATTTAAATCCACTCGGGTATTGACTCTTCACAATCTTGGATAAAGTTGGTAATAATGATTTCTAGTTAGATTACCTCCATAAATGCAAATGTGTTCCATTTTGAATGTGGGAAATTTGAAATTGTACGAGCTACAATGATCATGGATCAAGGAGAGAATGTTCAATTTCCTTCTGTTGATGACTTTGCACCTGAGTATCTTAATAAGTTGTAGGAAGACATAATTCTTGATAGGAGTGTAAGAACAACATGAAGAGGGGGTGTGGATATCTTTGTGTGTGTTTTAAAGGAATGCATCCAACCAAGACATCATGGATGGAGACCAGGAAGGTGAGGTAAATGTACCCTAACCTGTTTACTGAGTAATTTCATACTTTTGGAGCTCCAAAAGTTTCTGGTGGAGAGGTTTGATCCCGGTGGATCACCCAATAGACTAAACATAAATCTTCAAATAATGATTGAAAGAACGCAGTTGTATAGAGCTCACCTGGATATTTTCAGTGATTCTTGTTTCATAAAACATGAACTTCAGATGCAATAGATATCACATTTTGAACTTTCAGTGAAAACAAGAAAACTGTGTGCCACGTGGAACTACCATTGTGTGACACGTGGACTGTACAATTGGGAAATACTCCGAGGTGAAAACACGATGATATTCCATGTGACATGCAGAGATGACATGGCATCTAGCAAGTGTTGAGTTGGCATACTAGGGATCAAAATAGTTGAGAGTCGGGAATCAAGATGGTTATTGTGGGAATTGGTTTGAAAGTTCTGACTTCCGACTTCCACAATCAAGATCGGAAAGTTGGAAGGGATCACTGTGAATGTTGTTTGACAGTTTTGACTTCTGAATTATGACATCATGATAGTTAGCATAAAAAAAGTAGGCAATGGAATGGTAAACATTGGAATAGTCAGCATTGGAGTGATAGTTTGCAGATCAACAATCCAGCATCAACGACAACAGATTTAGATCAACGACCAAAAACAAATATGGGATTTAAACCCGCGGATTTGATTTTTAACCAAATAGAGATATTTTGAGCATGAATCTCTGCATTTGATACATAATTCGCGATTCAAAGGCCATGCATTCGATCTTGAATTTTATCAAGATGGATAATTTTACCGTTAAATTGTATTTGTAGCCTGATTGGGTGCATTATCTATGGATCTGAAAAACCATTCTCGTTTTAATGAACCCATAATTGGGACAAAATCATTATGGTTTAGCATCAATGGTTGACAAAGCATTATCAACATAACATTATAATTTAGACAGTTCTAAGGTGGATCTGTATAGCGTAGGAGATAGAGTTTCTCATGCTGCCTGCTAGAGGGGGCCTTTGGCAAAGTTCATATTCGTATTATGTAGTCTGATTCTACAGCTAACAGATAGAATTGTAGAGAAGCCTCTTTTTTGATGTAATTGAACAAAATTTGAATAATTAACTGAATTGGTCACACTAGATGTGGACCCACAGACGTAGGCCTTTAGTGGCAAAGTTTGTTATCAATTGGAAGCCTTCAGTTTATGATTTTCATTTGCATTTATGTTGTCTCTACATTCTCTTTTACAATAATTGTCATTTTAAAATATCCTTCAGAGAATTGACTTTTGAAATTCATTTACACAAAATCACATAATTCATGGCTAATACGATCCTATAATATTCAAATAATTGAACATGTGTTATCCATATGGATCATTGGTACAGTAACGTATTTTACTATGTATGACACTAGTACCTTAGCATCAATGACCCGGATTAAATTCTGTGAAGATGCACACTATATATGCACCTTTGGCATGGGTACCCCTTTATCTATCCCTAACACTACTAACTTAGCATGAACAACCCAAATTACAAGCTGTGAACATGTATGATACATTTGGATCATTGGCATGGGTACCCCTTTTATTATCTTGATGCGATTGAGAAGATGAGCATGATTTAGGAACTCTATCATTCTGAACTCTTACTACTTCATTTATATGTCATAGGAATTCTTGAGCTAGATGGATTGATACGATGAGTAGTTCAGTACAACTTCCTTACCCTTAACCCTCTTTAAAAAACTTGTGAATTGTTTACTAGTATAAAGACATGAATTGCAATGATGTGGAATCTAAAAGGACTTGACCAAGTTTTGACTCTCTTCCTTTCCCAAACATCCTACATTAAATTTAAAAAGGCTTGTTGGTGTATTGTCTTTCAGTTCCAACTACAAGAATATTGGGAAGTGACCAAAACTAACCCTGGCTTCCACTTAAGATCTATGCTTATCAACTAATTGGATCAACATATTAGAAACCAGGTATCTACCCAACCACTTCAAGATATTGGCTTGACTTGTTTAGTTATTTCTCCATGTGGATTCAAGAACAATTGGTTGCACATCAAGAAGATCTCGCTCTTCTAAGTGATGTTTTAAATGATCTTCCAACTTGTCTGTCTGTATTGTCTCTCACCAGATCATCTCCCTATTCAAAGTAAAGTTTAGATAATTTCCCGTAATCACAAGGCCATCTCTAACCACCCGCAAAAGAAAAACTTGTGCCATAAAGTTTGTTTATCACCACCCGGACGATGCACAATAAACAAGGGCCTATAGCCAAGGCCTTTTCTCGTGAACTATATGCACAATTCTAAAACAAAGGTATAAGATTTTTTTAGTGTTAATGTGTGATATTCCATCCAATTATGAGAGCCTCCAAAATCCCTTGAAAATCCACATATGTAAAATCCCAATTTTTCATCAATTTGATAAGACTACAACTATGTTCCACCCCCCTTTCACATCTTATTTAGCCTCAAGTGCTTCTTTGGTTTATGCAGGGTGAAAAAGTGACTTTCTCCCCAGTGGACAATTATTCACTTGTTTATACTTATCCAACCCTAGACCCCTTTATAGTCCACTACCACAAGCAATATCCATATTTTTAAACCTCAACTCATAATGTCCCTTTAATCTGTTTATGTGTGCACGTGTTACAAGACCATTTAATACAATATCTTTGGGTGCAACCACACATTTGACCAGAACCTCAAGATGATCCCATACCTATAGGAAAAACACTTATGAGAATTGAACTCTATCCACAAGTGAAAACTGGTGGCTCTACACTTTGGGCAATGGTAGTAGCCTGCCCCTTTTTAGTTTGTCAATAAAATAAATGATTTTGTCCACTTAATAACTCATTGCATTAATTTTACTTTCTTTTTTTAAAGAATTATAATTTAATTAATTTTACCATTTCCTTTATATAATTTACTAATGTTATTTTTTAATTAATTAATGTTTTTCCTAATTTTAATTATATTAAATTTAATTTCTCAACTATGAATGCTATTTCTCTGTCGGCTATTTATTCTCGATGGTTATTTTTGAATATCTATATCTATTAAAACTGTTAGCAACGTTTCAAAAGTAGAACTTAAAATGTTATAAATAAGCTAAAAGTTCTGCCTTTAAACATCGCTAAAATTGAAATTATATCTTCTGCTTCGCTTTTCTTGCGGGGATTCAGTGATAGTTTGCAGGCAGGGCGAGCTGAAAAGCAGTGGCACAAGGAGGCTGGTTTAATTTCCCTGCTCCATCCTGTGAACAATTCAATCTTGCATCTTGGCGGAATGGAAATGGCTCCTAATGCAGTACGAGTACGAATGGCTGGTCTTGAGTTTATAAACGGTTACTACCATGTTCTTCTCAATTCTCCTCAATTCCTACATAAATTTTATCGGGATTGCAGTTTAGTTACTAGAGAAGGCCCCAACGGTCTAAAGGTTACAGGAACTACAGTGACCAACCCGCAGATAACATTTCCATTTCCATTTCCAGAGTACAGTGGGTGGAAGGTACTCGAGATTAAAACAGTTGATTCACAGGAATCTCAGAGCAATGGAGTATTAGTTCTGGTAGGTGGATCCGTTACCTTTAAAAACAATGAAACAGTACATACCTTCTCTCAGAGCTTTTTCCTGGCTCCTCAGGAAAACGGTTACTTCGTACTGAATGATATATTTAAGTTGGTGGCCGAAGAACCACATGATCAACCCTGCATCCAACGTCTTTTTTCAAGCAATGCTGTTCCAGTCTCAGACGTAGCTCAGGCTCAGAGTGTTATGATTGAGCAGCACACAACTCCTCCGCCTGCTCCTGCTCCTCCTCGTGCTGTTGAGAAGGTAGAAGCTCTGTGGAAGAAGAGGAAAGACCCAGAAAGCTCAACTGGCCAGTTTCAGAAAGTTTCTGCGCAAGGTGAAGTACCGGCTAATTCCACTTCAATTCCCGCAAATAAGTCATTAGGACCCTCCACTAACACTGAAGAAGCTGGAAGTGGGTACTCAGTTTTTGTTAGCAACTTGCACCCGAATATAACCCCTGCTCAAGTTGAGGCAGAGTTCAAGAAGTTTGGAGCAATTAAGCCTTCTGGGGTTCAAGTTCAAAGTAGCCAAGGAGGTGGAGCCAGTTATGCTTTTATTGAATTCCAGGAAGCAGCTTCAGTCCAAGCTGCAATTCAGGCAGCCCCTGTCCAATGGGTCAACGTTCATTTACTGCAGTTACTGGTACTGGAGATGGCTTCAGAAATGATGCAACAAGATCAAGACGCAGCGGGCATAATTCCTACGGTGGACGTGGACGCGGCGGAGTAAATGGAACAAGTGATTTTGCGAACAAGAGACGAGTCAATGGAACAAGTGATTTTGCGAACAGGAGAGCTGCAGGTGGAGGAGGTTCCTTACCACGAAAATAATCAAATTCAACTTGGTTTATCTACTAAATTTCAACTTGTATATATGTTTTTATGATCAATTAATCTGTTTTTAAAATTTAGATATTATCAATGGCTAAAATAATCAAATCAGAATCAAATGGTCGAATGGGCACTCAGCCGTCCAGTGGCATGGCATGGCATGACATGGTGAGCTTTCAATATTACCATAGTTCTTTACAAACCTCATATAGTATCCCATAAGACATAAAAACCCATGTAATCTCTTCAAGGTTTGAGGGTGTGGCCATTCTTGTTTCACTCTTACCATATCTTGTCCATCAATGTGATCCAAGTATTTTACCAATGAGATCCAAAAAGAACATTTGGAGCATTTAATCAAAAATTGATGGTCCCAAAATAGTTGTGAGGCTTTATCAACATGTTCTACACGACCATCTCAAGTTTATTGTATAAGGTATGCTTTTCTTTCACCACTCTTTACATGATGATAGTCACAACCATATTTGATGAAATTTAAGGCATAGATAGCATTTTTTATGCAGATTCTAAATATGTAAATTTTTAAAAGAATATTATTTTTTGTTATTTTTTTTCCATATTTTCTTGTGTCATCACTCAAGTCAAAAAACATGTTGTTAGTGTTTCTTCCGTAACTTTTTCATTTCACAAGAGTTTAAAAATAATGTATGATGCACTAGAAGACACTCACCTATACATTCTATAAAAAAAACCATTTCATGATTATTGCATTAATACCTAAAAAGGATGCACTGACAAATGGCGTACCATTTTCAAGGAATGAACAATTAGATACTTATATAAAAACAATTACTAATTTTATTTTCAAAAAATAGTGTTGGACTAGTGCTATATGTTATGTACATGACTGTAAATATTTGTAGCACAAAACCATAATTTAGGCCCTCAAATGTTGCACCCTCAAAAAACATATACCTTATCATTTTCCTTAGAAATAAAAGGTGATTGTTAGAAAAAATGAAATATTAAAAAGATTGTAACAAGTGCACAAATTCTGCGGTACCAGACATGGATAAATACTTCATGGTATGCGTCGATTCCATGAAGCAAGGGTTAGGAGAAGTCCTAATACAGGAAGGTGGGGTAATACCTTATGCATCTCATAAGCCTAAACCTCATGAGGTGTAATATTCCACACACGACTTAGAGTTAGAAATGGTAATGTTGGCACTAAAATTGTGGTGGCACTACCTTGTTGGGAGGAGCTTCACACATCAAATAGATCATCAAAGCTTGCAGTATATGTTTAGACAAATGGATTTGAATGATAGGTAGAAAAGGTGGAGTGAGTTTATGAGTGACAATGACTTTGTTATTTCATACATCAAGGGAAAGGAGAATGTAGTGGCAGATGTCCTAAGAAGAAGACCGAGACTCTTCTCCATAATTCCCTTAAAAGTTGATTTAAAGGAGAGAATATTGGGATAACTTCTCGAGGATAGTTGGTATTTGAAGGTAACATCAACAATTCAGAGTGGGAAGAAACCAGATTCTATGTATGACAGGTACCATCTAGATGAGAATGGATTGTTACGATATCAAGGGAGAATGTATATTCCTGAGGAAGGGGATATCAAGGAAAATATCCTCATAGAATCCCATAGAGCACATTACTGTGCACATGCGAGAGTAAATAATATGTATGCAGACATGAAGAAAGTCTTTTTTTGGTTAGGTATGAAGAGAAATATAGTGAACTGTGCTTCTAAGTGCCTTGAATGTCAACAAGTTAAAGATGATCATCGTCACCCATATGTCTTATGTTCAATTGTGTCCCACTAGATAAGTTGAGCTTATGTTAAATTGTGTCCCACGTGATAAGATGAGCTTAAGTTCAATTGTATCCCTAATGCTGACTGCATTCTTGTCCAAAATATGGAAGTAAACTTAGGGTCTTTGTCAGAGATTATCTTTTTTGGAATTCTGTGAAGACACAAAATTTCATTTATAAATACCATTTTCACATCATGAAATCATAAGTGTCTCTTACTGGAATGAAATGTACACTCCTGGTTGACTTATCAACTACTACCTAGACGATGTTATGTTTCAAAGATGTGAGAGGAAACCTTGCCATGAGGTCCATGGAAATGACCTCCCACTTAGACATAAGAATATGATGACTACCCGATAACTATCAAATGGTATTTATGGCCTTGTGCATTGATAAAATAGGTGGGTTAGGCTAGGACCATAACTATTCCATATACCACATCACTAATACAAGAATCTAGATATATACATTAAAATGTTTCTAGTAGACGGTTTTCAAAGAAAACTAGTGAAGATTACATCGAGAGTAAAAGAACCAAATGTGCTAACCATCGAAACATGTGCCAAGCATATAGTCTTCACAAGAAAGCTGAAAGATGCAAAAAAAGTATACTTCGTCATGAATACAAGAACCATGGATCTTTAGATCAAATGCTTGGTAGATGTTTATAAAATGCAATTATTATAAATATTTTTAATGAATAAATATTCCTTTTGGTGTGAATAAACCAACCCGATAGACTTGATTTATTTTAATTTAAATAAATCCATTTATAATTAGTTTCATTATATCTAACCTCAAACTAATCATAATTATAAAAATTCCTCAATTTATTTTGTGGTGCACTTATATCTAGGCATTATTAACTCCTCAATGTAGATTACAAATCACAATTTAATTTATCATTTTCCACTTAGATTTGGTAACCGAACTACTTTCAAACTATGGTTCCAAAGCATCCAAATAAACATTTAAACAAAATATATAGACCCAAAACCTTTTAAACTATGTAACTTGCCGAAACTAGTCATGCGTTTCTCATAGAATAAGGTAAAATAGTTGGACACATGATATATTCATTATCAAACGAACTATTGTTTGTTTGTCGGAAGGATGTATAATAATTGTATGATGCTCAGCTAAGACTGATAGTATCACTAATGAGCAACAATCTAGTTTTTAATCAATGCAATGAACTTGTAAAGTTCCCCTTACTCGTAGATTTAGCAGATCTACCTATGCACCACCCCCAGTCACGCAAGTGGTAAAATAATGCCAAAATATTGATTCAGTAAAAACAAAAATATACGTTTTAACATTTGTGTGGTAATCAGTGGAATACCCTAGATGTTTGTTCCGAAAACATGAACTGTTCAACTGACAATTTCTAGCAGTGATATTAAAATATAAACAATATAGTTTCTTGGAATCTATTGAAATTATTTTCCGATAACCATGGAAAAATGGAATGAAATGAGATCATGTTTCAGAAAGATTCTTATGATCCAAATAGTCAGTTCACCTATAAATCAGGGATAATTGTAAGAACATAATTATTTTAATAAATACATAGTCTTTAGCGAGTCCATATTGTCTCCGAGGCCAAAATTTAGAAATCAAGGATAATCATCGATTTTCTGAGGAGATAGTCATGCTATGCACTCAAAATAAAAAAGGGCAGTTAATCTTTAAAGTAGTAAACTCCAAATAGACAAGCGATGTTATCCAAAACCAAGCCGACTAAACTTGAGTTTACCACTCAGTTAATATTAAAATTTAACTTTTTTACTTTTTCATGCTGACCTCTTTTTCTTTTTCCACTTGTCGGGTGAAACTTGTCTATCTCCCGACTAGACAAGTCTATCAACTTTGGTCGGCTTTTCAACTCGACTGATTTACTTTGACTTGCTTATCACTTCGAAGTCAACTAAATTTGACCTCTAAGTTGGCTCACCTCTTCGATCTCTCAAGTCGGTTGACCTCTTCGACCTCTCAAGTCGGCTGACCTCTTTGACCTCTCAAGTCGGCTTACTCAACCGACCTTGTCGGTTCACTTTGGTCGAAATATATAGAGTATTTTTCTTAGTTTAAGAGACTTAAGAAATTACAAATGCTTTTCACTTGTGAGTAAGATAGAGTAAAATGGACACATTAACAAATCCAAATAACTTATAAAAACATATGCCCAAATATGTAGGAAGACTTGAGTCGACCAATGTGCCGTAAAACCTAGAACTTTCACGCGGTGAGAAATTTATGGGTTCTTTGATCTTTCACTTAACTGGTAAATGTAAACAACATTTACACAAGTGAATCTAGAAATAATTTGCGGCCAAATAAACATGCATTCAACCATAAAATATTTCATATATATAACTATGCGGAAATAACAAAGATATTACAGACTTGTATGTCCAGACTTGTCCATCTAGACTTGTTGGCTCACCAACTGATCCTTTTACAGAGCTTCGGCTCTTAGACTGAATCACTTACACAGAAGCTTGAGCTTCAACTCCTCTTTTCTCACGCTGGAGTTCTCTCATGAGTTTTGCTGTCTCATTGTCTAACTTGATTTAAAATTTGCTTCTTCTATTTATAGACAACCTAAAGATTGCTTCTACATGAGTTGACTGACTCTCATCTATGCTTCCTCCATTGTCATTGTCAATGTAACCAATGAGTTTAAAATTTTCTGAGGTTGAATACATAATGCCAAGGTCTTTTGTGCCACTTACATACCTCAGAATTATTTTACCTGCTTGCCGATGTGAGTCTTTTGGTGACTCCATGAAACTTGAGATCAAACTTACTCCATACATAATGTCTGGTCTTGTCGCTATCAAATACATAAGGCTTCCAACAATCCTTTTGAACAGCATAGGATTGATAGTTGATCCTTCATCATCCTTGCTTAATTTTAAACCTGTTATTACTGGTGTTGGGGATGTCTTGCAATTAGACATGTTAAATATTTTTAAAACTTCGCATGCATACTTTGTCTGTGATATAAAAATACCACTTTCAGACTGCTGAACTTCGATGCCCAGAAAAAACTTCATAAGCCCCAGATCATTCATTTCAAATTCACTTTCCATGACTGCTTTAAAATATGCTATGCCGTAATCACCAGTAAATATTAAATCATCTACATACAGGTAGACAATTAACATGTTACCTTGCTCATCGACTTTGGTGTACAAAGTCGGTTCACTTTCACCTCTGTGAAATCCATTTTCAGTGAGATAGGAATCAATCTGACTGTACCAAGCTCTAGGAGCTTGTTTCAAACCATAGAGTGCCTTTTTGAGTCTGTAAACTTTATGCTCTTAGCCTATAAATTCATACCCTTGTGGTTGTTCCACATATACTTCCTCTTCTAGATAGCCATTTAAGAATGTTGACTTGACATCCATTTGATGAACATGCCATTTTTTTGTGTGTAGCAATGGCCAAAACTGTTCTGATTGTATCCATGCGTGCAACATGTGCAAACGTTTTATTGAAGTCTATGTTGGGTTGTTCTGTGAACCCTCTTGCTACAATTCTTTCCTTGTGCTTTTGCACATTACCATCTGCATCTTTCTTGGTCTTGTAAATCCATTTGACACTGATTACATCCTTGTCTTTTGGTACATCAACCAGTTCCCACGTCTGGTTCTTCTCAATGCATTCTATTTCTTCATCCATGGCTTGTGCCCATACTTCTTCTTCAAAAGATTCTTCAAATGTTAGTGGATCATATATAGGGGAAAATAATGCAAAGAGAGAGAATGAATTAGGTGTACCAGCTTCATATATCTCTCGCAGACTTCTTTTCTTCACCGGTTCTATCGATGTTGACCTTGACGAAATGCTTGATGGAGTCTACCGTCCTCTTGGTGTACTTGTCGGTGTAGCTTGAGCTGCTACTTGTGTCGAAGGTCCTTGTGCTGAGCCATGTCGTGGTGTCATGGAAGTCGACAGTGCTACAACCGGTTGACTTACATGTGGTGTTTGAACCACTTCCTCTTCCATATCATCATTGTCAACATTCGACACAATCTTGACATTTATGTCGATAGTTCCATCCCATGATTCGTTCTCGACAAATTGAACATCTCAACTGATTATCACTTTCCTTGCAACAGGATCATACCACTTGTATGCTTTTGTGTCTTCAGAATAGCCGACAAAAATACATTTTTGTCCCTTCTTGTCTATCTTCTTTCTCAGCTCATCTAGAATATGAGCATATGCAACAAAACCAAAAACTTTTAAATGTGAAACACTATGATTCATACATGTCCATGCTTCTTGGGGAACTTTGTTCTTCACACTCTTTGTCGGACAATGGTTCATAATGTATATGGCAGTTGTGACTGCTTCACCCCAATATTCATTTGGCAAATGTTTGGATGCCAACATGTTGCATGCCATTTCCATGATGGTTCTGTTCTTTCTTTCGGCAATATCGTTCTGTTGAGGTGTATTCCTTGCAGTGAATTGTTTCTGTATGCCATGGGTCTTGTAAAAATTTAAAAATTCATTTGAAACATATTCACCTCCTCTGTCTGTCCTTAAGATCTTGATGCGATGTCCACTCTGGTTCTCCACGAGTGCCTTGAACTACTGAAAATAAATAAATGCATCAGATTTATGTTTCAAGAAATATACCCATTTTTTTCTTGAGTAGTCATCAATAAAAGTTAGAAAATACTTGCAGCCACCAATGGATGATGTCTGCATTGGACCAAAAATATCAAAGTGCACAATTTCAAGTGGTGTGCGTGCTCTAAAGGACTTTTCGACTGGAAAAGTCTCTCTGTGTTGCTTGCCAAAAATGCACCCTTCACAAACCCTCTCTGGTCTGTTGATCAATGGAAATCCTTTCACCATATTCTTTGTGTCCAGTAGCTTTAGCCCACGAAAATTCAGATGTCCAAATATGAAATTCCACAACCAGGATTCATCCTGAACTTCTGTCTGAAATGGAGCTTGCAAATTAGAGCTTCCATTTTCTTGTCGAGGAGCTTGACTATTTCTTCATTTTATGCATTGAATGCAACTCCTATGTTTTCCTTCCCTTTTAGTTCGGGAACTATCCTCAATGGAAACAAACGATTGCTTGTGATTGACACTTTTGCTATCAGCTGGTCACTTGGACGCTTGTCTTTGATCACACAGTGATCATCTTCCAGGTAGACTCTGTAGCCTTTCTGTATCAGCTGTCCAATGCTTAACAAATTATGTTGTAGACCTTCGACATGATAGACATCGGGGATATACTTACTCTCCCCCTGTTTGGTTAGAATATCAATAGTGCCTTTTCCTAAGACAGTAACTTGGACATTGTTTCCAAGTGTAACATCAGTTTGAACTGAATTGTCTATACTAGAAAACAAATTTAAATTACCAGTCATGTGATTGTTGCAGGTTGAATCTAAGTACCATATGTCATGTGGAATTTCTTGAATAACATTGCATTCAAGTGGAGATGTCAATGCCATTAACATTGCACTTGTCGAAGTGCTGGTGCTAGTCAACTGATTTGGGCTTCGCCTTCCTTGGTCATATTGTTTCTTCCTGCATTCATATGCATAATGACCAAATTTCTTACAGTAATGACATTGGATTTTTTATTTATCAAACCTTTGGCCACTTGGATGACTTGGGTTCTGATTATCTCCTCTACCACTGACAATTGCGGGACTTCTGCCTCGTCCTCCTCTTGAAGAAATTCTTCCTCTGCCTCTGAATTTGTTTCTTCCCCTGCCTCTACCATGGCTTATGGATGACTATGCTGCAAATGCACCTTCCAATGATGTTTGTGTTTTGCTGAGTCTATGTTCATGATTGATGAGTGAAGCTTGTGGCTCATTAATGGTAAATGTCCACATGTCTGTGTGTTCTTCTAAGGTCACAACCAAGTTTTTAAATCTTGGGGGAAGACTTCTGAGAATTTTTTCAACAACCCTTCGATCTTCTATGGCTTCTCCATGAGATTTCAGTTGGTTTATCAACCCAACAACTATGGTGTAGAATGTGTCTACATTCTCTGAATCTTTCATGGACAGAGATTCAAAATCTCTTCTCAGAATCTGCAGCTTGGATGTCCTTACCTTATCCAAACCTTGATAGGCAGTCTCCATTGTATCCCATGCCTGCTTAGCATTAGTTTTTGCTGCTACTGTTGGGAGTATGCTTTCATGCATAGCTTGATGTATGTAAAATAGAGATTTTCCATCTTTCTTTCTCTGTTCTCTCAAGACATCTTTCTCAGCCTATGTGAGATTGTTATATGTTGTCATATCTGGTAGTTCTGCATAGCCATGCTGGACTATCTCCCAAACATCTTGACCTCTGAATAAAGCCTTCATTGTTAAAGACCAATATTCATAATTCTTTCCTGTAAATATTGGAGTTTGCAATGAACCAGAAGTGGAAGCCATTTTTAATTTTTAATTAACTTTCCTTAGAAAATTAATTTTCCACCTTTTAAGACAAGATTTCTTTCCTAAACCTTGCACTGATATAAACCTTGCTCTAATACTAGTTAGCCAAAACCAAGCCGACTAAACTTGAGTTTACCGCTCAATTAATATTAAAATTTAATTTTTTACTTTTTCACGCTGACCTCTTTTTCTTTTTCCACTTGTCGAGTGAAACTTGTCTATCTCCCGACTAGACAAGTCTATCAACTTTGGTCGGCCTTTTGACTCGAATGATTTACCTCGACTTGCTTGTCACTTTGACTTTGACCTCTAAGTCAGCTCACCTCTTCCACCTCTGAAGTAGGTTCACCTCTTAGACCTCTCAAGTCAGTTGACCTCTTTGACCTCCCAAGTCGGCTTACTCAACCGACCTTGTCATTCACTTTGGTCGAAATATACAGAGTATTTTTCTTAGTCTAAGAGACTTAAGAAATTACAAATGCTTCACCTGTGAGTAAGATATAGTAAAATGGACACATTAACAAATCCAAATAACTTATAAAAACATATGCCCAAATATGTAGGAAGACTTGAGTCAACCAATGTGCCTTAAAACCTGGAACTTTCACGCGGTGAGAAATTTATGGGTTCTTTGAACTTTCACTTAATTGGTAAATGTAAACAACATTTACACAAGTGAATCTAGAAATAATGTGCGGCCAAATAAACATGCATTCAACCATAAACTATTTCATATATATAACTATGCGGAAGTAACAAATATATTACAAACTTGTCTGTCTAGACTTGTCGGCTCACAGACTCATCCTCAATCACTTACAGAGAAGCTTGGGCTTCAACTTCTCTTTTCTTACCTTGGAGTTCTCTCGTGAGTTTTGCTGTCTCACTGTCTAACTTGATTTACAATGTGCTTCTTCTATTTATAGGCAACCTGAAGATTGCTTCTACATGAGTCGACTGACTAACCATTAAATACTGTAATGACTATCTACCTAACAACTTAGCTTCAAAAATAAATTCGAGTAGATTACATTGCCGAATCATGGACTATTCCCTCTTGTCAGAGGGACCGACAAAATCTTGACTGATATAGACTCTGACAGAGTCGGTTGAGAGTCAATGATATAGAGAGTTGGCTGAGAGTCAGGTACAGAGAGTCGGCTGAGAGTCAGGTATAGATTTGCAAGTAATTAATTTTTCCAACAGAGGGGGAAAATTGCAACAAATTACATTAAAATTACATTAATTATTTAAGGCTTTCCCTCATTGCAACAAATTACATTAAAATTTTTCATAGAAAACATGTTTTGCAAAATTTCAAAAGGGACAAAGCTTTTGCAGAATTTCACGATAACCACATCAAGGAAAAAGAATTGACCAAAAACCTTAGAAAATTGACATTGACAAGAAAATAAATAGAAAAAGAAAACAATAGAATTTGGTGCAGAAATGTTTAATTCACAACACTGTTACTCCAGATCGAAGGTTTAAAGGCATTTCAATTGAAATTTTGAACTGTAACGGACAAGTAAATGGAAAATATTACGAATGAACCGCCATCTTTATGATGCAGGATAAATTTTTTGCAGAAGAATACATAATCCATATTTGGTCAAGGTTGGAAAACTACCATTCGAAGGTGATCCGAGGTCAAATTTGAACATATTTTCCTTTATCTTTTCCATTCCAATAACGGTATTGGCACTGCACTTATCCATAATGTTCAGAAGAATCCATGCAACAACTCGATCAATTTATTCAAGATCGTATATTTTACCGGTTCCACAATTACTGGGCTACAAATCCAAACATGTTGTCAGTTAACCAATAGAGCTCAATCAACCCTTATTTATGGAGATAGATTATTTAGGAATCTATAGTTAGCTGACCCGTCCCAAGAATTAATATTGATGATGCCAGTCTTATGAATATAGCTAGGATCCTTCCTTATCCGATGGAGCCGATCCACTTAGGGTTTAAGTACCTTGGTTACTTTCTCAAGCCTCTTGGTTACAGGATCCAGGATTGGTACTGGCTGGTCTAGAAATTTGAAAGGAGAATATGTAATTGGACCTACAAGCTCCTCTCCCTCAGAGGCAGGTTGATTCTTGTCCAATCAATGCTCTCTAGCTTACCGGTATATTGGTTGGGTTTGGTACCTATTCCAACATCTATCTTACACAAGATCAGGAGCATAATGTTTGCCTTCGTATGGGGATCCTTTGAGACTCATCGAAGATATCATTTAGTCAGCTGGCAGAGCATCTCTTGGCCAAAGGAATACCAAGGTTGGGGGATTAAAAATTTGTATTGGTTTAGTATATCACTGCGTCTAAAAAATATTTGGTTGGCACTGATGAATGATGGACTTTGGCATCGCGTTCTCATCGCAAATTACTTGAATAACCAACTGGTGGTAGCATGGCTCAGGCAAAAGAGATTTAGTACATAGAGGGTCTCCATCATTTGGAGGGGTTTTATTCAGACATTACCATGGGTGGGTGGTCACTTAGCCTGGAAAGTGGGTAATGGTAATGACATTTGGATTGGTGTCGATCCAATTATTGGAAATCCTTCTCCTTATACCCTTCCTATAGAGCTGAGATCCTACCTGGAGGACCTGGACATTTGGACTCTTTCTCAGGCACACAACATCTTACCCGAATCTCAGAACTACTAGTATACTGCTGAAGATTTAGGAATTGCAGGGGACTGGAAAGCCACATGGGATGCTTATACAGCAGGGTTGACTCAGGGTAGAATTCATCTCACCACTCAAGCTGATTCCCTGGTTTGGGACTTCAATAAAAAAGATGGCTCCTTAACAGCAAAGCTGGCATATGATCGTATTGTAAATCATTACTCTCCTCGAGCTGGCAATCGCATGGATTCATTTATATGGAACAGAGCCCTCCCACATAAAATTGGCTGTTTCACTTGGCTAGTATTTTGGAACAAAATCACCACCTGGGATAATCTCTAGAAAAAGGGTTGGACGGGCCCATGTATCTGTGTCTTGTGCAATTCTAATGAGGAGACAGTAGCACATTTATTTAATGACTGCATTATTTGGAATACAGTTCTCGATACCATCTGTGAACAGTTTCAGATACCCTGTCCTTCCCACGTGGATTCTCCGACCACTTTCATTAGGAACTGGATCGAAATTTATAAGAAGCACTCATGTCTTTGGTCTGTTCCATTTCATATGTTGTGGAATATTTGGAAAGCTCGTAATTTGGCCATATTTGAAGGTAATAAAAGGAATGTGCACAGTATAGTGCAACAAACCACAAATCATGTATAGACTTACTCTTCTCATCCTGTCAAAGTTAAAAGACACAAGATAATAGGGAATCCTCCCTGTTTGTATTTTCCATGTAGATTTTTTTATGGTGCATTTGTTAAAAAGACAGTGGGTGTTGGCTATAGCATACATTTGAATGAGTCTCACCATTTCGAGTTTGCACTGGGGGTTGGATATGGCTCAAATACTAAAGCAGAATTAATGGGCCTTTGGGCTCTACTGCTTTCCTCCCATATGATGGGGTTACCCTTATCCCATATATTCGGTGACTCACAAGTCATCGTCAATTGGGCAAAGGGGTTGACTGCTCTCTCCTCACCAGAACTCTTTCATTGGTGTCGAGAAACAAAAAAGCTTTCTTTCAGCTTTCAGGATCTGTCCTTCATCCACATCTACCGAGAACACAATCGGACTGCTGACTGTCTATCTAAAACTGCTCTCACATTTTCTCCGGGTTATGGTTATTACTTTGAATTTATGGAGGATCATTTGATCTCACAGTATTCATTTCAGCTCCTTTGAGCTTGGAATGAGGAGCTTTCTCCTCGTTTTAATTGTTGATATGCTGCTCATGGAAGCGGCCTCTTTTAGATTGTTGTTCATATCCCTTTGGTACTCGGTAGATGTCGCTGAAGGGACTGATTCTATATATGATGAGATAGTATTTCTAATGGGAACTTTCTCTTATTAGTATTTCCTTTCCCCCTGGAAGTGTAACCCATTCTTGGGATGGCTGGATTGATGCCCTTTGATTCTTAATAAGAATAACAAGGATAGGATTTTTTCCTCCTGGAAAAAAAAAAGCATGACTTGGATTAGTAAAAGAATATAAGCTTAATGCGATAGTTAATACAATGGTCAGCGCATCTAAAAATTTATATAGGTCTTCATTGAAGGGTAAGTTCAAGACAGGCCAGATGAATTTCTATCGAACAGGAAGTTTTGAAAGAAATATTGTTGCCTCTCATGAGAAGACAATCTGCATATTATTGTCACTGCAGTCTCCATCATAGCCAATAATTTCTCACACCACGTTATGTCGAAAATATTTCCATGAAATATCCCAAGGACGGTAATATGTGTATATGTTGCAAGTAGCATATAGATATGTGGGCACATTATCCAGTACAGGTTCCTAGCTCCAAATTCCCATCAACACCATTCACTAATATTAAACACCCCCTTGGGTAGGTGAAGCTTGAAGGGGATGGAATAACATGAGCAGTGACCAAATTACTTGACAATGATTACATCTACAGCTATACATTCCAACTTCAAAACATGGCCCACATTATTATTTGTTTGTGTATATGTCTTTTAATTCCCAACCTCATACCATGTCTCTCCACCAAGCCTTTCTGCAGTATTTGCAACTCTTGAAAAAAAATGGAACCATTATTCAGCCCTGCAATTTGAATTCGAGTGCAAAAAGCTGGACCAACTATTCTTCCTGTAGCAAGCACTCTCAACACACTTCTACAAACTGACCAAGTAATTCATCATTATCATATCCATTTTCACGTACAACACGTGCTACTTTTGCATGCAATGCACGATGATGACGCCATGAATCCGAGAAGCACTTTTATGAGAAGTGATATCTCTTACCAACAGCTAACCTTGCCTTGAAAAAATATAAACATTGTGGAGGGGCTGCTTCCCATGGATGCACAGTGTAGATCCCAACATTCTTGTCACTTTGAACACGATACCATTTGTATCTCAGGTAATATCCATACGTGGAAATGTCATCGTTAATGATTGTATTGTGAGGGAACCACAATAGCACATATGGATTTATCTCACATCCTACAACAACAATCTCTGAAGGAAGATGCAATCTAAGCATGGTAACCATCGTTTCAGGTGTCTGGTATTCAACCAAAAAATTGGTGAATTGAAATGTTATTGTCAGTATTATAGATTCTCGGATCCCTTTTATCTCTGTAAATATTAAAGAGGTAAGAATAGGACCCGCAAGGCCGATCCTCCATCAAACACCTTGATATACCACTAGCATTACTGACCTAATATAAGTCCCATCCGATTTTTATTCAAGGCGTGGGGAGAACCAAATGTTATCCATTTTTTTGTTTTGTTAGGTTAAGTTTTCAATGTGACTGACCACTCATAAGCATTTTCCAGCTACCAAGAATTCTTGAGAGGTCATGGGGTGTCACTGCATAACAGTGGGATTTCATATGAGCTCTGTGAGAATCAAATGTTTATCCCTAAAACTGCAAATCAAAAGCCAAGAGAACCAAACATGGAAATTTTCCAAATGCGAACCGAAATCTCGGATGCTACTATTGATTCACCTTAAATATGAGAAGCTGAAAATAATAAATTTGTTGAGAACGACGAGCACTTACCTTGTTCATTAAAAGAAAATACATAATAACGAGGGTTTGGAGGGTAAGGGTTTGAAATGCGCCCACACAAAACATAGATGAATAATTGTGGTTTTTTTTTAAATTTTCATTATTGTCTCTATCATATAAAACTATATCTCACCTATAATGAAGGAAATAAAATGATGATCCCCATGTCTCAGCTTTGCACTTTATGCTCTGATATCATAATGTAATGACCCAAAATATCTAGAAATTGATAATCAATAAAAGGAACACAAACAAGTATCTACTCACACCCCCCCCCGCCCCGCGATCTAGATAACCCCATGCAATAGAATGCAAGCAGTCACTTCCTCACAGAACTCTCTTCCAGAGTCTGTAACAAGTATATGTACTTATGAAACAAAGAACACTCAACTAGTTCATCTATGAACAGCATGGCATCCCATGCTATCTCAATGCACTCTTATCTAGATCACCCCATGCAATAGAATGCAAGCAATCACTTCCTCACGGAACTCTCTTACATAGTGCGTAACAAGTATATGTACTTATGAAACAAAGAACACTCAACTAGTTCATCTATGAACAACATGGCATCCCATGCTATCTCAATGCACTCTTATATAGTTTTTCCCACGTTGTGTGTCATCCGAATCAAATCTCCTATCAATCCATAAATCCCTATGATTTAGGATCTTGTCTGGTTGTTGAGTTTTAGATTGGATTTGAATGGCAAATACCTCTCTAACCTGCTTACACATGTTCTCTTATGCCATGGTGGTGTCTCCTCATGTATATGAACTCTCCAAGTGCCCTTTTCTTTTATTTATATATATAAAAATAATTCGTTTGTGCAAATGTGACTTTCAGTTTTTTTTAATAACTCTTTACATAAATAATTATAAAAAATATAAAAATATATAATGTCATGGGGGTATCACAATATAGAGGCTTATTCAATACATATGTGACCTTCTAATCTATGCTCACATATTGGAGCTTTATAGCTTCCTTCTGCACCATATCACAAATGTAGAAATACCTAATTTCTACATGCTTCATCATATCATGGAAAATGGGGTTCTTTGTCATCTTCCTGCAGATTTAGTTATCACATAGAATCATAGTGGCATCCATCTCCAAATCGAATAGACATGATAACAATTTCCAAATCCATATGTATTCATAACTAGCAAAACATGTTGCAATATATTCCGCTTCTGTAGTGTTAAGAGAAACACTCGAACACTTCATGTTTAGCCATGAGATCATGGATGACCCAAAAATGAAGTGCTCTTTTTGACTGAGACACTTTCTAGCCAATCTAAATCTGTATAATTGTATAATATAAATTCATGATCTCTAGTATAACTAAGACCATAGTCTATTGTACCATTCAAGTACCTCATCGCATGCTTTGCAGCTACCAGGTGAACATGTTTATGCTCAACCATATACTGAATAAAGGTGTTCATAAAAAAGAATATATTTGGTCAGGTATTCGTCAAATACATCAATGAAACTTGTCTGTATTGGCTCACATACACTAACTTTGACTAAGCATCAGCCAACAAATTCAATTTTTTATCCAAGGGTGTGGCCATGGCTTTACATTCCAACATATCAAATCTTTTGAGGATTTCTATTGCATACTTCCCTTTGGTTAAGGAATAAATCCTTATGGGATCTGCCACACATCAAGACCTAGAATATAGTGCATCAATCCAAGGTCTTTCATCTAAAATTCTGCAGCAAGCTCCTTCTTACCCTCTGGGATTTGCTTCTCATTACATGTCAGGAATAAATCATCCATGTACACCAATAATTTGACATATTTATCATCCATGATCTTGAGTTAAATGTTAGGATCAACTTTACTTTTGGTAAATCCCAAGCTAATTAGAAAATTATCGATTCTTCCATACCAAGCTCTTGGAGCTTGCTTCAACCCATATAGATCCTTCTTTAGCTTGCATACATGTGTCTTTCTATGTTCAACTTTAAAAACTTGTGGATGTTCTACGTACACATATTCTTCAATAAGACCATTTAGAAAGGTTGTTTACATATCCATCTGGTGTAACTTCCATTCCACCTTGGATGCAAGTGCTATGATGGTTCTAATAGAAGTGTACCTTGTTATGAAAGAAAATGTTTCTTCATAATTTATTCCTTCTTTTTGAGAGAATCCATAGGCCACAAATATGTCTTTGTATTTCTCAATACTTCCATCGGTTGCATGTTTTATCTTGTATATCCATTTGGAATATACCACACTTTTTCCTTATGATTTCATAACCACTTCGCACACATCATTCTTCATTATGGATTAGTATTCTTTTGTCATGTCTTCTACCCATTCTTTATTTTGAACAAATGCTTCAAAACAATTAGGTTATTTTTCATCAAGATAAGACATCGAAGCCACATATCTAGAAAATGGCTTTGGATTCTTGCTCTATCTCAAGGATCCTTCTGGAGCATCATACGTATCTGCTTATTGAATAATTTCACGAGCCCAAGCTATATTTCTCTTGTGAGAGATAGCCATGTGGGTAGGTTCTTGGGGCTCCAACATACCATGTTCTTTCATAATTTCATCATAAAGAGAGGGTGCAACTTCTTCCATTAGTTCTATAGCTATGGGAGCTACAACTTATTCCTAGTTTTCTTCAACTTGGAAGTTTCTTGATTTCTTGAGAGCTGCATATTCATCATATGTTACATCTCTACTAATTTCCATATAGTGGTAACCTTGTATATAAATTACTAAGGCCTTAGAGACCTCATAGTATCCAACAAATATTCCTTTCTTTTTGGAAGGATCCAATTTGGTTCTTTTCTCTTTTGGAATATTAACAAACATTGGAAACCCACATATATTGAGACGACTTACTTATGGTTTCTTTCATGTGCACATTTCTTTTGTGTTTTTGAACCAAAGTGCATTATGGGATATTCTTTTGTGGACATATGCATATGTCCTTGCTACTTCAATCCACAAGTGCATAGTAATATCTTGATCATGGATCATAGTATTCACTGCTTCCATAATAGTTTAGATATTCCTCTTAGCAACACCATTTTTTTGTGTATTATAGGGAGTGGTAAGTTCCCTCTTAATCCTGACATCTTTACAAAAGTTTCCAAACTCATTTGAAGAATACTCTCCTCCATTATCTGACCTGAGTGTCTTGATATTTATTTCTGAAATATTTTCTACCAAGGATTCCAATTCCTTAAACTTTCCAAGCACTCCATTTTTTTATTTCAAAAAGTAAACCCAATTCTTAGGAGAGTAATCATCAATTAATATTACATAATATACATACCTACTTAAAGATGTCAAGGGCATTGGACCACGTACATTTGAGTGAAAAAATTCCAATACTCCTTCTGTCTTGGCGTCGCTTTTTGGGAATGTATTATTTATATTCGTTCCTTTCACACATCCTTTAGATACTCCTTCATGATCAATATTTAGATTTGGTAAACCTGTCACCACCTTGCTCACATGTGGTAAGGCTTTGAGGTTTATGTGAGCAATCCTTATATGCCATAGTTCACATGGACTTGTAGTATCATGAATCAAGGATGCTTCTGAGTAACCTTTCAGTTTATACATGACACCTTCTTATGTCCCGGTAACTGATGCATCTTCTAGAGATTTTCCTCTACGCAACAAAGGAACTTCATCATCTATAAATCCTTTTCTTCAATTTCTCTCTTTTCTAAATTCATAGGAGGTTCTTCATCTTTCTATCATTCTTCAATTAAATGATAATGATTCCTTTTGTTATTCTTCCTCTTATATTCTTCTTTTCTTGTTGGACAATTTCTTGAAATGTGTCCTATCTTATCACAATAGTAACATTGATAAGAGAAGTATTTCTGCTTGTATTTTCCCTTTTGATTCTTTTTAGGCCTCTTAGGAGGATGAGCCTCCTTATGAGTTTCCTTATTGAAATGAGGTTTCCCTCTTCTTATTATAGCATGAGTAGCTAGAGCATGGTCATCATCTAAAAGTAGTGCTTCTCGGTTTTCTACTCTAGCTTCCTCTTGAACACATTCTTCCCATAGGAAATCAAATTGTAGACTTTCCTTCCTTTCCAAAATTGTCTGGAAATAAGAATCCCATGGTATAGTAAGAGAATTGAGTGCGATCATTAATAACTCATCTTCATCACTCTTGTCTTCAAATTATTCTAGTTATTCTTTGAATTTATAAACCCTTGTGAAATATTCTTGGATATATTCACCCTTTCTCATCTTTGTACTTTTGAGTTGGGCTCTAAAACTCATCTTCCAGTTGAAGTTTCTTCCTTCATACATTATTGATAGGGAATCAAACATTTCCTCTTGGCTCTAATCATGTCCTTCTTGCACTTTTCCTTTTCTTTATATTCTTTGGTATCTGGAACAAATTCCTTGATAAACTATGCAATATCATTCTCTTCTAGAATGAGTCCAATTTGTTTTTCAAAGGACCAAAATTTTCTATTCCTTCCAACTTGTCATCAAGATTAGTGCTTCGAGGCATCTTGTCCTAGATAATAGAAAATGACAAAAAAAATGAAATTTCCCAGAAATGAAAATTGAACTTACCAAAAGATGGTATTGATTGAGGTGAGTATGCTCATATAGTCAGTTTATGAATAATCCAAATTTTAACCCTTGAAATTGGACTTGCAAAATTCTAGACTGTAGTTTCTCATTCTAGTTCTGAATTTATGGTTTTCTTACTTTTGGTTGCAAGTGAAAATAAGGTTTTACTTTTTAGAGGATTTGTCCAATGAAAAACTTCAATCCAAGGGCCAAAACACGTGCCTAGGAGGGGCGCACTTCCCATTATCACTCGCACTCTAAAATTCCTGTTTAGTAGGAAACCGTAATTTTCTTGTCCGGAGATAAAGAGAGAGAGATTTACTGAGTGAAAGTTTCTATTTTCAGTCTAGGTCTGATACCATTTTAAGTTTATATGTTTTTATAACTTAATTTCTAATTTCATGAGCATTTAATACATTTTCACAATAACAACATAAAGATGATCTATGAAAGAAACACTATAACAAGGTACATAACAATTTATACTAAGAAACCAAAAAAGGAAAAAACAACAAAAATTCCTCAATATAGAGTACCAAAATGAAATTCCCAAAGAAGAAGGTATCATAAGTGAGAGAAAACAAACCCTAGCATATGAGACAAAGACACCAAAAACGCTTCTCTTCCTCCTTGTCTGCCCTTCCTCTTTCCCTCTCTTGCATAATACATGAGTGAGTGAGTGTGTACAAATAAGGGAGGGTGCCTCCCTATTTGTACGAATCACTTGACTGACCTTTGAACCTAATTGGACAACCTATCAAATTGACAGGGCCGACCTACATAGGAAAAATGAAAATAATATTTATATTAATCTTTTATGGGTACTATTGACCCGAATTACATTGGAGGTTTTACGTCATCATTTTAAATGATCTTTTACATTAATGACATCTTATAAAGGAGGAATAATAGTAATAATGTAAAGTACAAGTAGAATATTCTTCAAAGTTACATTATTTCAACATTTTTAAACACCAACTAGTATTTTCCCTTGTAATTATGACTTTAAAAGGTACCAATTGATGCCTTATAATCAAATACTTTAAACAAACCCACATGACCTCTAGTATTAAATATTGCAGGAGAAACATGAGAGAAACCCTCATGTCCATTAACCATCAAGGAAAGGGCTTGCTGTTTTCTTCTACAACTATTGGACTTCTTCTTTCCAAAAATCCTCTCAACCAAGGAGGGTTGACTATTTTAGAGAACCAACATATCTTGAATGAAAATACCAAGATATAAATTGGAAGGTTTACCAAAAAAAAAATGTCACTAAATGTCACCTTCCCATATGTAGTGCACCCATACATATTTTCAATTGAAATGGTAAGAGGGGCCAAATCCTTGTTGTCGGAGATCGATAGAGTTTCTTTATCAAAAGGAAACTTATCCCTAGCAATTCCTGAAGGTTGATCCATCACCTTTGAAGCACTCAGAGGCATAGTATCTTGAATAAAAAATTCAAAAGGCTAATTTTTTGTACATGAATCAACATCACAAGGAACAACCCATAGCCTAAAGAGCACTTTATCATTATCTAAAACAATCACAGTAAAATTTTGCTTCCAACATTGTTTGAAAAAAGGACACAAATGATCAACATTAATATTTGAAGGAAATGGGGGTGGCCTTTAATCAGCTTATGTGTGCACCTGTTACAATATCATTTAATACAATATCTTTGGGTACAACCACACAATTGACCACCTCAATATGACCCCATACCTCTCGCAAAAAACACTTATGAGAATTGAACTTTGTCCACTAGTGAAAAACTCATCACTCTACACCTTGGGCAATTAATACAATGAGTAGTCTAAACGGTCTTCATGTGCCTCTTTCCGACATTGTTTTTGAGCAGGATCTTAATGAATTGCGAAAGAATTTTTTAAATTATTGGAACTCAATGTTCAAATTTATTTCCCCCACGGTGCCCAAGGGTATTTTAGGTTTTTAAAACAATTTATACATTTAGAAATGTGATTTGAATAACATAAAATCAAAATTTAAAAAAAAAGATCCCTCAATTTTGATAAAAAATTCACTAGCGTCCTTTTAAAAAAGTAGTTTGAGTTATCCAATTTTAAGATTATCCAAGGTATCAAAAATTTGAAAAGATGAATATAAAATTGAATTTTACCTAACCAAAATAACTTAAGACTTAAAATAATCAAATAAAGTAAATGATTTTTCCACTTAATAATTCACTGCATTAATTTTACTTTCCTTTTTTTAAATAACTATAATTTAATTAATTGTACGATTTCCTTTATATAATTTACCAATGTTATTTGTTAAGTTTGGCTTCATATTAGCAAAGACCAACTTGAATGTGAAGGAAAAAAGTTAAAACCACTTAGGTATGGACTCTTCACAAGCTTGGATAAAGTTGGTAATAATGATTTTTGGTTAGATTTGCCTCCATATATGCAAATGTATTTAGTTGTGAATGTGAGAAATTTACCTCCAGCCGCTTCCCTTCTTGCGGTGGAACATATTCAACAACACTTTCTTCAACCATAACAGATATCACAACTTCCATCATAGAATCTCTAAGGGCATTGGATCTAAATTTTAGAGTACTTATACTTCTTAGACAAGTTTACCTCGGCTCTAGCTGTTTTTGTAGGCAGCAACCCATTGTTGCGTTATATCAATATTGATTTAAAAGAAAAGGAAACTAGAAGAATTTCCTAGGATTTCGACCTGTCAACTCTTCAAATGCGTAGTCATCAAGTGGAATAATGACAACACAACCCATCACATGGGTCACCTCTCCGGGTCATCATATGGAAGTTGCCAACTAAGCCTCACCTTTTTGGTATAATTTCTTGTAGATATACCCGAAGTGACAGCCAAATTATCTCATTATTTGCAATTTTAATGACTGACATTTGTTCTGTCATCTTTCCTTTCACATCATTTTATTCATTATGTCCTTAATGTCACATCATTTGTATTGGTTTTTTCATATTAAGTTTCTCATTAGGCTCCTTGCGACTTGCATTTCCCTTCCTTTAAACTTTTGGTCGCACTCCTTGCGACTTACATTTCCCTTCCCAAAATGGTTCCCGTCTTGTGACAGACCATTTGTTTTCACTCAGAATTTTAAACTTGGACAGATGCCAAGTCTACACAACTTTATTTCTCTTTACAGAAGACTAACATTCTGCACCAATACATTTTGGGTCATCTCTATTTCTTTTGTCCTTTCTTTCTTTCTATTTTCTATTTTCTCTTTTATTTTATTTTTATTTTTATGCAACCAAGTCGCATCTCTCAAAGTATGGATTTATTCGACTCCCATTAACGGGCCCTCTGACCTCTGTTCCATCTACCTTTTCTAACTTCACTACTCCTCCATCAGTGATTTCCTTGACCACATATGGTCCTAACCAATGTGTTTACAACTTTCTTGGATGCTTGAAAAAATTACTGTCATACATAAGAATAGGACGCCAACTTCAAAATTCTTTCTCTTAATGTGTCTATCATGTCATACCTTTTTCCTTTGTTTCTCAACGTTTTGGTGAAATCCTACAACAAAACGTTCTTCCTCTAAGTGTATTAGTTGAAGAAACCTTTCTTCCACATCATCAACATCTGCCATTTTGGTGATCGCGACAAATCTCAAACTCAGTACAATTTATTCCATAGGAATGACAGTTTCTTGTCCATATCCAACCTTAATGGGGTCTAACCTGTCAATGTTTTAAATGTTGTGCGATATGCCCATATCACTGCAGAGAACTTCTAATCCAAGTCATGTCTTCGAGCATTGCAGACCTTTGTCAATGCATTTTCCAGAATCTTGTTGAATGCTTCAACAACTCCATTCGCTTAAGGACGATATGGAGTTTTTCTTCTATGTTGTATCTATAATTCGTCAGTCAGCTCTTCAATCAAGTGATTCAAAAAATGTTTACCTTGCTCGCTAATTAGAATTTTTGGGCATCTGAACCTTGTCCCAACGTTTTCAAATAAACATGTTGCAACAATCGCAGCAGTACAATCCTTTATTGGCACTACTTCTACCCATCTGGTGAGGTAATAAGTCATAGTGACAATATAGCGTCCTCCTGTGCGCTTTCCTTCTAGACTGATAGGTCCTAAAGAGTCAATATCCCATTTATCAAATTCCTAGAGTGTAATCTATGGTACCAATGGAATTTCATCCCTTTGGGACAACTTCCCATTTATTTGACATATATCACAGCTACGAAAATAATCTCGAGCATCTGCATGCATGGTGGACCACGATAGTCCTTCTTGTAAAATATTTCGCATCGTCATTTTTTTTGAATAGTGGCCTCCTGCGACACTAGCATGTGCTTCAATTAATATCATCAGCCGCTCATGCTCCAAAACACAACATTGGAGTATCTCATCAGGGCCCATTTTATACAAATGTCCAACAATAACCTGGAAATATGCATCTCACACTACTAATTGTTTCTTCTGCGTAGTGGTAAATTTAGTTGGCACATAACCTGTACTCAAAAATTTAATGATATCCTTGTATTGATTATCGAACATGGTTACCGCAAAAGTTGCATAGGAGGCAAACTATATTCCAAACGAGTAGGTTCTTCTCCACTTTCAATCCTTGACAGATGGTTTGGTTCCAAATTCAACCTGCCCGGTTTAACAATTATCTCAAAATTAAATTCCTAGAAGAGGACAAGCCACCAATAGATCTCCCCCCCAAACACTGAATTATTGACCAAATATTTTAGCATAGAATGGTTAGTGTACATCTTGAAATTTCCACCCAGCAAATAATGTCTAAATTTCTGCAGTGCATACACCATTGCTAGCCCTTCTCTCTTTATTGTGGTACAATGTTTCTCTAGACTTGATAACTTTATGCTAGCGAAAGCAATCGGGTAATTAATCACTCCTTCACCCAACTGTGTCAATACCATGCTGAGTGCAACAGATGATGCGTCGAAATGAACATGGAAATTTTTTTTTTTTTTTCAGTATAGAAATACAAGTATTAGCATTGTAGCCATCTTGTTTTTCAGCTTGTCTATACTCCCTTGACAGTATTCTACCCACTGAAACTTAGTGTCTTTTTTCAATAGTTTCTCCATCATAACAATTCTACCCATTGAATCTAGGGAAAATGTAGGGGGATGAGAGTCCCAATTTCTCCAGCATAACAATGCAAAGGCCAAGTCCCTTTTCATGGACCCCTCTCCCTCTCTTATATACTTTTCTAAAGAGTTAGGGTCGAATAGGGATAAATTACAACTGAAAGAGCAGTTCCAAAACCACCAGAACCACCTAAAATTTGATATTTTCCCATTTTTTAATATTTTTGGCCATTACAAGACATACTCATGGGTTTAATTCACAAAAGGGGTGAGTGACTTGTAGGTTTTCTTAGGAAAACTTGTGAGTGGGTCAAAAAACCCAATTTTTAGGGTATTTCGAAGCATTTCCCGTGGTTAGTGTATTCTAGAAAGTTTTTTCTTGTTCTGATACCTTTCCCATGGTCTAGAGAAGAGGTTAAATGGAGTTACAAAACTCTATATATGGCTCCTCTAATCAAGGCATCATTTCAATGATTGGCAATGGATTTTCATGAAGTGTCGTCATGCGACGAAAACATGTAAAAGTTGTCACAGATAGAGATGTGTCATTTTAGAATATAACAATGGTATACACACACATTACAAAGGAGAAAATAACAAATCTATATCCTCTAGGAAAGAAGGGATTGTTTATAAGATATATGAGAAATCAAAATCTTATCGAATATATATCCCATGATATCGTCCATTTGAATTAAGTAGCTATGTCGCCTTTGACAAAGATACAAATTTTAGAAAATCAAAGAAATATAAGGAACATGAATAGGAGAATGAAACTCTCAGAGTTGTAGAAGGTCCTAAACCAGTTAGGAACGAAGAAGAAGAACAGATTCCTAAGGATCATGACATGACATAACCTCAGAGACCTAAAGAATTTTCTAGTGAAATGATCTCACGTAAGAGAAGACCTGATTGGGCTCGTGAATTAATCGAAGAAGAAAAAATACATGGTGTTCCAGAAGGAACTATTAGATAAAGAAAGAAGCCAAATCCATACCCTAGTTATGTAGCTTTGATGTGTGATATAATTGATAAAGAGCCAACATGTTTTGAAGAAGCAACAAAGCAGAAGGAGTGGGTTGATGCAATGGTTGAGGAATACCAATCCATTATAAAGAATGATGTATGGGAAATAGTACCTGTTAGAATTACTGTGTCATTTAGATCATCAAGCAATGAGTGCAATCATATTCTTAATTATTAGGCAGTGAGGAGGAATGAATTATACAAATTGGACAAATCAAATATAATAGGAAACATACAAGTATTGCTTAGAGAATTATAGTATTATTTTCATTAAAGAATTCGATGTTACAATAGTGTTACAGAAGGAAGAATTCGAATAATTAGGGATGAATTTGAATCTACCAACTGACTCTAACTATATTTGAATGCATGGTTAACTAAAGAGATATAAATCACTATCGGAGTCCAAGTGGTTAACTCCATATTTGTAATTCAGCAAATCCATCAGTTATAACTAGTTAAAATAGTCTAACTGTAGTGGTAGATGAGAAGTAGGTGAGAACTAGCGCCTTCCCACATGCAACCATGCATAACTAGTGCTAACTAAACTAGAGTAGAACTAAATGAATGTAACTAAAAAGTAACTAAGCTTAACTAGTTACCAACTCCCAAAAACTAAAGGAGGTTGGTGCCAGGACTCCCAGTGGATCCTAAAATGTAGTTATTGGCCTAGGAGGCGCCTAAGATGATGCATGCAAGTGCAGTCAGTATCAGTGAGCCTCTATCGGTGTTCCCCACACTCTAGTGACTGGTACACATGGCCCATCAGTCCAAGTGGACCCAATAATTAATAAAAGACTCCGAAGTTAGGCTAAAATAATTTAATAGACAGTTTGGTCAAGGGAGGATTATAAATCCTAACACCCCCCTTGAATCCTAACTTGGACAACTGTGGGCCCTGGAAACAAGGCCAAAAGTCACCCATATACAATCTAAAATAATAAAAAAATGTTGCTTAATAAACCAAGGAAATAGGGGAGAACATCATGGGAACCCCCCTTGCCCCTCAAAATAAGAAAGAAATAGGAAAATACAAGCTATCCTTTAGAGGAAAGAAGCTTCCTCCTTAGAAAAATAAATTGTCAAAACACTACTGCAAATTTGTATCTCTATGCATCACTATGGTTCTTTTATGCAACAACATCCTGAAGCTGTGCATGTGAACCTCTCAATGTCCTTATGAATTAATGAATCTATGTGTTTCTTCTGGATGGAAGAGGTGGAGATTGATCAATTTTTGGCTTCTGTGGGCCAAGTGGTTGATCATTCGCTATCATCAAGTAGCATCGTCCTAGAATTTTGTTGCACCACTCTGTAGGGAGCAAATATGTGAGAGAGAGTGAAACATGCTCATTCTAATACTAGGACCTAGTTCTCCTTCTGTATTTTGGATTTCCAGCACCATGCCTATCTGCATCAATGATATTTTGAGCCCATCTAGGCTTAGGCCCTTGGTTTGGAATGAATGTTAGATCTGGATCTAGAATCTCATGAGGTTAACCCTAAATAACATGATCATGCTGGTATTTATCTTCTTCATCTGAATCTGAAACATGTAGCAAATCATCATCATAAAAAATGGGAGGAAGAGTGTTTATACATTCTTCTGCTTTGAATGGTGGTGCATCGCACAATTGATCTTCTTCAAACTGAACACTCAAATCAATGAAGCATTTCCTAGTGGCAACCTCCATCAACTTGTATGATTTTCCATCTTCTGCATATCCCAACAGAATGCATTCGCTACTTTGGGCTTGGAAAGAATTCCTCTTGTCAAGTGGTATTCTAGCCCAAGTGTTGGAACCTAAAACTGTCAAATGAGAGACATTGGGCTTATGCCCATGCGGTGCTTCGAATGGAGTGGTCCCAACCACTGATTTATGAGGCACTCTATTCTGCAAATATGAAGCATAGTTAACAACTTCTACCCAAAGTTAAGGAGGGAGATTCTTACCATGGAGAAGGCATGTTTCCATCTCCTTCAGTGATATGTTCTTCCTCTCAGCCACACCATTCTGTTGTGGTGTGTATGGAATAGATTGTTCCCTTTGAATCCCCTTTGATTCACAGATATACTGAATGTATCTTTTGATGTACTCTCCTCCTTTATCAGATATTATGGACTTGATTTTCTTACTGAAACTATTCCCAACCATAGCTTTAAAAACTTTTAAAATCTCAAAAACTTATGATTTCTATTTCATAAAGTAGATCCAACAATACCTAGAACAATCATTAATAAAGGTGAGGAAATACCTACAACCATTAATGGAGTTTGTGGGAATAGGTCAAGCCACCTCACTATGTATCAAATCAAGTATAGAGGCAACTCCATGTGCCTTCCAAACTTCATACCTCTTCTCTGGATGCTTTCCTACCAATCAACAAGAACATATTCCATCGGAAGTTTGGATGAGAGGCAAGACTTCAAACATTTTATCATTGTGGAGTTGTTGAAGATATTTGAAATTGAGATGGCCAAATATCTCATGCCATATCTTGCTGGTGTTGTTGGCATGAGACAATAAATTTGTAGGAGGTGAGATAGGAAAAAAATGTGAGAACTTTCATAAGCTTTAGTAGAATGATTTGCAATACCTTTTGCTATGAGCTCTCCAGTAGTTTTTTCTTTGATATGAACTGAATCTAAGCCGAATGTAACTCTCTTGGGAGAGCCAGTATTGGTCATATGATAAAAAGACAACAAATTAGCTGCAAGCGAGGGCACATAGAGAACATTTTTGAACTCACCATGCTTGGTTTTAACTGAACCTCTTCCTTCTGCTAGAATTTGGGAATCATCTCCCATGTGAATGTTAGGCCATTTTGATAGTGTGAGGGTAGAGAAAGATTCTTTGGAGGAAACTATTATAGCCTGTTTTTGTTTCTCATTTTAAAGCATTTGCTTGTTTTTTGAAACATCGTTTTGTTCATTTTTAAGTTTGGATTTTAGGTTACTTTAAGCCTTTTCTTTGATTGTTATGTTTGAATTTAGGTGACTTCATAGATTTTTAGCAATTTTGGCTTTACCTAGCAAGATTTATAATTTTCAAGGGCTTGTAGGATATTTATATGAATTAAAGGTCCTAAAAAATATCATAAAGTTTTATTCTAAGTCACTTAACCAAAGTTAACCCTTTGTTGTGAGGTGTATTTTTGAAAATTATTGAAACAGGCATTCTTGTAGCGCAAGCTTGAAAAAGTTACACACGCGCGCTACAAGAAAATCACGCTATCTGAAAATCATGATTTTTGGTTCAAAGTTTTGGAAATTCGTGCATAGGAGAGGTCATTCACACTTTTTAATGGGTTTGATACGTGTTCTCGGCCAGAGTGATCATTGTGTCTAGTGTTAATAGTTCAAGCAAGCAATCATTAGGGTAAGTTGCGATGGTATGGAAGTTATGATACAGAGTAGTGGAACATTGATAATTATCCATGATGACGAAAATTCGCCTTGAATTACACATCTCCTGAGGTGCATGAAGAGCATACGAGTTTGTGGCAAAGTTTTGGCAGTTTGTAATCAAGGTTTGAAGAAGGTCGGTAATTTAGGGCTATGAAGGGTGACTGTTTGGCACTATCGTGGCGGTCAGAGGAGGATTAAAGAATGAAATTGGACACCTAGAAAATAGGAAAACACATTTCTAGCAGCTGAATTAACTATTCTGACAGGTAGGAGGCAAATTGCTATCATATTCCATGTATTTGGGTTTACATTGGCAGAAGATTAATTATGGAATTTAATGAAGAATGCTAGTATATAAACCCAATTGATGCTAAATGTCAAATTTTCTCTGTCAATAGAATTAAGAAGCTTATCAGTCTAACTGATAAAATCCGGTTTAGGGGTTTAGTTTCCCAACATATCATTGTCTATCAAAATTGCCAAGATCTGAATAGAGTTAGAGTTCTTTACTGAAAGAAGCAATTTGTTCAGTCATTTAAAATGAAGAGGAGTGGGAAAACAAATAGAGCTGAACTATCAGACATGTCTTGGGTTCAAGCTTTCCTAGACTGTGCAAGATTGTTTTTAGAAGTAGGATGGTTAATCTTTTTTGAGAAAATTGATGGGTATCACACAGAGGTCTCATATAAGTTTGATTAGTGTTTGGATAAGAGAACATGATAGTAGAAGCTATAGGGATCCTAGATGAATGCGAATATTGGTTTAAAAAAGTACCTTTTACCTTTGATGTATAGAATTACTTACTTCCAGATGTGGTTGCAGACTGGGGTAAAGGATTACATATCCAAAAATTCAAACCAGAATGGAGAGAGCCAATAAAAATTCTGCAAAGTTATATCACTTGTGAAGGAAGATTTGCATTTGTTTTTAAGTATCATTTCAGGGTTTTGTAGCATCTTAACCATGAAGCAAAGATGAATCTTCCATTCTTTTTCCTTAAAAGTTTACATAAAATGTCTAGCAAGGTAAAGGAACATCAAGACCATACTAAACAATCTATATTTAATCATGGGCTAATAAATCTAATCATAAGTATTGTGCTTCGAAAGAAGGAGAAAACATAGGATTATTTTCTATTTTGGTCTGGATTTCAAACAGAGAAGGAAGATCAAACTCAGAAAAAAAAGTTGAATAAAGGTCAAAATTTGGTCAAGAAACTGAAAAAGAGAGTCATAGTCAAGATTGAAGAGGATAATGTACCAAAAAAATCTATGACTCAAGGAGACAAAAATGTTGAAGTTGAATAGTAGAACAATATTGAGGAAAATGAAATTTCGAAGGCAGGAGTGAAAGGTGTGGAGCCTATACAAGATACTCTTCATGTAGAACTAAACCAAGAAGTAAAGGAAAATGTAAAAGAACAGGTACAAGCTCCTATTACAGTGCAGTCTGAAGATGAGGAAAAGTCATTGTCTGATGAAGCTAAGGGTGACACTCAACAGGATGTACAGAAACAATCTGAAGAAGGGGTAATGTCACAAGGGATTAAAAGAAAGGTAGTTCAACTAGATTCTATCAGACATCAAGGAAAATATTTGTGTATGTTAGGGGAAATAGAGGCAAGTTGGAGGCCCAAGACTAGACCTAAGAATAAACTCAGGTTGAATATGTAAAAATTGTTAAACCCTAAACTAGCTAAAAAGAAAATTACAGTAATTGAAGACTCTTCATCTTAGAAGAGTTAGAAGACAATGAAGATCAAAATGAAAAGGAGATGAAGGGTAACAAGCAAATGATATCAAAAAATAAATTAGCTTTCACTGAAACCAAATTTTCAGAGATATTTGAGGAAGTTCGAAAGAAGGTAATCTTAGACCATCATCAAGATGATTTAAAGAAGCAACATTCAGTCATATCAAGATTTTGTGCAGAGAAAGGAAGGGTTACAGAGCAATCAACCCAATGTAGTGTTGAAGTCAAATAATATTCAGAAGTCCCTGTGGCCATGAAAGAATAGTTGGAAGAAGATAAAGAGATTTTTAAGAAGTTAAAAATTCCATGGATGCCAGAAGAAATGCATCTAGTATCAGAAGGGAAGTGCATTGATTCAGAAAATGAAAATTTGTAGAGGAGTATCAAACAGTACAAATATCAGATAGAGTACCTGCATGAGACAAATGAGGGATTAGTGACTACTAACCAAATATTGAGAGAAGATTTAGAAGAGGTAAATAGCCACTATTAGGAATTAATTGCAGTTTCAAAGGAGGCTTTGAAAAGGAAAAGACAGACACAAAGTCAGTATGCAGAACTGAAACAAACCATTCAAGAGCTAACATAGTAGAATCGGGAGCTTTCAAAAAGAGTTGAAGACTTGGAATCTAATCACCAGAAAGCAAGAAAGAAGACTCAAGCTTTAGAAGGGATAGCTCTTTTAGTAGAGGCTGCTAAGGACTTGTAAAGTGCTTTAAGAATAGTGGTTATCAGTTACTTTTTTGAAAAAGTTATTTTATTTTGTATGACTATATTCTTATTGAACAATTCGGTAGTATGACCTAAAAGTAGTTTTTTTAGTTATGAAACTATCTTTGAGAAATCAAGATAAAAGTAAGGCTGGGAAAAGACTGAGGGTTCAAATTTTTGTACAAGGGGATGCTATCAAGCTATTGTTTATGGAGCTAAGCTTTAAAAACTATTATGTATTTTGAATGGCTGATTATGAAATATATGCAACTATAAACCCTGTTTACCCTATTTGTTGGTTTCATTTCTGATTTGTTTAATCATTCAGTTGATATATTCATTTCTTGTTTGAAGTTATTATTCATGAAATTCTTGTTAAGTGTGGATGAAATTCAGAGCTGTGATTATTGTTTATGGTTTATATTTTATATATTATGCATCTCAGTCCTTCTTAGTGCATGATTTAGTTTTTTCCTTAGCCTTGTGAAGTTTTTACCCTCTTGTTTACAAATTGTACAACCAAACCCTTAAAAAACCTATTTTACTTAATTTTGTTTTATGAGATTGTGTTGGCTTGTTCTTTTGTAGTCTGAGAACAATTTCTGGCACTAACAGAAACCATGTGGCTAGATGCTCCAGAATCAATTAAATATGTTGTTGACTGAGTAAGGCTAGCCTTAAAGGCATGGCACCTTCCATAATCTTATGTCTGCGGTCCATAATCATGCTTCTTTGCTCATTGTGGAAGAGAAATGTTGTTATGCTTGAGGAGGGAAGTCAGTTGGTCAACTTGCTTCTTCATGCAAGAGTCGTCTGGATGAAAACCCCAAATACAATAGGGACACATCTTCTTTTCAAAGTTCTTCTTATTCTTAGAGCCCAAATCTCCTTCAGAAGTATTCGGATTCTCTTTAGGCTTTGAATCATATGTTTTAGGCTCCTTCTCCTTAGATTTCCCTTTAGCTCGCGCTTTGGTAGAGTCAGTCACTAGGAGGGATTGATCTTTGGAAGTCTTGATGAATCCCATCTAGATCAACTTCTCTTGCTCCTATATTAAGGACTCGACAAAGGAATCAAGTGAGTGCATCTTTCAATTGGGAATGGAAGCTCTTCCAAACTGGAAGATTGAGGAAAATACAAAATTATCAGAGCCTATTTTGTTGAGTATGCAGAGCACATCCTGCTCAAAATTTCTTTCTATTCTGCACTGTCTGCATTGAATTGCAAGAAAATTGAATTTAGTAAAGAATTTTTGGATGGTCTCGAAATTGATGGGATGTAAGGTGTTACCACCTAAGTTGTACTTAGTGTTTTTTATCAAGCGAGCCTAGTGAACCGGACAAAGATGATTTGTTCAGACTTCAGAAGACCTTCGGAAGTGCTTGTTGTACTATATCACATGTTCATACCCCATGGGAGAGTTGTAATAAGATGTTCTAGCATGATAGTGTCTGTAAAAGACTCAGTCTCTTAGACTTTATTTTTCAATCTGATCAGCCAAGGGTATTTTTTCTCTTGGTTATTATTGGTTGTTGAATAAACGATTGATAATTTCTGAGTTTTTCACTCAATACCTCCAAATTTGGGGTGGTCGGCTTGGCATTTAGGCCTATTGAGGTTATTAGAGTCTATGTGTCAATGTATAAACATGCTAGGCATCATGGTCGAGTCATATGAACATGTCTAAGTCCCCCTAGGTTTTTAATTTTTTAATTTTTAAAGTTTTTTAAATTTTAATTTTTCCAAAAAACTTAGGCTATTTTTTAATAGTCTAATTGGAAATTTTGGTTTTGTAATAAAAATGGGCCAAATAATCAGTTTCAGTCATGGGGGTGCTCATTTTCAAGCTAAGAACACCATGTAAACCCATAGACCCACTTTTTATAAGTTTTGAGTGATTTTTCCATCACTCAACTCAAAAATTCCTAAAAATCAAATATTGATTATTTAATTGATAAATCAATTAAATAATGGAAAAAACCCCAAATCCTAAATCATTGGGATTTTCTTCGATTTGACTGAAATCGGTCTCAATGACTTGGGATTGACTGGATATGGAAATTCCTTGACTAAAGGAGGTGATCCGAGCTGATCTGGGAGTACATTTATGCATGCAAACTTGGGAGTTGCACCCTCCCTCTCTCCTCCACACATGCGGGCCTCTCTAGTTGAGTTTTGATGGATGCTTCAGTCAGCAGGTTGAGGTGTTAGAGAGATCAGCTCTCCAATTGATAGTTTCACTCAGTGAGACTTAGATCAATCTCAGTCAGACATAGATCAGTCCATATTCACTCCACATACACCTATAGTCTCTCTCTCCTTGGGATTTGCTCCCCCCTCGGCTAGATCTCCTGTTTTTGCTATAAATTAAGCACAGATTACCTCTTCCAAGCTAGTTAGAACTGGGATTGAGGTGCTTCTGCTATTGTACTATTGTTAATGTTTACTATTCTAGAATAAAGAAGCTTTGGAGGCAAGATCTATGGTGTAATTCTCTTCATGTGTGGATGGTGATTGTCAAATGCTTATGAGGTATAATCTGTGTTATTTATCTTTGCTTTTGTTGGTTGATTGTTGGCCTTGAAGGAGAGAGCTCCCTCCTATTAGGGTAAGAGTTTATTCTAGTTTGATTTATGCTCTTACTTTTTGCTTGTTTTAGATCTATTGGAGTTGCATAATGATTTTAATTTTGATTGCATGCTTTCCAATTATCTTTTCTAGCAGCACCTATGTTTTAACCATCTGTTTGTGCAAGGATTTCTAAGTTGCAGGTGATATCACTTGTAGAAAAGGTTGATATGGTTTGCATATTCCTCATATTCAAGATATTCTAGAGGACATAGTCCCTTGGTGTTCCACCAAATCAGACTCCAAAGCCCAACATTCCCAGGCTTCCAACACTCCTTCTCTCTCTTCCTCCTTCAAAAAATCAATTTTCTTACTTGGTTACTATGTTCGAAAGATTTGATATCATTTGGATATGTTATATTAAATTAAAACTTACATATATCTGTTGTTTCAAGGCTCATAGAATAGATCTCATTCTTAAAAAGGTTTCATAAAGCATTCTATATCTAGTTTAGGGAAATCGACCGTCTTGCATGGCAATTTAAAGAGAATCCATAGGTTGCATGCTTTAGATTTCTGTTTCTGTTTTAAAATATTAAATACAGAAATTAGTGCATATTTCATTGGATTCCCAAACAGCAATACAAGATACCAAGGAAAGCTTGCTTTCCTTGGTTCCTTTTTCACCGTTTTAGCTAGTTTTAACTTAGTTTTGTTTGGTTTAAAGTAGGCTGACCCAAAGGTACTTCCAAAGTGCTTTTGGGAATATTTAATTATAACATGCTTGCTGTATTTTAGCAGTCATAACAAAAATAAGAGAATATGCTGTTCGAAAGTGGCTTTGGGATCGTTCAAATCCCCCAAGGGGTCTCCTTTTCGACCATACTTTTAAAATTTTGGGAAATTTGTAAAGATTTGGTTTCATTATGTATAAGAAACAAGAGGATTCAGATAATTTTACTGATATTTTAACAACAAATAATAAATTTTTTCTCCGAATAGGCTCTTTCGAGCCCATTCCCCATCCGCCCTAGGGGGATTTGCACCTTTTTTGTCGTTTTTCGCATTGTCTTACTTATTTTCGATTTAGATTAGTTTAATTCACGTATAATAACATGATTTTATTACTTTATCATATATTCCATATTACATTATCAAAGTAACTCGAATACTTACCCCACGACTTCCCGATTGACCCACAAGGGGAAAGAGATGCGTGGTAGGAATAATTAGAAAAATTGTGATTTGTTTCTGTTTATAAGTAATTGTTCTAAAATCAACCACCTCCTTGACTCCCCGATTGAGTTCCACTTGGACCGAAAGAGGTTCCTGGAGGGTTTTTCTTTCTAATAAAACACACCCTTTAAAACTCACTAAAATTGACAAGACTCCAGTGTGTATGTTATGCATTTGGCTGTGGTTCATCCAATCAGTCAAGCTGCATCAAAAGCAATGTGAGTGAATAGTTTAATTAGTCTTCACCTTCCCCAATCAACCACCATCAGGAAAAAATCCAATGCCTCGATCAAACTGTAAGCGGTGGTAAAATACCCAAAGGAAGCGGGAACTCCTGAAAAGTGACCTTGAGGCGCCGATCTCTGTTACACCTTTGGGTGAATTATGAACAACAGTCTCAGATGCTGCATTCAACCCACATATTCCTTGCGGCTAGCCGTGAAGGTTTAGTTTTGGACATACTCTAAGTACTCTCGGGTATATCTAGAGCGCCCCTCTCGCCTAATTTTAATCAACTCATATTTCACATTAACTTAAAATGTACCAAGAGGCAATCGAAAAACATTCACTCCAAGCACATGCAAGTACATTGATTATTTTATGACTCCATTTTGAGGCACTGGCTATTTTCTTTCTATATATATATTGTGTCTCAGCATTGTGCTTTCGTGTGCTCATTTTTTATCTTGTCATCTATGGTTGTTTATGGTTAAATTTCAAACTCCTAAGTAACTCATTCAGTTTAACATCACCATACTAAAAAAAATTTCCTTAGCAACTTAATAGGGTGTACCCTCCTTGGCTTCATTAGGAGTTGAGCCTAAACGGAGCAGTCAAGAACAAGGTGACAGCCTTGACTCAAGACTTGCCCCCAAGGACACACCGAGTGGCTTGAAGATTTCTGCCACATTACCCCTAGGTGTGTGAAAGGTGGAAACACTTTTTTGTGCCATTGCCGTGGATAAATATTTTTATTCCCGAGTACGACTTAGCTTAACATTTTCTAAACAATTAAAAAGATAAAATTTTGATTGATCTTGTCTTTAAAAAACATAAAAAATAAAACTCGATCCATCCGACGACTCCATTATCTAACATCCGTACAAGAATTTCTACCCGAAGAAACCACCATCAATTCAATCCTCTCCCTAATCCCGAAATATTTATTAGGGAAATATAGAATAGGCAGACTTCTCATAGAAACCTTGAATATTTAGGAGACCAATCCCTCTTAGATATCAATCACATATTTGTAGAGAGTCATATTCACCAACTCAAGAAATGATAGAATTCTTCAAACCCCTTGAATTTTCTCAGATAGTAGGTGCTCCCCATGTCATTTCAAATGATGCTATCAAGAAGCTCCCCATATTTTAGGGAAACAATGCCATCACTGCCAAGTCTCACCTCTGAAATTTCAAAAAGCACCTGGTTAGTTATTGCAATGATGCTGCCCATGACCACGACAATGTCAAAATGAAGCTCTTTGCTTTATCCTTAGAAGATGATGCTGGAGAATGGTACCTTGATCTATATGATAATACATATAAAACTCTTAGTGCTTTCCAAGAGGGTTTTAAGAAGAAATGGGGAGAAAAGAAGGAACCAAGGCATTTGCTTGCTGCCCTTCATAGCATAAAGAAGATGGAGAATGAAACCATGGATGAATTAACACTAAATTCAGACGTGTGGTTTCAAACCTTCCTAAATACATCAATCCAAATGATGCCTCCATCCTCATATATTACATTGAATCTTTCACCGGTGACTTAAGGTACCAATTTAGAGATAAGGAACCGGCCGATCTAAAAACATCCTAGGAATTAGCTAAGAAAATAGAAATGAATATGTTATCTTCAAGCAAGTCCAACATTCTAGGCTACACTAGGGGAAACACTTCCTACAACAAAGAGAAGGGTAAATCCGTTGAATCAGAAGAAAAGGGAACTTCTAAGGATCCCATGGAAAAGATGACGGACATGATAAAGAACTTGGTTACTAGTCAAAACCAACTTATGGCAAATCATTCTGCACAAATGAATCATATGAAAAATAGAATAATCACAATGGAAAGGAATAATGGACCTAGGAACTTTCAGCCTAAACATAATCAGATGTATCAAAAGAAATCTCCTCAGCAAGAACCTAGGATTCTAAACTAGTTGGACTCAGCTAACATGGTAGAAGAAGTAATTCCATGGTGTAGACCCTGTGAGAAATTCCACCAAGAAATCACTTGTTATCTTGCAAATCAAGTCATGGAACATGAACTTACCGAGATCGATAGTTAGGAAACAAGGGCCAAGCAATCCTGATCATGTATACATGGTAGGCCAACCTACCCTTTGTCAAACCAGCATTGGTAGCAAGCCGCAGATTACAGTTATGAGAAGGATCTCCTTTCCAACTTTTATGGTGCAATTCCTTCTCCGGAAACAAATTAGGAAATGAAGGAGGCTAGATTCAAGGGTGCAATTTAACAAAGGAAGGAGAAGCCATCACCATCTAAACAGTACAAGCCAAAGGTAACCACTCCTCCTCTCCCAAATCCCCCTGTTATCCCTGAATCAAATGTTGATAAGGGAGAATGGATAACTAGTGCTAAGATTCATGTTTATGCAACTGATGTCCTTAAAACTCCTGGTCAAAAATAAAAGTTGTTGAAATCCATAGAGGATAGTCAAAGTAAAACTCATAACAATGTCAAAGAGGATCCTCTCCCTAATAATAATGCTATATTTGAAGTCGACCATATTGAACCTATGCATATGCCTATAGTCCTCAATAGTGTTGATCCGAGAAGAGAAGACCACCCGCCTTTTTATGTCTCTCTCTTAGTTGATAACCTTCTCCTTCATAACTACATGTTAGATTCAGGTGCTTCATCAAATTTCATGACAAGAAAATTAATGGAACAACTAAATATAAGGGTCACCTGACCCTCCCACAATGTTTGTGCAATGGATGCAAGAGAAGTTGAAGTGGTAGGGATAATCTTAAATCTATAGGTTAAGTCGACCAAGTATCCTGACATCGACATGTTGATGGATGTGGTAGTGATAGATGTTCTAGATAATTGGGGTATGTTGCTATCTAGAATGTGGGCCGCAACTCTTGGTGGGAACATTCAAATGGATTGGACATATGCTATTATACTTGCATCAGAAAATACTAGGGTGATACTCCATAGAGAGAAGTTAAGGAAATGTCATGTAGAAAACCCTAAGAAACTTGGAAATGAATTTGTTCATTTCACTTATAACTTTGGAAACTATGCTATATTTTCAAATTTCATGGCCCCTATTAAGGAAAACATTAAAGATGAAAAGATAGATGAAGTTTGGAAAATGTACTTTGATGGAGCTTATTCCAAATCTGGAAAGGGTGTGGGCATTGTGATCATTTCTCCTTCAAATAAAATCTACAACTTTGCTTTCAGATTGGAGTTTGAAGCATAAAACAATGTAGCTGAGTATGAGGCATTGCTTCTAGGGTTAGAAACCACTAAATACATGGGGATAAAGATGTTGAACATAAAAGGTGATTCATACTTAGTTTCCTCCAGAATAAGAATCAGTATCAGTGCAAAAATGACAGACTAAGGAATTATAGAAATGCCATATGGGACACCATGGAATGGTTTGATGCACTTAACATTCAAAGGGTCCCTAGAGAAATGAATGGTTTAGCAAATAAGTTGGTAGTAGCAACATCCACCCTCTAGCCATTAGATGAAATGATTAGTAGGAATGGAAAAATGGAAATTAACTTCAGGCCTTCAATTCCTGATAATGTATATCAATGGCAGGTGTTTAAAGATGATGAGCAACTCTTGAGATTCATCCATAATTCCCAAGATTTTGAAGGTTGCAAGATCAGTTATCAGCAAGAGGGTAAAGAGTATCAGGAATGCGAGGCTAATGAAAGGAATCACATCCCAAGTATCCTTATAGCTTTTGAAAATATGTTTGATTGACAGGATCATCATAAAAACAAAAAAGAAGTAATAAAAATTGGGGATTATATGGAAATAAACATAGGAACTAACAAAGACCCCAAGTTAATAAAAATTGGAAAAGGTACTTCAGAAAAGGAAAGGAACAATTTGATCAACTTAATCAAAGAATATAGAGATGTGATTCCCTTTAGTTATGATGAACTTAAAGCCTATCGGGAAGATTTGTTTCAACACATTATTCCCCTCACAAAAGAGGCTAAGGAGGTCAAGCCTTTTCGACAAAAACTTATGCGAATAAATCCTAAGTTGGCCCCCATTGTGCAGAAGGAACTTTAGAAGATGTTAGCAGCAGGGATCATAGCACCCACAAGACATTCATCATGGTGCTCCAACTTAGTTATTGTCAGAAAGAAGAATGGCTCAATTAGAATATGTATAGATTTCATAAATTTGAATACATCATTCCTTAAATATAATTACCCATTGCCCGAGATGGAAACATTGCTTCAAAGAGTAACATGATCAGGAATGATGTCCATGTTGGATGGATTTTCCGGTTATAACCGGGTGTTGGTAAATAAAGAGGATCAACATAAGACTACATTCACCACACCTTGGGACACCTATAAATTTTTAAGAATTCCTTTTGGTTTATTAAATGCTAGTGCCACCTTCCAAAGAGCCATGTATTTTTCCTTCAAAGAACTTATAGGCAAAATAATCGAAATATATTAAGATGACTTAACCGTTTTCACAAAAGAAAGATCTGACCACATAAGTTATCTTAGGTAGGTTTTCATAAGGTGTCAGAAATATGGTATTTCCTTAAACCCTGCCAAGTCAATATTTGGGGTTGATGAAGGAAAGTTTTTGGGACACATCATTTCTAAGGACGGTCTCAAAGTTGATCCTAAGAGAATTGAAGCCATTAAGAAAGTCCCCTTACCTCAGAATCTTAAATTTCTCTAGTCTTTCAATGGTTAGATTAATTTCATAAGGAGATTCATCCCAAATTTAGCAGAATTAATGAAGCCTCTACAAAAGTTGTTAAACAAATATGCCAAATTTGAGTGGATGGATGAAGGAATGTATGCTTTCAAGTCTATCAAAGATGCCATATCCAGGTCCCCAGTCTTGATCAGTCCAAATTATTCCAAGGAATTTCATACATTTTCCTTTGCCTCGAAGGACACCATTGCTGGTGTTCTACTTCAAAATAATAAGGAAGGACAAGAACAACCTATAGCCTTTATGAGTAGAGCCTTGAAATATTCAAAGTTGAAGTATACCATCATGGAGAAACAGGCTTATGCTCTTGTCAAGTCCCTTAAACATTTCAGAACTTATGTAGGTTACTCCAAAATCATTGGGTATGTACCCCATCTAGCTATCAAGGATATCATGTCTCAACAAGATTATCTAGGAATCAGGGGTAAGTGGGTTTCAAATATTCAGGAGTATGATTTAGAGATAAAACCTACTAAGTTAATTAAGGGACAAGGTCTTGCAAAGATGTTGACCCAAGGAAATGAAAAGGCCTTAGGAATAATCTGCCATAACAGTGATTCAAAACAAAGTGTATTAGACGAGCTTCAGATATTAGAGCAACACCCTTGGCATGCCGATATCATCTTCTTCTTCCGTAACCTTACATGCCCTGATCACCTACTTGGCCATAAAAGAAGAGCATTAAGGTTAAGAGCAACTAAGTATTGTTTAACAAAATATGGTTTGGGTTGGAGAAACCTCGATGGTTTAATACTTAGATGTGTCAATGAACCTGAGTCCAAAAAACTCAAGGTTGAGTTCCATTCAAGATTTTGTGGTGGACATTTTGCAGCAAGAACAACCGCCCATAAAATCCTTAGAGTAGGCTACTATTGGCCGAACCTCTTTTCAGATGTGCACAAGTCTGTCAGAGTTTGCCCCCAGTGTCAGTTGTTCACTGGAAAGCAACAAATGAAATCCTTACCTTTAAACCCAATAGTAGTGCAAGCTCCTTTCCAACAATGGGGGCTTGATTTCATCGGTAAGTTCAAGGATAAATCGAGCACTGGTTATTCTTGGATACTTACCGCCACTGATTATTTCACCAAGTGGCTAGAGGCAATACCCACTAAGAAGGCAATCGATGTTGTAGTCATGGATTTCTTAGAAGATAAGATTATCACAAGATTCAGTGTGCTAGATAGAATCATCACAGATAATGGCCCATGCTTTGTTTCCTCTAAGATGTCATCCTTTTGTTTCAAGTATGGCATTGTAATTTGTCCTATCCCATTCATCCAAGTATTATCCCCAAGGAAATGGTCTAGCTGATTCAAGTAATAAAAACTTAATGACCATAATCAAGAAAACTGTGGGTGATAATAAAAAGGCTTGGGATAGCAAGATCAAGTTTGCATTATGGGCCGATAGAATCACAAAGAAAATTTCAACCGGAAGGAGTCCTTTTGAACTTTTTTATGGCCTAGATGTCACCTTACCTATCCATTTAAGGCTTCCAGTGTATCAGCTTCTCCATACCTTTAGCTCAGATCAGGATGTCATTCAGAACATAATCAACCAGTTGATCGAGTTAGATGAGAGTAGAAGAAATTCCCTTGATCAAAGTATCAGAAATTCAAACAAAGTCAAGAGAACCTTTGATAGATCTACCCGACCTGGATCCTTTCAAGTAGGTGACATCGTCTTGCGTTGGGACAAATGACGGGAGAAACCTGGGAAACAAAGAAAGTTCGACAGATTATGGTTGGGGCCATATATCATGGATGAAGTAGCATGAACAAATTCTTTCTATCTAAATGACCTAGAAGGAGAAATATTAAGCCTACTAGTGAATGGATTTCTCCTCAAGATGTTCCTCGCCGAGACGATTTGATTCCTTTATTGGCATCGGTGGTTTCAAGGCCAATTTCTAAACCTTTCCCTGCATGTATTTTTAAATTTTATGTATCATATTGTTGTATTATAGATATTGTTGTATTATAGATGTTTTGTACCATAGTACTAACCTTGAAAATTTTCTTTTGTATATTAGTCTTGTAAAATATTGCTTTTTTGTACATCATAGACTAATTATGTACATTAATCTACTTTTATAGTTGATTTCTTTTATATACATGTTACTGACAAACTTTAATTGCTATGCAGGACCAAGAGATTTCGGAGTTCTCACATCCTCTTCTTTGATCAGAAGATTATTCAGAGCATGTGTCCCTAGATGGAGCCAAATGTTACCACCTAAGTTGTACTTAGTGGTTTTTTATCAAGTGAGCTTGGTCAACCGGACAAAGATGATTTGTTCAGACTTCAAAAGACCTTCGGAAGTGCTTCTGGGAAGTGCTTGTTGTACTATATCACATGTTCATACCCCATGGGGGAGTTGTAATAATATGTTCTAGCATGATAGTGTCTATAAAAGACTTGTCTCTTAGACTTTATTTTTCAATCCGATCAGCCCAGGGTGTTTTTTCCCTTGGTTATTATTGGTTGTTGAATAAATGATTGATAATTTCTGAGTTTTTTACTCAATACCTCCAAAGTTGGGGTGGTCGGCTTGACATTTAGGCCTATTGAGGTTATTAGAGTCTATGTGTCAATGTATAAGCATGCTAGGTATCATGGTCGAGTCATATGAACATGTCTAAGTCCCCCTAGGTTTTTAATTTTTTAATTTTTTAAAGTTTTTTAAATTTTAATTTTTCTAGAAAACTTAAGCTATTTTTTAATAGTCTATATTAGAAAAATTGGTTTTGTAATAAAAGTGGGCCAAATAATTAGTTTCAGTCATGGGGGTGCTCATTTTCAAGCTAAGAGAACAATGTAAACCCATAGACCCACTTTTTCTAAATTTTGAGTGATTTGTCCATCACTCAGGTCAAAAATCCCTAAAAATAAAAAATGGATTATTTAATTGATAAATTAATTAAATAATGGAGAAAACCCCAAATCCTAAATCATTGGGATTTGCTCCGATTTGACTGAAATCAGTCTCATAGGCTTGGGATTGACTGGATCTAACAATTCCTTAACTAAATAAAGTGTTCTGTGCTGATTTGGGAGTACATTTATGCGTGCAATATTGGGAATTGTGCCCTCCCTCTCTCCTCCACACGTGTGGGCCTCTCTGGTTGAGTTTTGATGGATGCTTTAGTCACCAGGTTGGGGTGTCAGATAGATCAGCTCTCCGATTGATAGTTGCACTCAGTAAGACTCAGATGAGGCTCATTCAGACATGGATATGGCCCAGATTCACTCCACATACGGCTATAGTCTCTCTCTCCTTGGGATTTGTGCCCCCCGGGCTAGATCTCCTATTTTTGCTATAAATTAAGCACAAATTACCTCTTCCAAGATAGTTAGAACTAGGATTGAGGTGCTGTTGCTATTGTACTGTTGTTATTGTTTACTATTTTGGAATAAATAAGCTTTTGAGGCAATATCTATGGTGTAATACTCTTCATGTGTGGATGGTGATTGTCAAATGCTTATGAGGTATAATCCGTGTTATTTATCTTTGTTTTTGCTAGTCAATTGTTGGCCTTGAAGGAGAGAGCTCCCTCCTGTTAGGGTAAGAGTTTATTCTAGTTTGATTTATGCTCTTACTATTTTCTTGTTTCAGATCTATTGGAGTTACATGTATTTTAAGTTTAATTGCATACTTTCCAATTTTCTTTTCTAGCAGCACCTATGTTTTAACCATATGTTTGTGCACGGATTTCTAAGTTGCAGGTGATCTCAATTGTAGAAGAGGTTGATATGGTTTGAATTTTTCTCATCTTCAATATATTATAGAGGACATAGTCCCTCGGTGTTCCACCAAATCGGACTCCAAATCCCAACATTCCCAGGCTTCCAGCACTCTTTCTCTCTCTTCCTCCTTCAAAAAAACAATTTTCTTACCTGGTTACTGTGTTCGAAAGATTTGATATAATTTGTGTTTATTTTATTAAAGTAAAACTTACATATATCTATTGTTTCAAGGCTCATAGACTATATCTCATTCTTTAAAAAAATTCATAAAGCATTCTAGATCTAGTTTAAGGAAATCGTCCATTTTGCATGGCAATTTAAAGAGAATCCGTAGGTTGCATGCTTTAGATTTATGTTTCTGTTTTAAAAATATTAACTCCATAAATCAGTGCATATTTCATTGGCTTCCCAAACAGCAAGCCAAGAGCCCAAGGAAATTTTACTTTCCTTGGTGCCTTTTTCACTGTTTTAGCTAGTTTTAACTTAGTTTTGTTTGGTTTTAAGTAGGCTGAGCCAAAGGTACTTCCAAAGTTATTTTGGGAATATTTAATTCTAAAATTCTCAATTTATTTTATAATTCATAATATAAATAAGATAATATGCTGTTCGAAAGTGGCTTTGGGATCATTCAAATCCCCCCAAGGGTCTCCCTTTTGACCATAATTTAAAATTTTGGGAAATTTGTAAATCCTTGGTTTAATCCTGTATAAGAAACAAGAGGATTCATATAATTTTACTTATATTTCAACAGAAAATAATAAAAAATTTCTCGGAATAGGCTCTTTCGAGCCTATTCCCCATCCCCCCTGGGGGGATTCGTGCCTTTTTTGTCATTTTTCACATTGTCTTACTTATTTTCACTTTATATTAGTTTCATTCATGTAGAATAACATGATTTTATTACTTTATTATATATTCCATATTACATTATAAAATTAACTCGAATACTTACCCCATGACTTCCCGATTGACCCGCAAGGGGAAAGAGATGCGTGGTAGGAATAATTAGAAAACTTGTGATTTGTTTATGTTTTGTAATATATTTTATTTGTTGTAATTAATTGTTATATAATAAAACCCCTCCTTTATTCCCCAATTGAGGCCCACTTGGACCGAAAGAGGTTCATGGAGGGTTTTTCTTTCTAAGAAAACACCCCCTTTAAAACTCACTAAAATTGACAAGACTCCAGTGTGTATGCTTTGCATTTGGCTGCAGTTCATCTGATCAGTCATGCTGCACCAAAAGAAACATGAGTGAATAGTTTAATTAGTCTTCACCTTCCCCAATCAACCACCATCAGGTGAAAATCCAATGTCTTGATCAAACCGTAAGCGGTGGCAAACTACCCAAAGGAAGCGGGAACTCCTGAAAAGTGACCTCGAGGTGTCGATATCTGTTACACCTTTGGGTGCATTATTAACAATAGTCTCAAAGACTCCATTCATCCCACATGTTTCTTGCGGGTAGCTGTGAAGTTTTAGTTTTGGACATACTCAAAGTACTCTCGGGTATATCTAGAGTCCCCCTCTCGCCTAATTTTAATCAACTCATATTTCACATTAACTTAAAATGTACCAAGAGGCAATCGCAAAACATTCACTCCAAGCACATGCAAGTACATTGATTATTTTATGACTCCATTTTAAGGCACTGGGTATTTTCTTTCTTTATATATATTGTGTCTCAGCATTGTGCTTTCATGTGCTCATTTTTTGTCTTGTCGTCTATGGTTGTTTATGGTTAAGTTTCAAAATCCTAAGTAACTTATTCAGTTTAACATCACCATACTAAATAATTTTTCCTTAGTAACTTAATAGGGTCTACCCCCCTTGGATTCGTTAGGAGTTGAGACTAAACGGAGGAGTCAAGAACAAGGTGACATCCTTGACTCGAGACTTGCCCCCAAGGACACACCAAGTGGCTTGAATATTTCTGCCACGTTGCCCCCAAGTGTGTGAAAGGTGGCAACATAAGGCTATCAACTCGTTCTCCAGAATGTGTCCCTGAAGCTCAGCTTGCTTTCCAAACAATACTTCGAGCTTCTCCCTATGTTCCATAGGAGTCATCAAACCTTCAAGGTGAAAGAGGAGATATATAGATATGTGAGTACATAGATAACTAGAAGCTTCATCTAAGCGGTTCATAAACTTGTTTTTCTCAACTGGATGATGGGGATTGATATAATTTCCCCATTATTAAATAATTGCATAGCAGGACAATTCCATCACCCTACTAGTTCCCTAGGTTGGATGGATACATTTAGAATTTTAATAAGGGAGCTAATAAATGTTGTTCGAACATGAGAATGGGATAAATATTTAATAATATGGCTTATTAAATAAATACAAGAGAAAAATTAAGTGGCAATGGAGCATGGAGCATGGAGACACAAGCTAGAAATTTTGTGCCACATGGCATCCTCCTCTTGCAATTTCGAATCCATGGGAAGTCTAAAGGTTCTTGGATGAGTTAGAAGGCTAATACACTCATCCATATGCATCATAGGTCAAATTTTATAGGAAATGTAACTTACATGGGAAAGAAAGAGTCATTTTGGATCTAGAGAGACACTTGGACTAGATTCCTTATCTCTATGACAACAACGATGAAGATGCTATGACACCTATGAAAAAAATCAGATCTGAAAGATGACATCTGACATATATGACATGTCAAGTAAAAATAGATAATCCAATAGATCTCTCATGTGAGTTGAGGAAGCTCAATGGGATTCAACTCAAATTTGGGGAAGGTGGAAGGCTAGGAAAGGGAGGACACATGGAAAATCACGAGCACACACACTAATTCGAATTGGATTGATTTTTTGGATGCATTGGTAACCTTAGAAGTCTAAGGATGTTTATAAAATACAGGAATCAACCAATATAATATCTTTTAATCATTTGAGAAATTATCATTTGTGAATTGTGAGAGCTAGTGGATGACTAATTTTCTTGCCTTAGCCAATTTCGAGGGTGAAAGATTCCCATCCAAGTTGGTATTTGGAGAGGAAACTAAGGTATTTCATGGATATTTAATGGAGTCTTATTTTCATGTGTAATATACAGTGCAGCATGTGGATTCTTCTATTGCAGCACTTTCTCTTAACCATTTCCCGTTTTCTTTGCATATTCATGCTCATGGAGGGATTGTTCCTGAGGTGAGATCATGTACTCTTTGGGAGAGATATTCCTGATATATTTATGATTGTAATCATTTAAATATTCTATTATCTTCATTCTCATACATTTTCAAGTCTAAATACCCAAGAGTTGTATGTCAAAATGACTTTTAATGAGCAAACAGTGACCATTTCCACTCTATTTTGATATATGCCATGGTAATGCTTATTATTTCAAATGAAGGAATGTATCTCTGATACATTTATGATTAATGTACTATAATTAATGTTTATTTCAAGTCTTGTGTTCATTATTTAAGCATTGGAATCCATTTTACTCATTTTTATTGCATTGGGAGAAGATTTGGTGCATTTTCCCCAAGGGTCGAAATTGTGATTTGGGAGTTGTTTGGGAAAGAGTCATAACAGCCTGTATAAAATAAAATATGATGCATATGATAATTTTAAATTTATTTTTACACATCTCCTACCTCTGTTCATAAATTTGAGTGACTTTGGGACCATTGGAGAAGCCATTTCCGGCAATTACCCAGGGGCAATTGGAGCCCCAATTTGCTAGTAAATACTTCTACTTTGAACAGAAAATTAAACAAGTTTTAAGAATTAATTTGGGGGTAATAAAACATCCCTAAACATCATATTTAATTTATAATATCATTCATGTACCTTCTGAGAAAATTTGGAGGTCTAGACATCAAAACTAGTTAAGGTCGAAATTGGGGAAAAAGTAAAAAAAATGGTCATTTAATAAATTTACAAAAAAAGGGAAATTACAAGTGGTATCAGATCATGGTATTGGAACCTGTTAATTAATACCATACATTGAATAAAAATTTGCAGACATATCTTGGCTTCACAATAGAATCACAATTCCCACTTTCCTTCCTGCCCGACAAAAAATTACAGAAATTACAACCATAGATATTGGAGCAAGTCTCCAGGAGTATCAAAATTTGAGAGGGGATATTCATGAGTGGTATTATTTCCCATAATATCTTGTCAATAATGGATTTAGGCACAATAAGGGAAATGTGAATTCATTAAGGGACAATCAACAATCCACAAGTTTGGAGGAGCATGAAATGAGAAAAAATCATCCTATTTGTGAAAAGAGCCTAGATACACCATTACAGAAATAAATAGAGGATCATGAAGTGGAGAATAAATTAACTCAAGGTGATTGAAGAGAATATCATAAAGAGGAAAGTGAACACCAGCACACAATACTTATTGATAGGGGTTGTGAAAATCAAAGAGAATCCATTGATGGATCATTGAACTATGAAAGAGTACTTACTGATGGGTGCTCACAACTCTATGTTGGTGACATAGAGATCAGATTTCAAAGTGTTGCTTCAAGAAAAAATTCCATTAAACATGAAAATGAATACCTTGTAGTATTTGAAGAAGAAACAAGATCAACTTCCCCATCACCACTTGAGCTTCATGAAGTTGGTCCAAGCAAGAAGGAAGAAGATGAGGAGGTTCATTTGCAAGAGCCTCATTTTCTTGAAGGGTCCTTAAATATGAATGAAAATAAGATCCAAGACACTCAAGAACTAGTGTCAAATTCTTGTTGGAGATCTACTTCATTGTAGGAAACATCTTTCCTTGAAGACATGGAGAAGATTCAAAGAGCAATGTGCAACATCAAAGGTAATTTCATGTCTTTGCTTTTTGATAGAAAAAATTTCATTGAGATTAGTGAATGGTTACATGAATTCTACTTGAAGAATAATGGACATATTCATAATCTCACAATTCACAATGAGCAACTTCTTGAAAAGTTGCAAGACATTTGTTTTTCCTCCTATGTTTCATATTGTCAAATGGTATATTTTTTGGAGGATTCTCATGACATGGTGGATCATGAGAAATGTGGAAATTTGAACATGCTTGATGTGTTTGAATATGAAATTGAAGAGATCCAAACACTTGATGGGGTGGAAGAGGAACTTGAATTGTCTCTTGATGAAGGTTATGCAATTTTTAAAGAAGAGCATGATTCCTCTACATTGGAACCAATCTATGACAAAGGTTTCACACTTTTGAAGGAGCTTCATGATAATACCCATATGGATACTTCCCATGATGAAACTTCTGCACTTTTTGATCATTTGGGTGAGTTATTTCATTCTCCTAAATCCTACAATTCCATGTTTTGCAGCATTAGTCTCAATGAAGTATGGGTGAAAGGGTTCTTTTTGATGGTGCTAAATGAGGAGTATGGAACTCCTAGATTTACTTTTTATGATGACATGGTTGGAGCACATTATTATTCACCTTTACATCAGCATCCTTTGTTACTTTATGATGATGCACCTATGGTATTCACTTGAGTCACTTGGAGACTCATGCTTTTCCTTGCTCCGTGTCTAGTCCATTGGATGTTGGAGGAACTTCATCCCACACTTCGGTAAATAGATATATGATTGAAGAAAATTATTATTGGAAGAAAAATCCTCTGTTATTTCATGATGATATACATATTCATGGGTGTATTGATGAGAATTCTTTGAGCCACTTTAAGTCTTCATGTTTTCTTTGCTCCATATTTGGTTCATATTTTGGTGGAGGTTCTTCATTCACTTATTGGATGAAAGAACACATGGATGATTATATCGATGTACATTAAATATATTTTGGAGAAGCATTATAGGACATGGGATCCTCACCTATGTCATTGGGGAAGATTTGATATAATACTTTATGCTTGTGTGTATGGGCCACATGGTGATCTACTAACTTGGATGTACAAGCACTTTCATGATTCTTTGATGAGGTACCTTCTTGATGTACAATTGTATGATTTTTTTATGTACTTTAATGATATATATTTTGTACTCATGATGCTTGGAAGGGTGCAATACCAAAACTGGGATCCTGGAATTTCTTTGTTTCATCTGCCTTGGAGTAGTAGTTCGATTGTTAGTTTGAGACAGCAAACCAACCTTCAGTTGTTTGAGTTCATCCTTGTAGTGAAGTGTTCATATTTCCTATGTGGAGTACCTTTTGAGAGATGGATTCAATTTTCACATGCTTGGTGTTCATCACATATCATCATAGACATTTCTCACCATCCATGTATCAGGATCACATGGGACCTTGGGATCATTTTTGGTCTCATTGGTTTCAATTTTGGGGGCAACAAGCAACATTGGAGATTTATTCACCACTTTAGAAGATGATTGTAATACGAGTAGTGTAGAAAAAATAATGGTGGTTCCTCTCTGATATTTTATTGGAATATTAAGAAATTCAAAGTTTGGTAACTCAATACCAAGTTCAAAGAATTATATTGAAGCCAAAAGGGGTGAAAATTCAGAAAATGTTTCCAAAATATGGAGGTAAAGATTATTTGCAGAAAATTGGTTTTTATGGATTTGATTAATACTTTTGGTATTAGTGGTGATGTTACAGGATATATAAATATGCACAATCAACATCTCTTTACTTTTTGGAACACAAAATTGTAGTACATGAGTGCCACTACTAAAATTACAGCTAAAGAAAATTAATGAGCAGAACCATAACAGAGCACTTGGTGCAAAGGAAGGAGCAGAAAATTAGGATGCCACTTGGGAATATGAAATAATATTGCAGCATACAAATCTTAAATTTCTTAAGGACGAGCAATATTGGGTGGGGAGGACTATAATGTCCCCATTATTAAATAATTGCATAGTAGGACAATTCCATCACCCTACTAGTTCCCTAGGTTGGATGGATACATTTGGAATTTTAATAAGGGAGATAATAAATGATGTTAGGAAATTAGAATGGGATAAATATTTAATAATTTAGCTTATTAAATAAATGCAAGAGAAAAATGAAGTGGCAATGGATCATGGAGACACATGGAGACTATGGGGCCCATACAAGCTAGAAATTTTGTGCCACATGACATCCTCCTCTTGAAATTTTGAATCCATGGGAAGTATAAAGGTTCTTGGATGAGTTAGAAGGAAAATACACTTGGAAATATGCATCATAGGTCTAATTTTGGAGGAAATGTAACTTACATGGGAAAGGAAGAGTCATTTTGGAGCTAGTGAGACACTTGGACTAGATTCCCTAGCTCTATGACAACAATGATGAAGATGCTATGACACCTATGAAACAAAATAAGACCTAAAAACTGACATATGACATATATGACATATATGACATGTCAGGTCAAAATAGAGCATCAAAGAGAGCTCTCATGTGAGTTGAGGAAGCTCAATGGGCTCCAACTCAAATATGGGGAAGGTGGAAGGCTAGGAAAGGGATGACACATGGCAGATCATGAGCACACACCCTAATTCGAATTGGATTGAGCTTGTGGATGGATTTGTAAACGTATAATTCTAAGGATGTTTATAAAATATAGGAATCAACCAAGATAATATCTTTTGATCATTTGTGAATTGTGAGAGCTAGTGGATGACTAGTTTTCTTGCCTTAACCAATTTCGAGGGTGAAAGATCCCCATCCAAGTTGGTGTTTGGAGAGGAAAATCAGGTATTTCATGGAGATTTAATGGAATCTTATTTTCTTGTGTAAGCTACATGGTAGAATGTGGATTCTTCTATTGCAGCACTTTCTCTCAACCATTTCCAGTTTTCTTTGCATATTCATGCTCATGGAGGGATTGCCTCTTGGGTGAGCTCATGTACTATTTAGGAGAACTCTTACTGATATATTTATGATTGTAATAAGTTAAATATTATTTTTAATTCATTCTCAAATTGTTTCAATTAGAAATACCCATGAGTTGTATGTCAAAATAACTTTTAATGAGCAAACAATGACCATTTCCACTCTATTTTGATATATGCCATGGTAATGCTTATTATTTAGAATGGAGAGATGTATATCTGATAAATGTATGATGAATGTACTATAATTAATGTGAATTTCAATTCTAGTGTTCAGTAATTAAGCATTGGAATCCATTTTACTCATTTTTATTGCATTGGGAGAAGATTTGGTGCATTTTCCCCAAGGGTCAAAATTGTGATTTGGGAGCTGTTTGGGAAAGAGTCATAACAGCCTGCATAAACTAAACCATGATGCATATGAGAATTTAAAAAATGTATGGATAGACCAAGGGGGTTAGTAATCCAGAACAAGGCTTTTTGGTCCCCAAGAATATCCATCTGTATGAATATGTCTGTTGACTCGGAAGGGTTAGTAAGTTAGATAAAAATTTTGGATGGATCTACCAGAGAACTCACCAAGATACTGCTCAAAGATAGTTAGAGGGAAATATGTAGTTTCAGTATTCCTATACGATGTAGTAGGTTCAATATTTTCATACTAATCTTGTTGAGATGATTGTTGAGATTGTTTCAGTATTCCTATACTAATATGGCAGGTTCAATATTTACATACTGATGATTGTTAAGATGACTGATGAGATAGTTTCAGTATTTCTATACTGATGATGATGATGTTGTTTCAAATTTTTTATGTTTATAATGATGATTTTCTAGCATCTCTATTCTAGTGATGCAGATGATGATATAGCATCTATTGATGATATTGATTTAGCACTAACATGCTAATGATGTTGTTGTTGTTATTTCAGTATTTACATACTGATGTTGCAGATGATGTTTCTGTATTTATGCATTGATGTTGCAGATGATGTCTCAGTATTTACATACTGATGTTGTAGAGATGTTTCAGTATTTACATACTGATGTTGCAAGATGTTGCATTATTAACATACTGATTTGGAAAAAGATGATTCAGTATTCACATACTGATGTTGCAGAAGATGATCTAGTATACATAGAAGATGATTCAATATCCACATACTGATGTGCCAGAAGATGATCCAATACTCATAGAAGATGATTCAGTATTTATATACTGAGGTTGCAGAAGATGATCCAACTAAGATCGATGATGAATATGTATTATGGTGTTCCAAAAATTCCTATGACATATAGAGAATCACTAGTTAGATGTATAGTTGTGGTAGTAGTTTCTACCTTGGATGAATACCTTCCTAGTTAAGAGGGAGTGTTAAAGTATTGTAACTTTAGAAGATATTCTAGATGTATTGATTGTATTCCTCCATCAGGAGATGAGTTTGGTCATGTAAGAGTCATTGAAAGAATAAATGTAAACCTTTTGATGTAAGTCAAGTCAATAGTACCCAAGTGTCATTATAATAAATATTATTTTTGGTGTCTTGCTAGACAAGTCGACCCAGTGAGTTAGACAAGTCGGCCCTATTAGGTCCTAGGTCAAGTCAAGTGACAAATATAAATAGGGAGGATCTCCCCTTCATTTGTACACACTCACTCAAGCAAGTTTGCAAGAGAGAGAAGAACAAGTGCACTAGAAATAAGAGAGAAGCAATTGTTTGGGTTTTACACTGGTCTGGTTGAGTTCTATAGTGAGGAAGTTTTGTGGGGTTTTCTCCCTTGTGGTTTCCCTGAGGAAATTTTTTGTGTTCTTTGTCTTACCGTGCTTATTTTTCTTTCAGTGATCCTACTAGTGAAATTTTTTTAAGATATCATCTAAGAAATTAAGAAAAGATTAACACATGCAATGAAACAGAACAAAAAAAGAGTAAGACCAGTTCTGGGATACAAAAATTGAAGCTGATAAAAGATGAAGGTGAGTCATAAACATAATTAGAGATCAAATTCTTCAACTTGGTTGGTAGGAAGTGGTGAAAGGTGTAGGTATATATCCATTTTCATAAAATCGACGAACTCTGGTCACTGAACCACATATTAAAGATTGTCAAGGGAGTCATTAAATCAATGAAATAAAGAAGACATGGTGACAGTGGACTAAAAACTGTAATACTGATGATTGAATACTCAAAACAAGATTGACAGAGATTCAACAAGGTGGTGAACCAAGTAAACAAACACCTAAATTTAGAATTGGGAGACATTTCTCTTCGTGCTTGAACAAAAATTTAATAGATGTCGAGGTTGATGAATTTACCTGGTGTGTAATCCAAAGCAAAGTGTGAAGAAGCCAAAGTCTAATTCATGAATTTGGAAAAGCACAAAAAGGGGAAGTCTGATTCATGGGATCAATTTGAAGGAATGATGTTAGAATAATCCCAGTACAAATGTAACACATGGATTAAGTCGTCGGTCTTATCACGCACGCTGAAGGATGGTAATATGTGTGAACAAAGGAAAATTGATTGAAAACCATTTATTTACCTCGTGGATGAAATCCAAGAGAAAATCACTTGTAGAAAACATTAATTGAAATGCATACATGAAGAAAAATAATCCAGTTCTATGAATATGATGTAGAGATGGATTATCTATGAATTGACACACCAGAAGCAATCCAAACAGGAAGAAATGAGCATGAAGCCAAGGGGAGTCAATAAAGAAGAGAGTTCCCTTTCCATTGGTGTCAAAGGGGGAGAAAGAAAGAATATGGATACAAAAAATGAAGAATAAAAATACAAGGAGAAGGAAAGAAACTAGAATATAGATCTGTGCAAAAGGAACAAAAAAGAATCAAAGGCATAATCTCAGGGGGAGCCTTTTGCACACAAGAGTAGAGATGGCCTTCAAGGGGATATTATGGTAAATTATATGATAAGTTGGTGTTGATATCAATGCCAAAGGGGGAGAATATTGAGCTTGCATTTTCATTGATGTCAAAGGATATTGTTGGGATTGATGCCAAAGGATATTGTTGAACATAATTATGTTGATGTTAAATGAGATTGTTGAACATATTGTAATTGATGTCAATGGATAAATTAATTCTAAAGGAGTTGAATACTTCCTCACATAAATCCAGTTTGAAGAAATACATATTTACGAATGTGGAAGTATAGAAAGAGCAAAGATCCCACAACGACACTAGTCATATGTGTACAAATAACAATCCACAAAGATGAACAGTGAAAACGACATATATGCACAAATACCATCTGTATGGGACTTACAAATGAAGAGCATGAAATACAAACTTGTGTGTACAAGTCCCACAAAGAAACGTTACATGGAACAAAGACTTATGAGGAAAAATATGAGGCATGAACTTATGTGCAAAAGTCCCAAAAGGAAGTTAGCATACGTGGGCCAAATCCCATCGAGCTTAATTGTGTTAAGTAGGACGCCGACATAGATCATAAATTGAAGAAAATTACAACAAGTGGGGGATTTATTCAAGGATAATGATCTTCAAATAGTGGACACGTCTCTTAAGTTGGAAAGAGAATAAATAACAAGAGATGAATGTGTTGAAGTAAGCTTGTAGAATGAAGACTTGAAGGTATTCCGATTTGAACAAGATTAATTTTCTTGGGGTATCAATGGATTGTTGATCTCAAAATTACAGTGGAGCTGAAGTGCAAAAAATAATAGATTATGAACAACAACAAGGGATCTATATAGAAGGATTCCCGTATTCAGGATGTGCAAAGTGTTTACTAAATGAAATATGCAGACTATAGAGCCACATAAGTGTCTAAGTTCAGAACACTGATCAATATAGAGACACCTATTGCAGTCATTATCACACATTGAAGTTACAACAATTGAATATATTTATGCAAATATTCAGAGGAAAAAACATAGGCCTGAAGGATTGCATTAATTGCAATTTTTAGTCAAGATTATTTGTAGTTCTTTGTTATACATTATTATTTTTATATCAAGGAAGTTGGATGGGGAAAATATAACGAATTTGGATCTTCCTTCTATTAGTTGCAGGTAAAAATTCTTAGGGAGGTTGCACGGGGTAAGGAACATGTAGTTGCAGGTTCCTTTTAGCCACATATGGTAAAAAAAAATAGGAGGTTGGAGACTCCTTTTAGTTGGAGCTGGTAAATATAATTTGGGAGTGGTTTATTCCATTCAGTTGAAGTTGAAGAAACCATTATAGGTTGTATATCCACCATTTGGAGCCTTGTTTCTACAATTTTTAGTCTACGTAGTCAGAAAGACATTTGTTCTGGTTGGTGCTTGAAGTGTGCAAGTTGGTGTTCGCACAAATCAAAGTCATTGTAGGTCGATGTTTGTAACCAACAAATTTTCACTTGAGGATTAGTTTGTTTCCTGAAATGAGCTATTACTCATTTTTGGAGATTGCATTCTCACACTAATGTAATAATTCATCTTATTTATAAATATACATATATTTATTCTTCAATCCTTTTGCGCAATTGTGCTTGTTTCTGCTGAAACGTTTTTAAATGGTGAAAATTGTTTAAGTGTGAAATAATTTGATATATGGACTTATAGTGATTCACTTCCATCCTCTCAGTATAAGATAATTCCAACATTAGCATGGTGGGAGATCTGTTGTTTATTAAGTGGGAGGAATTTAAAACCCTCATTAAGTCCTAGTTCTACCCTATCGGGTATGTAGAGGACCAGTTGATCTATTACCACTAGTTTAAGAAAAGGAAGGGTCAAAGTGTGCAAGAATACAAAACTCAATTCAGTAAGATGAATATCATGCTAGAAATACCCCCCTAGAACCCATATGTACTCCTCAAGAATCTTGGGTTGATACATAGTCACATATGGAGGTATGTGATGATATTTAATCCTAGGTCAATTGATGAAGCTTGTGTACAGTCACAATACTTGGAAACCATAGGCCAAAAGAAAGGACGACCGACTAGTTCAAAACTAAAAGAGAGTCAAGATGATACTGAGGGTAAGAAGAAATGGAAGGGAAAGGAGAAGAAGACTACAACCATGACACATTAGTGTAAGGATTCAAAAAATCACTATAAGCATTGTGATATTGATGGTCACACTGAATGAAAGTGTTGGAAGCTACATCCGGAACTGAACCCCAAGAACCACAAGAAGGATTCTAGGAAGGAGAACCTTATAGAAATGGAGTCAAGCATGGAGTTATAAAGTAGCTTAGATGAGGATGAAAATATTATTTGTACCACAATGCAAAAGGAGGTGAATCTGAGCATCCTTCACCCTAAGGAAGAGAAAGAGACGATGAAACTCTTCCACATCAAGATACAGGTTATGAATACCAAGACCGATGCTCTATTTGATTCTTGTTCATAAGAAAACCTCATAGCAGAGGATATGGTGCATAATATTGCAATGAAAGTACATGATCATCTTAGTCCCTACCCATTGGGATGGGTAAATAAGGATGCATAACTTAGAGTCATGAAATAGTGCAAGATCAAGTTTTCCATAAGTGAAAAGTATGTTGATGAAGTGGAGTTAGACATAGTACCCATGGATGTTTGTGGTGTAGTATTCAGAAGACCCTAAATGTATATGATGGATGAAATATTCATGAGGAGAGACAACCAATGCCGCTTGATCATGCATAAGAAATCCTTCACCATTAACACATACAAATATCTCTCTGGTAAGTACCAACCAAGCGAAAAAGATGATCATTTCAAGTAGGAATTTTGCATTTATTTTAATAAGGCATAAGAAACAAGAAGGTGAATTGGTAAAAGTGAAGGAATCCTTGGAGGGATCTACCAAAGAGTAGACAAAACAATTGGAAATCTTTTTTTAGGCATACAAAGAAGTTTTCCAGGAGCCTGAGGGCTTATATCCTAAGAGGGAGGTGGAGCACGAGATAATTTTTTGTGGAATACTCTATCCAAACATCAGACTGTTGTCATAGCATATTTTTCCACATCATTGCAAAATGTTCATTTTGGATGATATTTACCTTTTTGCATACTTCCTTGTCCCTTTATGTTTTAATCTAACTATCCCTTCTTAGTCAAAACCTTAAAAAAACCCCTAATTTCATACGCATATGCGCCCTATCAATAAGTTGCATGTAGATATGCTCACTTCTAGTGTACAACATGCGTATTCCCTTTTTTTGAAGGTAAAAGTAATAAAATATCAAGAAAAGTAAAGGCAATTTTATGTGTTTCGGTCGTCTTTTTCCCATAGATAACTCCTAAAACTTTCCCTAATTTCTTCCCCAATAGTATTAAAGAGTGTAAGAAAAGGAGAGATCATGATAGCATCCTTATGCTGAAAATTTCCATTTGAATCCAAAAACCCTATTCCCATGTCTGCAAATAATTTCCCCAGAGTCTTGAAATCTGCATTTCCAACAATATTCATTCATTATCTTGCCAAGAAACTACATTCTTGTTTCTTTGGGATTTACTTTGGAGAACATAGGAGTTGTTTTTGTATGGCTTGAGTGGAGGAAATCAGATTCCATTTCAGAATAGTTCTTGTATTCTTGTTGTTTATTATATGAATATTTATCTTTTCCATCATACAATGTGTTAAGTTATTATTCTTTATTATCCTATTAATGTAACACATTTATTTTCAAGTAATCCATTATATTTACAATTTTCTACTTGTATTGTTGTTTATGTTGGTGATTGCAGGTCATCCAAGATACAATTGGAGTAGAAGTTGAAAGAGGGATGTTCTTCAAATGTTGGACCATAGGTAAGAATTTGATCTCTTGTATTTCCAATTTCCAAATAATTGTAAATCTCTTTGATTGGATTTCTAAAAGGAATGTTTGAATTATCTTTATGAGGGCACGACTTTGTGATGGCTCCAACCAGTAGCCATTAGGGTATTTTCATTGAAAAGGAGTCGAGGACTCCATTGGGGATGCCTATTTTTTGGGTTAGTATATGGTATTTTTTGTAGTTTCTAGTTACTTTTGTTCTCTCTTCCTGTAATTTTTTTTTTTAGAAGTTTAAAACCAAATTTTGAATCTTTAGGAAAAGGAATTTGTGATTTTTGAAACCTAGAACTGTCTTTTTGTTTTTCTTGCACACATATGCATCCTTTAGTGCTATTAGAAGCATATCTATGCACTTAATGGTGTGTATAGTCACTATTGTTCCTGTAGGAGGCAACCTTTATTATTTTCATTGGAATACACATGCTGTATGACCAAAATGTGTATATACATAGGCTACCGTGGTCCAAGGAGTGTATTACCAAGTTTGGTTTTCATATGCGCCTTGGATTTTATTAGGGCACGTATATACATGGAATATCTTCAAGTAAGGTGCACATATCTCTTAGGGTGCGCATAGGGTAATTTTTTTTTGGTTTTTTAGGTTTTTCAAGTCTATGGGGATCTAGGTCTTTTTATAATTTCCAAATTTTTATTTTTAATCCTTCAAAATCATCATTTAGTGTTTTTTTATTATCCCCTGAATGACAGGTAATATTGAATTTTACATAAAATCATAGGTTCTTTTCTTTTGGTTCATTTAGGAATCTCTTTGGAATTTTGATGTTCTTTGGAGTGTGTATTTAAAAGAAAAGATTATATTGTTTTCGTTAGAATTATCTCATGAAAATTATCAATAATTGCTTTCTTTGGTTATAGCAATATCCTTAAAAATTTGTATGTTGCTTAAAAAATTTGGAAGGCATGCTTGTTTTTTCCTTCTTTTTAAAAGTTCTTGATGGTCAAGTATCTTTTCCAAAATCTTAAGAGATATTTTCCATTTTAAAGTAGTATCTTTTTTTTAATTATATTTCAGTTGAGAACATCATCTTTTCACACTCCCTTGTCCTTTTGAGTAACAACAAGCATTAAAATGAACATTTAATCTAAACTTAATTAGACTTTTTGGATTTATAGGGTTCATCAAGTAGTCTAGGTGTAGCAGCCTTCAGTTAGGATGAAAGAAAACACTTTGAGGATCTTGAACTGTAAAAAAATAGGTGTCTGACTAAGGATATGAAAATATAACTATTGTATATGTGTTTCCAAGAAGCTCCTCTCAAACATGAGTTAAGCACGAGGTTTTGTGAGGCTAAGTTGATGATATTACCTCTCCAATTCTTAATCGAGCATTTGTGAGATTTTGTGTGTATGGGGGGTTTCACTTGTACCATTTGTGGCCCTCCGTGGTTCTATTATTTTTGAAGCTTCAGGATGGGTTACCCTACCCATACATATGATCCCGACCATAAAATTTCCCCCCATATGTATACTGTGAGGTTGCAATATTTGTTTCTTTTCCTAGGGACCTCCTAAGTGAATACAAGGGGCTTCCTACGGTACTTGAGGCATATGTTGAATCAAACTATCAGTGCCTCTGGAGGGTGTCCCATACCTTTTTGATATACTTGAACCAAGAATGGTTGTTAGAATAGGTCTTGGTAATTGTTTCTCACACCTTTATTGTGGGTTGCGATACTTAATTAACTCGTACCTATCTTTGAAAAGCCCTTGTTTGCTTGTTTGATATCTTTATAATTTTTTTTCGTGGTGTTTCTTTTTGTTCTTAGAAATCCTTAGATATTTCTTACTTTTGAATTAGAATTCATGACTAGATATCTTGAAAACACCAATGAAGGGACCTCTGTGTAATGGGATCCTTATGCTTTTCCATTTGTTGGAAACATTGGTGCTCACTTGATGGCCACCTTGAATATTCTTGGATTCACCTCGAGGATTCTGGTTTGATTTTTTTCCACTGTGAATTTACTGAATGCTCATGATGCTTGTCAATCAAGAACTTTATAACAAGGGAATCAATTTTTTTTCCTTCTTCACTAGTAACATCTTCTCCTCCTCCTTCTACCTCATGTGTTTATAGTTTTGATAGTAGTGACCAACAATATAAAAGGAACAGAAGGAGGAAGAATATGAAGAAGATGCAAAGACAAGGAGGAAAATACCTAACCTATGGAGGTCATATTGGAGTCAAAATGCAACCAAAAACTAGAGGTCATTCTAGGGGGAACCTACAACTAGCCAGTAGATGTCATTCTAGGGGCATTTATCAAGTCACTGCAAGTCATAATAGAAACCCACAACCAACCTTTGGAGGTCATGTTGGGGGCATAATTTCAGTCACTTCCATTATGACTGAAAGCATGTAATCACTCACTAGTAATCAAGTTGAGGACATGTCATTGGTCACTATGAGTCACATAAATTACAAATCATCAGTCACTTCATACTAGATAAATGCTACCAACCACTGCAAGTCATGTTGGGGGAAAGCTAATAATCACTAAAAGTCATGTGGAGAGTAAAAAATTGACTATTGCAAATCATGCTAGGGGAAAAAAACTAGCCAGTGCAATTCCTGTTGGACATATTGACACTGTTGAAAAATATAAATGAATTGGACACAAGCCTAAGTTCTCGTGTAAGCTTTGCAAGAGAGATCGCCTTACGCACTTGTGCCTTGCTACTCCATAGGTATAAAGAGTGTGGTTTGAGTCTCAAGGATCTTCTTCTCCTAAACAACCTATGATTTCTCAACAATATGTTCAAACTTTGGTTTATGAGGTGGTTTAACCAATGCAATATTTGGTCGATCCCACCCTTCCTTTGGAGAGTAACAAGTATTATTTTTGAATCAATGCAATCTTCAGTCAATACCACTCTTCCTTTAGAGAATGATGTGTCTATCAATCATGTTTTATTCACTTCTTGTTCAAACTTTATGGCCAAGGGGGAACTCATTTCACTTCAAATGAACCATTTCCAAGCTCTAGGATTACTTCATTTCATTGGAATAATTTATCTAGGCCTCACCTTCCTCCTACACCCTTCCACCTAAGGGTTCAAGTTAAACACTACATAATTTGTCATTGTATTGTAGATGAAAGAGCCTCTATCAGTATTTTATCCGCATTTTCTTGGATAGGTGTGGGTTCTTTGATACTTGTGTCAACTATTAATCAACCATTGTATTTTGATAGAAAACCTGGTGTAACTTTAGGATTTCTTCCTCAATTTCCTATTACATTAGGTGGGAATATTGTCTTAGTTGATTTTATTCTTATGGAGGGCCCTTTGGACTTCAATATTCTCCTTCAAAATTATTATGTATATATGCTGTGAATGTGGTGGTGTCTACGCTCTTTTGCGTGATTTATTTTTCTCACAATGGAAGTATTATCACTAGTGATCAACTTGCATTTGTTGATCCATCTCATTACTTTACATTAAACCAAGTATATCCTTTATCTGCTCCTAGTGTTTCAGTAGACACCACCCCTCCATAGGTGAATTAAGTGGCCTTGTATCCCTCATGTCCAATATATTATAAGAATAAGCATATATATTCATTCTTACGTTCTTGGGACTTGCTCTCAGTAGTTGACTAGGTGATCCATCCAATGGGGGCATTGGGGCCTGCTCTCCATCTTATTGGTCCAAGTGAATGTTTTGACATATTTTCTCTTTGAGATAATGTACTAAGTACTTCCTTTAGATGAAGTTTTCCTAGAGGTTATGATAGAGTATGTCATTGCTTTGGAATTTGACATCCTTTCCAAATATCATCTCCCTAGATTAGACCCAGTTGCAATCAAATATAGTCCCAATTTATCTTTGAGTATGATGTCACTACTTGTAGATCCTAAAAAATTGACATTTTTGAGTCTTTAGACTCTGCAATTGAGATTCATGTTAGTGTTCCTAATGAGTTTTATTTTGTTTGTACATCTTTTGACTCCCGTGATGGAGTCTATTCTTATAGACTCCATTTTTTTCTTTCATATTCAAACTTTGAATTTGATCTTATTAATTGTAGGTCCTCAAGCGTTGGTGATTTTGAGTCTTCACTAGTAGACTCTGCCTTAGTAATAAATATTGTTAAAGATTTTAAAGTTGGAAATATTTCTACCAAGTGACCTATATCAAACCTTTCTTTTTAGATGTTTTTAGATATGATCATGGTATTATTATTTCTTGGATACAAGAATTTTAGCTGGATTCATGGTTGCTTGGGGATCAGTTTCTACTTGTTGCTTGATCCGATCAATTATTTTCAAAAACTTGCATATAGTTCTAGGACTCCCCAATATTATTATGCATTTGAACCTTTTGTTACCTAAATTTTCCATAGGATTGAACATGTTGAATATTGGTGCGTCAAGCATTTCTATATGCATTTTTCACTAGTCCAACAAAAGAGCCTACCTAACACGAGACATTGTAGTCAGCAACCCTTTGTCATTTTGGTTACCATGTTGATTTTTTTTTTCATAGGCTTGGGAGTCCCTTCATAGTGTTCCTTGAATTTTCATTGAAGACTCATTCTTCTTCTCTATCTTATTTGCTTGCCATTTTCCTATGGGGGAATCTCACTATATTATCGTTTTTAATTTGTAAATTCATTGCATCTTTGCTTCTTTCTCCTTTGAGCCTAATGCCGACTTCCAGATTCATGTTGTTACTAAGCCTCATTTATATTCTCATCATCGTTAATCCTTGCATCATTTTTCCTTTGTAAATTGACACTTGGTTACTGGGAGGAACATACCATGAGTGTCCTTATATTGTTCATGCTCCTTGCATTACGCATAGGCTTGTTCCTTGTGCTTTAAACTAGTTCTCTTGGAACTAGTTCATATGTCCTTGACACTTGTTTCCTCCCATGTATTTTATCATTATTTTATTATTTTTAGGATTTTATAATATGAAAAAGACAAAAAATCAAATACTCCAAAAATGATGATTGGTAAAGAGTCGGTTCTTATTTATGTTTGGCAGTAAGTTACGTCGCCCTTGAACAAAGCACATTGTCTTGAGTCTGGGTTGTAGTATAGCTTTAGGAATTTAAACTCATAAATTCATTGTCTCCTCTTATTCTTTCAGTCATTATGGAGAAGTATCTTGATGTCTCATATGTCATATGATTATGTCTTTTTCATTCTTGTGTCTATGCCACCTCATTCACTTATTATGTCGTGCTTATGTTCAAGGGATATTTTTTAACTTGTGTCATCCACACCTTAGAACTCTTCATTTTAGTATGTCGTCCTTCCCAAGTGTAAAGTATGTTTCTGAATAAATTAGTTTGTTCTCCTAAATATTTCACCTTTTGTTACTACCTTGTGTTAGATGATGGGGGATGCCTTATTGCGCTTCTTCCAGTAGATCACTTCCCATTCTTCAAATCATATATTTTGGTATATTGATCTAGAGTATCTTTAGTACCTTGGAACTTATAGTCATCAATGGAAGGTTTAATTGCTACCAATAATGGGAATACATCAATGTCCCATGAACATTAGAGTCTACAGGTGTTCAATGCCAAAACATCTATTCACACTTGTTGGATTGTACTAGGTACCTTTCCTCTGATTATCATTATCGATGAGTTAGATCATGTTTTTTAACATTATCCATCAATGATTAGTAATCAAACGATGTATTACTATGTTTGAATTCAAGACATTTATTTGCATGGTTTAGAATGACACCTATGTTGGTTGGTTTGAAGACATAGAGTCCATTATATAGCATCACATATTTTTTCTATGAATCAAGTTGCATTGGATTACCATTTAATCACTCCATGACACCGATTCTTATGGAGATTAATTTGTTAACTACTTATTTACAAATATATTCATTTGATTTGCAAGACATAGATCCACTGTGTATTGATTCATGGCTATGATCTCTTTTTGACATGGATCTACAATGTATTCATTTTTCATGGCCATGATCACTATTTTTTATATTACATGGATCCACAATGTACTTAATTTGGTGGCCATGTTCCATACTAATCATGCACATGCGTGTTCCTGCCTCATGAAGAGATAATTCTTACTTGTTTTCTTGTATGTTCACTACATATGGATGGTTTTTTACTACTTCTTCTAAGTCCACCATGCACATACTATGATTATTTATAACGTGTTTCAGCCATCAGTTCTCCTTCTGACCTCACACATTAGGGGCATCTAATTCTACATATTTTTACCACATCATTGCAAAATGCTCATTTTGGATGATATTCACATTTTCTAGAATTTCTTGTCCCATTATGTTTCAATCTAACTATTCATTCACAGTCAAAACCAAAAAAAAAACCAGTTTCCTACACATATGTTCCCTAGTAGTAAGTAGTACACGTATATGCACCTTTCCAATGTACAACATGTGTATGTTATGTTTTAAAGGTAAAAAATAATAAAATCTCGGGAAACATAAAAACAATTTTACAGGTTTCAACCTTATTTTTTTCATAGATAACAATCAAAACTTCCATAATTTGTTCCCCAATAGTATAAAAGACGATAATGATAGCATGAGAGAAGGATAAATCATTATAACATCCTTATGCTAAACGTTTTCCATTTGGATCTATAAACCCTATTCCCATGCATACAAATAATCCCCCCATATCTAGAAATCTGCATTTCCAACAACCTCCATTCATTATCTTGCCAATAAACTACAGTCTTGTTTCTTTAGTCTTGTATTTGGAGCATGGAGGAGTTGTGTATATATGTGGCCTAGGTAGAGGAACTTAGATTCTAGTTCAGAATAGTCTCACATTCAAGAACATGTGACATCCATCTTGTATTCTTGTTGTTTATTTTATATAAATAATTCTCTTTCCTATCATACAATTAGTTAAGTTAATGTTTTTTATTATCCTATTAATTTAACACATTTATTTACAATTAATCCATTAAATTTACAATTATATATTTGTATTATTGTTTCTATTGGGGATTGCAAGCTATGTGTGATACAGTTCGAGCAAAGTTGAAAGAGGGATCTTCTTCAACTGTTGGAAAAGAGGTAGGAATTTGATCTTTTTTTCCAATTTCCAAATAACTGTAAATATCTTTGATTGCATTTCTAGAAATACTATTTGAATTATATTTATGTGGCACCGTTCTGTGATGGCTCCAACCCATACCCATTCGTGAATTTTCTCCAAAATAATTGTATAGACGGTCTATCATAGAAGCAAATGAAGTGAAGAAGTAGTTGCAACAATTGTTGGAGAAGGGCATGATCTAACCAAAAACCTCGGCTCATGGGTCACCTATCATCATAGTACCCAACAAGGATTTGACTTGGAGGATGTGCATCTTCTTCAAATCCTTGAATAATATTGCACTTAAGAATCAATACCCTCTACCTAGGATCAATGATCTCTTGGACCAATTTTAACATGCAAAGTAATTCACCAAGTTGGATCTCAAATTTGGATATCACTAGGTACAAGTGAAGGAATAAGACACCCAGAAGAAATACTTCTTTCATTCATTATGGAGAAGCATCTTGATGTCTCATATGTCATAGGATTATGTCTTGTTCATTCTTGTGTCTATGCCACCTCAGTCACTTATTGTGTTGTGCTTATGTTCGAGGGATATTTTTTAACCGATGTCATCCACTCCTTAGAACTCTTTATTTTAGTATATTGTCCTTCCTAATTATAAAGTATGTTTTTGAATCAATTACTTTGTTCTCCTAAATATTTCACCTTTTTTTACTACCTCGTGTTGGATGATGGGGGATTTCTTAATGCCCTTCTTCAAGCAGATCACTTGCCATTCTTCAAATCATATATTTTGGGATATCAATCTAGAGTAATTTTAGCACTTTGGAACTTGTAGTCATCAATGGAAGGTTTTCTTGCTACCGACAATGGGAATATAAAAATGTACCATGAACATTAGAGTCTACGTGTGTTTAGTGCCAAAACATCTATTCACACTTGTTAGATTGTACTAGGTACCGTTCCTCTCATTATCATTATAAATGAATTGGATCATGTTTGTTAACAATATCATCAATGATTAGTAATCAAATGATGTATTACTATGTTTGAATTCATGACATCTATTCATATGGTTTAGAATCATACCTATGTTGGTTGGTTTAAAGACCTCGAGTCCATTATATAACATCACATATTTTTGTTATGACTCGGGTTGCATTGGATTTCCATTTACTCACTCTATGACACTAATTCTTATGGAGATTGATTTGTTCACTACTTATTTACAAATATCTTCATTTGATTATGAGATATAGATCCACTGTGTATTGCTTCATGGCTATGATCTCTTTTTGACATGGATATAGAATGTATTCATTTTTCATGGCCATGATCACTATTTTTTATATTACATGGATCCACAATGTACTTGATTTAGAATCCATGCTCCATACTACTCCTGTGCATGGGTGTGCCTTCCTTAGGAAGAGTTGATTCTTACTTGTTTTCTTATATGTTCACTACATATATATGGCTGGTTTTTTACTATTTCTTCTGAGTCCACAATGCACATACTATGATGATTTATAATGTGTTTCGACCATAAGTTCTCCTTCTTATCTCACACATTAGGGGGCATCTATTATAGCATATTTTTACCACATCATTGAAAAATGCTCATTTTAGATGATATTCACCATTTGTAGACTTTATTGTCCCATTATGTTTCAATTTAACTATCCATTCTCAGTCAAAACCTTCCAAAAACCCCCAGTTTCCTACACATATGTGCCCTAGTAGTAATTAGTACATGTATATGTGCCTTTCCAGTGTACAACATGTGTATCTCTTTTTTTAAAGGAAAAAATAATAAAATGTCGAGAAAAGTAAAAACAATTTTACAGGTTTCAACCTTATTTTTTTCATAGATAACTACCAAAAATTCCATAATTTCCTCCCCAACATTATAGAAGAGGCTAAGGATAGCATGAGACAAGTATAAAGAATTATGACATCCTTATGCTAAACGTTTTCCATTTGGATCCATAATCCCTATTCCCATGTCTGCAAATTATTTCCCCATATCTAGGAATCTGCTTTTCCAACAACCTTCGTTTATTATCTTGACAAAAAACTACAGTCTTGCTTCTTTGGTATTGTCTTTGGAGAATTGACGAGTTGTGTATGTGTGTGGAATAGGTGGAGGGACTTAGATTCTAGTTCAGAATGGTGTCACATTCAAGAACACGTGACATCTATCTTGTATTCTTGTTGTTTATTTTATATAAAGAATTCTCTTTCCTATCATTACAATGTGTTAAGTTATTGTTCTTTATTATCCTATTAATTTAACACATTATTTACAACTAATCCATTATATTTACATTTCTCTAATTGTATTATGGTTTCTATTGGTGATTGTAAGATATATATAATACAATTGGAGCAGAATTTGAAAGAGGGATCTTCTTCGGCTATTGGAAAAGAGGTAGGAATTTGATCTCTTGTTTTTCCAATTTCCAAATAACTGTAAATATATTTTATTTCATTTATAGAAGTACTATTTGAATTATCTTTATGGGGAACCATTCTGTGATGGATCCAACCCATAGCCATTAGTGAAATTTCGCCAAAATAATTGTATAGACAGTCTATCATAGAAGCAGATGAAGTGAAGAAGCAATTAAAACAATTGTTGGAGTAGGGAATGATCTAACCAAGCACCTCACCTTATGGGTCACCTATCATCATAGTACTCAATAAGGATGGTACTTGGAGGATGCACATCATTTTCAGATCCTTGAATAAGATTGTACTTAAGAATCACTATCCTCTACCTAGGATCGATGATATGTTGGACTAGTTTTAACATCTTGAGTAATTCACCAAGTTGGATCTCAAATTTGGATACCACCAGGTGTAAGTGAAGGAATAAGACACCTAGAAGAATTCATTCAAGACTAGGTAAGGTCTATATGAATGGTTGGTAATTTCGATTGGTTTATGGAATACACTAACTACATTTATGCATTTGATGAATGATGTATTATGCCATTTCTTAGATTTGCTTGTTATAGTATATCTATATGGCATACTGGTTTATAGTGCTACATGTGAAGATCATATCTCACATATCAAGCATGTGTCAAGGACTTTGCAAAAGCACAATTTGTTGGATAATTAGAAGAAATGTGATTTCACCCAACAATCCTTCATGTATTTGGGGTATGCGATTGGTGTAAGAGAACTCAATATTGATCCTGGAAAGACAGAGGCCATCACTAAGTGGCCTACTCTTGCTAATGTCACTAGAGTTAGGAGATTTTTGGGGGGAAACATAATACCTTCAGAAGTTCTGTTAACCCAAAAAATCCCTCACCCAGCTTTACATGGCCTACACCACCCAAGGACACCCATACATGACCCTCATTTGACCCCATTTGACCCCCACACCCTCAAAAAGGATAAAAAATATGCAAAAGGGCTCTAAAAAGAGCCAAAATAGCTCTCGTAGGGGATAAAGCCTCCAAAAAGGGGCTAAAACCCATCAAAGGATCCTAAAACCCCCAAAATAGCTAAAGATTGAGCGAAAGGGGATAAAATCCCAAACAAGGGGCTAAAGCCTTGACCAGGGGCTTAGAACCCTAAAAAAACTATAAATAGAGTGGTGGGGGTCACTCTCAAATCATTCCTTCCTCGCATACTATTATGCTGCCTGAGTGAGTGCCTTGAGACCATTTGCCTCTCAAGCCATTCACCCTCCCTCTCATCCATTCTCTCATTGAGCCATAGCTCCCCCATTCTCAAGAGAGGTGCTTCTCCAAGCTAGGGCATCGTGGCCCATTTCCACAAAAAGAAGGTATAATTTCTATTTTATTTTGTTTATTTGAGTTTTTCTAACATATCTTTGCTTGCAGGTTTATGGCCTAATATGTTCTTGCAGGTGTCCATTGTTGTATGCAGGGTCTTGGAGCTCAACCCATAACCTTATGCGCAGAGGGGTTTTCTTTGTATTGTTGTTCTATTTAATTTCTATTTTGTTTTTCTTGCACAACAACCAGGAACCCTACCCTTCCACCCTATAGATGGAAGGTATCCATTCCTGCACTGTAGTAAGGGAGAAATCCCTGCTACAGAACTGGTGACCATACCAGGTCAATCCCACAGGATCCCTGGATTTTTTTTACAAGTTTCAGTTATTTTATTTCTGTTTTCTTTCCCTAGTTTAAATTTTTGTCAAATCTATATTAGATCTCTATTTTTCTGCATTTCTAGCTACTGCCGAGCCTCCTCAAGTCCAATCCGAGCCCATTTTGCCATAGTACAGGTTACTGTCGGCAGGATCTAGCTCAGGATCAAAAACATTTCACTTTCTGGAGCAAGTCACTCTTATCGGGTTGAAAGGGGCAACCAGGTCGCTCATTCAGGCCCAACAGGTGTGATTAGGTCGCTCATTTTTCCCCAAAAGGTGCGACCCCCTCCCAGAAGCTAGCTCGCTTTTGTCTGCAGGTTCTGAGCGACCCCCTTTCCTGTTTTTGGGAAACTTTGGCAACCCCCTCACCACATTTGACCCAAAAAAAGCGATCTGTCTCTCATATTCTATTTCTTAAAAATTAAGGATTGTCAGTGCGGCTCAGCTACCTCTGTCCATCAAATCTGTTTCTGTTTCTGTTCAGTATTTTTTCATTTTATTTGCAGCATGTGTAAATCAATGGTAAATGAAATATTTAATGGATTAATGAACATGATCAAAGCTTGATTAAAAATTAATGTAATTAAAATCAACTTCTTGCCTAGCCCTTCCTCCTCTACCCAGTCATCACCCTTCGGGGTATTCTGGGATAGGACAAAGGGTGAAGCTCGTATAGTAATAGGCACTTCACCTATCATTTTTCAAAGCCACTAAAAATGGGTGACTTGGAAGGTAGAAGGGGTAGAGGAGGAAGGGCTTCTCAGAGCGCTCAGAATCCTCTCTGTTGACCGACCTTGCATCTGGAGGGTGACTGGTGGATCTACAGATGGGCTACATTCCATTGTGTTGAGAGCCCAACACCCTTTCCTGGTTGAAGAGAAATATAGGTGCAAGGCAGTCACCTAGCCAGGCTATCATAGTTTAGATTCACAAATGGTACATGTGTAAAATTTTTTATTATCATTTATTGCTCTCATTGACAATGTTCTGAACTCTACGAAATATTCATAAACCATTTAAGTAGCCACTAAGCATAACAAAAAGACAAAAGAAATACACACAAACCATACCATATAAACCAACCAACTTAGTTCATGACGCTGAGTGAGCCATTAAAATTTACAACTTACACTAAGTCAAACATTTGCAGTCTTTGAGGACATAAGTCCCTGATTGCCTTAACCATGGGAAGTACTTGGGGTCAGCCAAGAAACTAATTGTGATGAGTACCACAGGAACCCCAAAGTAGTTGGTTGTTGAGAGGAATTGCTAGGTGAAATGGGCAACGACCCCCACTGATTGACTAGCACTCTTGTGAGGAAAAAACCAAGTGTTGTCTCTTGGTAGTGTTGGTGGCCGAGTGACCACCTGAAGCCAATAGGAAGCCATTAAAACCAGGGTCCAAAAATCATCACCATATTTCACCATTTTGACATACAAATCAGAAACAATTGATCCCCCACATTCTTCATCATGCCTGAGAGGTGACCCACCAGAGTTCGGTTCCTTGAACCAACACCGTCAAGACCATTCTTGATGACCCTCTACACCATCAGAGGGCCACATAGCCTCTAATTCAGACTCAGAATCATACCAATCTAAGCCAGACTTGCATACTACACCATCAAGCCCCATGGCTGGTGCACACCTGGATCCATTTTTTGGCGTAGTGATTGGTAGTGGACCCATGTCCACACCCCACACCACCACCAACACCTCTGTTGGTGGCCCCAGCACGATCATGCAAACCGTCATAACCCAGCTACCACCACCCACATTGACCAGTCGAGTTGTCCCACCTGTAACACATGGGGGCAGTATGCCTTCCACCCACACTGTCCCACTTGGGATACATGGGGGAAGTGGCCCTTCCACCTACACTGCCCCTTCTATCATACACGGGGGCAATGGCCCTTCCACCTACACTGACCCTCCTACCACACTTGGGGGCATTGGCCCGTCCACAATGGTGCCACAAGTACCTCGAGTTATGCAAGTGCATCATGTCCCTGCAAACCCCACCACCATAGCTGCCCCATCTCTGATCCGGATTTATGCGTGAACGAAATGAAAGAACATATACAGAATTATAATAATAGACATTTTTCAAAGATAACAAAGATATAGTAAACACATATTCTATTAAATGGCGGAAATAGAATAGACTGTAATACAATTGCTAGAATGGTGGTAGCTATCTCTGAGAAGAGATGTGGCTACTACGCTCATTCGTGCCAAGATGAATACAAAATGAGGCCAAAGGGGCCTATTTATAATAATAATGAGGTGAGAACCCCAAAATTCCAAAACGTAACACTAGAAGATGAACCGTCATAAAGTTTGCGGCCCCAAGGTGGTAAGTTGAACAATCAACTTCCCGGGGTCATAACTTTTGCATATGATCTCCGATTTGGGAATTCGATAGCTCGTTGGAAAGGTCTGTCTAAGATTTACAAATTTTGGTCAACCAAATTCATGCCGATGGAAACCATTTGGACCTGAATCTCCCAAAAAATGTCATTTAGGGCCTCAAAACAGCCTCGAAAGTTTAGGACCTGAAAAACTGTTGAAAAATAACCAGGAAACTGCCACAATGGACAATTGTTTTGAGCCAGTGGAATAGGTGGGTGACCACCGATCTCCATATGGATCAATCCTCCCTCCTTAGGAAGCAATGGTCTCCATTGTGTCGAATTCCATATCATATCTCGAATTGTGTGTTGAGTTGATCTCTTGGTCGACATTTATTGAAGTGAAGAGGTTGCTTTTCTTTGGCATCCTGAGAGGGTTGTAATTGTTTTGTGGATGATATGTTTTTGTAGGAGCACCTTGAATGCATGTCCTTGCATTGTAGAGGTACTTGGATAGATGAGAAAACAATGGCTCTGTCTTCTTCTTGTGTCTGATGAGCAGAGACACCCTGTGCAGAGGGTGTGGAGGTCTCTGTGATCTTATGTTCTCCTTTAGATGCAATTGTGAAGAGGAATAATTTTCTGATGTGGGATCTTATCTTCCTACCTTGTGAGACTTTGTTAGGTGCAACGGTCTCTGGTATTCGATAGAGTTTTCCTCCCAAAGTAACAATGAAACTGCGAGGCCATGACTCATATACAGCATGATGCTTCCACATATATGGTTGTCCTAAAAGAACATCACAGACTTCAAGTGGGGCCACATCACATAATACCTCATCTTTGAAAGGCTTGATGCCATATGGTAGGAGGCATTGTTGAGTAATGCGGATACCTCGTCCTTGGCTTAGCTAACCGATGCTGTAAGGTTGCGGGTGTGGTGTTGTCGGAAGCTCCAATCTCTTGACAACTTCTGCTGAGATCAGGTTCTTTTGGCTGCCATTGTAAACAACAAAATGTAGAGGCATTCCCTTCAACCACATCTACGAGTGGAATAGGCACTCCTCTACCTCTGACTCTTCAAGATCCTCTAGTTGAATCTGTACGATAGTAACAGTGGCAATGGGGTCTGCATCAACGATCTACCTCCCATTGTATGCGGCTGTGGCATTGGGTTCAGAATCAGAATTAGGATCTGATTCTCAAGATTTGATCTTGGCCACTAATGACTGCTTTGAGTGACATTCATCAGTGTTGTGTCAAGGGATTTTATGAAATTCGCACCACTTACCGATGTCCTTCTTTGTATTTCCATGTCCCTTCTTTGCTTGTGGTAGGGATTGGTTGTCCTTTCCTTGTCCTATGTTTTGCGGGCCAGGGTTTCCCTTGCCTTGCTTCTGCGGTGGGTGCGTAGGTCCAGAGTCTCACGTGTTCTTTTGTTGAAATTTCTCCTCAATTTTGACAGCATACCGATAGGCAGATCCAAGTGAAGAGATGTCGAGGAATTCCATCTCAGTTCAGATGTACCGATGTAGACCACTGTGATATTTCAGAATCAGGTGTCACTCAGAGTCCTTGATACTTAGCTTTGTACGCAAGGTATGAAATTTGTTGGTGTACTCTGACACTGCCTGGTCCCTTTCTTGACACAGAATGGTCCATTTTGTGTACTGGTCATCATAGTTTCCCACAGGGTAATACTGCTCCCTGATAGCATCTATGAAAGAGGCCCAAGTGGGATTTGTTTCAAACATTCTAGACTCGTCTAATGATTTTTTCTCACAATAAGTACCCCACCAATTTTGGACATGGGGGACTACCTTATGGAGCGCAAAGGTGATATTTTCTCTATCGAAAAAATTGTGGACATAGAAATACCCTTCTAGAACATTCAACCAATTATCCAGGGCATCTGCATCAATATTTCCTTCAAATAAAGGAATATCAAAGTTAACTTGTACCTTAAAGGGAGTTTCATCCCCGAACCAAATGATCGTTGAAGATGTACTTGCTATTGCCGGCATTCGCCGAAGGATTTAGGCAAAACTATCCATCATGTCGTTCCTCAATCGCTCGAGGGCTTCCTCGAGCAGCGACTTGATAGGATATCCTACTCCATCGTCTCTCTTTTCTTCTGCCATGGGAGGTCATTTGGGACGGTGAGAATGATCAAGTGAAACTAGTTCGAGACCAAACTCTCTATACTCGGACCTCGTCGGCGACATGCGCTGAGAGACAATCAAAGAGCAGATTGCTCTAATACCACTAATCTGGATTTATGCGTGAATGAAATGAAAGAACATATACAAAATCATAATAACAGACATTTTGCAAAGATAACAAAGATACAGTAAACACATATTCTATTAAATGGCGGAAATAGAATAGACTATAATACAATTGCTAGAATGGTGGTAGCTATCTCTGAGAAGAGATGTGGCTGCTACGCTTATTCATGCCAAGATGAATACAAAATGAGGCCAAAGGGGGCCTATTTATAATAATAATGATGTGAGAACCCTAAAAGTCCGAAACGTAACCCTAGAAGATGAACCATCATAAATTTTGCGGCCCCAAGGTGGTAAGTTGAATAGTCAACTTCCCGGGGTCATAACTTTTGCATACGATCTCCAATTTGGGTGTTTGATAGCTCATTGGAAAGGTATGTCTAAGATTTACAAATTTTGGTTAGAGAAATGCATGCCAATGGCAACCATTTGGCCCCGAATCTCCAAAAAAACATCGTTTAGGGCCTCAAAACGGCCCCGAAAGTTTAGGTCCTGAAAAACTGTAGAAAAATAACTAGGAAACTACCACAATGGACAATTGTTTTGAGCCAGTGGAATAGGTGGCTGGCCACCGATCTCCATCTGGATCAATCTCACATCAACCTTGGGTCAAATATTCCTTTCATGGCATGTTTCAACTTTCCTGACTTAGCTTGGTTAACAATTGGCCCTATCCGCCATCAAACGTTTTGGCCTCCCATGCCAACCAAACTTCCCTCAGACATTCCCAAGTTTGAAGGGAAGGAAGGGGAGTGTCCCCAAAACCACATCATGATGTTTCACCTATGGTGCTCATCAAATAGCATTGTCGATGTCTCGATTAGGCTCAGACTGTTCCAACTCACCCTCACAGGTGCTGCAGCTAAGTCGTACATTAAGCTACCACAAGCCAAGTACCTGGATTTCAACTCCTTGGATTTCATGTTCCTGCAATATTTCCAACTCCCCATTAGATATGATGAAGGGGTGGAGATATTGTTATCTTGCTGCCAAAATATTGCGACCCACATAACCGACTACATCCATGAGTGGCGATGACATTGTGGTTTGTGCAAGGTCCAACTTGATGATAGGATCTTCCTGGATTTTTTCCTAAAAACCTTGCTACCACCTATAGAAAAGGATGTTGCATCTGAACATCCCCAATATGAAGAGGAGGCCATCTTGAAAGCCCAACAATTTGATATGATCTATGCATAATCTGGATACCCTTACACTATCATTCCAGAGGCTCCCCATGCAGGCACCTCCTATCAGGGCGCATCGGGGGCATCCCATGTTACAGATGGCATCATAGGTTTTATCTCCCACCAACCACAGCACCGTCCGACACCACCTACAATACCACCACAACTAAGCAACACCCTTAGTGTTGCGTACCAAAACCAAACTCTAGACTATGCAAGAATGATGTCCCAATTCAGAGCCACAACTTCTTATGCACAACCTGCACCACCGCATCAGGCTCAGGCATTAGCTTGGCCGACAAAACAATACGTGGGACAAATGCCCACATTTTTGGCACCGACACCCACCCAAGTCTACTATGCACCACCAGTGCAAGGTGTTCAAGCTCCCACCCCTGCTCCACCTGCTCCATTGGGACAGGTGTTTGCACAGCAAAATCGTCCCAACCAGCTAGCCCCCAATAACCAACAAGGGTAAGCCAGGAATAACCGACCCCAGAACCAAGGCAACAATCAACTGCAGGGAGGCGATCAACAACCAAATCCTCCTAGCAATGCCGCATTGAATTGGCCAGCCCAAAATCCTCAACGACCAAATGCACCGAGGCACAACACTCTGTTGTGTACAAATCAACCGTGCACGCTATGTGAGGTCTATGGGCACTACACATACGAGTGTCCCTTCATGGGTCATGCTAAGCAGGCCATTAGGAACGAGGTTCAACATGCGACCAATACAACAAACCAAGCCCAAGCCCAACCTAACCTAGCACCACTAGGATCTCCTCCTATGGTGCTCCAAAACCCATTATCAGTCCAAGGATTGGTTGCAACTTCCCCCCCTCCCCAACCCAATCCCAACACTTAGGGGGAACCTCCCATGGTAGAAACAAGTGTCCACCACCTACTAGCTATGACAACTGAAGAGGTCAATTTACAAACAAGAAAAAATCAGTATGGAACAAACACCAAACCTGCTGACACATCAGCAGAATATACGTCTAAAATAACCAATGCAACTCTTTAGTTACCCTCTTTCTCGCGCACCGCCATACACCGGGTTTCCAACAACGCCACGACTAGAGGTGTTGTCAGCTACAACATCATGGATGATTTGTCCCAAACACCTACCACCATGTCTGCTCTTAAGGTACTCAAAACTTTCCCAACACAGCGAAAAGACTTACTAGCTTCCCTTGGTGCCGTGGACCCCTCTAACTCTAAGTTGATCACATTCAACACAGAGAATAGAGAACCATGGATGCCATCAACCATTGTCTTCCAATTCCCGGTGTCTATCCGGAATTTGGTCGTGCAGCGGTGCATAGTGGATGAGGGGGCATCCATGTGAATTATGTCTACCCTAGTCTGGAATAATCTTGGATCCCCAATTCTGTAAACATCCTCCACAACTCTATAGGATTATGATGGCCATCCCACTAAATCCCAAGGAATCCTCCTCCATGTCCCCATCACATTAGCTGGGAAAATAGTATTGATTGACATAGAGGTTGTCAATGCTCAATTGGACTATAACCTTCTCCTCAGGAGAAGTTATATTTATGCCATGAGATCCATAGCATCAACTGTTTTCTGTCTCACGATGTTCCCCCACGAAGGGAAAATCCTGACGGTTGACCAATTGACTTATCATGATCCACAAGGGCTAATGACACCCGCCAATGTTATCCCTACGACCAACACCATTGATCCGCAAGGGCTCACCACACCTGCCAATGTTATCCCTACAGTAAACACCATGGTTGACAACATACTAGCCTCCCCATTGTTGAATGTGAGCCCTGGGTTGTTTTCCAATACCACCATGACGGCTTCTTTCCCCTTAGTGTCACCACCACCGACACCAAATGAGACTGCAGATTTTTGCATGCTCTCATCCAGCACTGCTGCACCCAAAAAACAACTACATCCGTAGCCCCAACCACAACCTCAACATTGTCCACAGCCACAAAATCATCCGCAGCCGTAGCATTACATGCAACCACAACCACAACCTCATCCCCACATACAACCATCAAGGAGTTATCTAGGCTCCTCTCCAGTCCACACAATTTCCTTCCTCTTTCCCCTGCCTGGTGTCATGAGCAACCCAGTAATGGCCACCTTAAACTTACCCAACTTTACATTGGGAATTCCCGTGTGGTACTTGGATCCACTAGCTCAACCACCAATGCCCCAAGTAGTCTTAACCCCCGTGCAACCTATTGCAGTTAAATCTCATCATCCACCTAGCTCGCAAAATCCAACCACTACACCCACACCCGCACCGCCCCACCCAAAAAGGACCAGGGGAAAGAAAGCGAAAGCTACCGTCGAACCTCGACAGATCCCGCCTTGCACTATCTGTGAAGAATAGGGCCATCCAAATCAAAACTACCTTGATATTCCTATAATCTGCGTGCATTTGGATGCCATGGATACAATGAAAAACCTCCTCGTGGTTGAACTTCCAAGCGGGCCAATAGTGAGAAACAAGTCATTGAGAACAAACCATGCTTGTGCCCTCTGCGGTTTGTATGGACACTATTCTCACCACTTCCAAGACTTGTCCAAGTTTTGAATGGATTTAGCCAACCTTCGACAACATTCCCTTGAATCTGAGATCACTTTGATCGAAGAAGTTCACCCCCCACCTCCTTCTTCGGACACCATGTCCATTTACATGATGTCTAGTTCTATTGACCCTCTTGTCTCCACCATCAATGACGGTCCATCCAACCTATCTCTTCATTGCTTCTGCAATGACGAGGAGATACTTGAAGCCTTAACCGCCCTGAAATACCCATGGGACGACATGCACCATCGCTCGTTCTTCCTCCTCGAAGAACTTGTGTCGCAGTCGGACTAGTTTTCTATGGAAACCAAAGATTTCATTCAGGGGAAAATTGGCTGGTGCAAAAACCCCATTCTGACACCAGATACCTTTGAAGAAGGGAAAATGGCCAACATCTCACCAACCATTAAAATCAACATCTCAACCAACCTTGAGGTTGTTGAAGAAATCAGGCTGGGGGAATCCTACTCCCTGGAAGAAGTCGCTGCCTACAAATCTCTCTTCCAAGAATTATACGACATATTTTCTTGGTATTACACTGAAATTCCTGGGTTGGATCCATCCATCGTGGAACACCACATCGACACATGGCCCGATGTGGCCCTCGTACGCCAAAAGAAATGGCCCATCCATCCTTCCAAAGCGGCTGCAGTCAAAGCCGAAATTGAGAAGTTGCACACAACCGGCTTCATTTACCCCATTGCGTACACCACTTGGGTTTCTAATCCTATTCCCGTGAATAAAAAACATGGTACCATCCATGTTTGTACAGACTTCCATGATCTAAATGGGGCATGTCCCAAAGACAACTTCCCAACACCCTTTATCAATCAGATTATTGATGCATGCACTGGACATGAGGTCTTTTCCTTCATGGATGGATTTTCCAGATATAACCAAATTCAGATCTGGAAACAAGATCATTACAAGACTGCATTCACAACCCCATGGGGCACATTCGCATATCGAGCCATGCTCTTTGGCTTGAATAATGCTGGAGCCACCTTCCAGCACGCCATGACATATTGTTTCCATGATCAAATCCATATCATATTGGTCTACCTAGACGATCTTACCGCTCGATCACCAAAATGAGCACAACATATAGACAACTTGTGGCAAGTATTTTTACGTTGCCGCAAGTACAACTTCCCAACACCCTTTATCAATCAGATTATTGATGCATGCATTGGACATGAGGTCTTTTCCTTCATGGATGGATTTTCCAGATATAACCAAATTCAGATCTGGAAACAAGATCATTACAAGACTGCATTCACAACCCCATGGGGCACATTCGCATATCAAGCCATGCCCTTTGCCTTGAATAATGCTGGAGCCACCTTCCAGCACGCCATGACATATTGTTTCCATGATCAAATCCATATCATATTGGTCTACCTAGACGATCTTATCGCTCGATCACCAAAATGAGCACAACATATAGACGACTTGTGGAAAGTATTTTTACGTTGCCGCAAGTACAAAATTCTCTTGAATCCCCTAAAGTGCATTTTTTGTGTCCCAGCAGGCCATCTACTCAGGTTCATCGTATCCCACAAAGGGATAATGGTAGACCCCCTCAAAGTTCAGGCTATCCTTGATCTTCCTTCACCAAAAACTTGACACCAACTACAAAGCCTCCAAGGTAAGGCCAGCTTCCTTCACCTCTTTGTACCAGAGTATGCAACAAAATCCCATGGATTCATTCTCCTACTCTACACAAAAATCCCCTTTGTTTGGGATCAACAAGCACAAGAATTGTTTGATGCACTCAAGCAAGCCCTAGCTTCTGCACCATTACTCTCAACACCAGAATTCACCCGAGACTTCATTCTCTATGTGTTGGCCTCGGACAACGCCATTGCTAGAGTCTTGGTCCAAGAAGACAATGCTCGTCATGAGCACGTGATTTATTACATCAGTCAAAAGTAGACAGGTCCCCCACTACGATATTCACCCAAGGAGAAATTAGCCCTCGCTGTCATCTTCTCAGATCAAAAGTTGCACCACTACATCATTGCAAACCATACATGTGTAGTGTCTGATTCAAATCCAATGCAGTACCTCTTAAGTCATCTCCTTCTACAAGGTAGCGCGGCTAAGTGGGTATTTGTCCTCCAAGAATTCGACTTAGAATTCGTTTCCCCAAAAAGCACAAAGGCACTTGCGCTAACCACGCTCATGACCGATCTTCCCCCATTAACTACATCATCAAATCCCAAGGGTGACCTCCCTGATGATTTCCTATTCATCATATCCACAAAAGACCCATGGTATGGGGACATCCTTCTATACTTACAAACATAGAAGTTCACAGTGCACTCAAACCATGAGGATAGGCGACGCATCCAACATCAAGCCATTCGCCACTTGTTGATTGGAGATGTTTTGTATCATCGAGGCATTGATACCATCCTATGTCGTTGCCTCACCTGTGATGTGGCCAAGACCATCCTCAACGACTATCATAGTGGAGCCTGTGGTGGTCACCTTTCAGGTCTAGCAACCACCCAGAAGATTTTACGTGTCGGCTACCTCTGGTCTTCCATATTTGCTGATTGCATAGAGGCAGTCAAGCATTGTCACAGTTGTCATCTCTTTTCCCCAAAGGAAAGAACCCCCCGTGTAGCATTACACCCCGTAGTCACAGTCTGGCCCTTCTGCAAATGGGCAATCGACTTCATGAAAATGAACCCTACCTCAGCTAACAGTCATAAATACATCATTATGGCAATCAATTACTTCACTAAGTGGGTCGAGGCCATGCCCACATTTGATTGCAAAAGTGAAATAGTGGCATGCTTATTCTTCAACCATGTTATTTCATGATTTGGTGTTCTTAAAAAATTGGTCTTAGACCATGGTACACACTTTGAAGATGTTGTTTGGGCTGAGCTGTCAACCATGTTGAAATTTGAACACCAGTACTCATCTTCCTACTACCCCCAGGGAAACGGCCAAGTTGAAGCAGTCAACAAAATGATCAAAACAATGCTCCAAAGGATGGTGGGAAACCATAAAACCAACTATCATCACATGCTATTCTCTGTCCTATGGTCTTATCGCATGTCCACAAAAACCACAACCGGTTTCACCCCTTTCTGCCTAGATCATGGCATTGAATCAGTACTCCCTATAGAGTTCCATATTCCACCCCTCCACCTTTCGGTAGAACTCCTCCCCAATACTTTGCCTTTGGAAGAACGAATCCTCCAACTTGAGCAAACCATAGAAGACCGCCGAGCTTCCCTTCAATCCATTGAAGCAGCAAAAACATGGTCAAAGGCCTACTATGACTCCCATTTCCACCATCACACCTTCAATGAAGGTGATATGGTTCTAGTCTACAACCAACTCAATGACAAGTTGGGAAAAGGAAAGTTCGAGTCAATGTGGTACGGCCCATACGTCGTCCACCATTGCCTCAGAAAAGGGGCATACACCCTTAATGACTCTGATGGACAACTCTTGGAGAATCCCTGCAACGGGCTTTACCTCAAGAGATTCTACACTTAACATCACCAACGAGCCGCTTGATTTTCCTTTTTTGTTTTTCAACATTTTGTACCACAAGTTAGGGGTAGCACCATTAGCTGCTAATCCAAATTCATCTGGAGCTTGTGCGAGACACCTCTCACACCTCCAGACTCAAATTTCCACCCTCTATCTCCTTACAAGACCATCGTCTCATGTTTAATAAGTAATTTTTGAGATCGCTTCTCGGAAGTTACCTCGATTTATGAGCCACAACATGGTGATGCAAGTGTCATCGGATCTATACTTGCATCACACTTTCCTACCACCACTCATGTGGGTTCTCGAGCCACCTCCTGTAAGGCACATCATTTTTATTTTAACATATAATTGTATACTTCATCCATTGCACCTTATGTGGATCTCTGAACCATCATTCAGAAGATGGATTATTTCATTTGCATGCATTTGGCATATAACTACCTCTGGACTTACACTCACATCACATGTATTGAAGTCCGTCCACCACAACTCACACACAGCTTTCTTGACCTTTGTCTAAGAGCCACCTCGATTTGTGTGCCTCTGTCACACTGACTCATGTGTCTCTGCCGCGATCCATCCCGTGCATGTATTGATATGTTTAAGAGCCACCTACTCTATCCATACTACACGGATGACCTTTGGACCACTGTCCACTGTCCCGACATGGGGCATCGCCTATGCCACTGCAATTGGTTGACCATACTAGAGTTTCTTTTAAGTTCTTTTCTGACTTGTAAAAGAATGAAAAGATTGCTGAGCGTAGCTACTTCCTTTCCCGCTCCTTAAAGTATAGGAAAATACATCTACATCATCTCATTTATCTCCTTTTGTGGACTATGTAGACCATCAAATGAAAAGGACCACCTTGGCACATTCAAGCCAAGACCATTCCCCTATGCATACTTTTATGCTTTCTTGGGCAGAGGGGCCGAACTTTATGAAAAAGCTCACCATGGGTTTTCGTTAGGCTCTTTGCCAGCCTTCTCATCAAGAAAATATTGTCGAGCAAACTTGGTTTCATTCATGCTCGTAAAAGTATCTGAATGACTATCTAGCCAGTATAGGTTTAACCTTTTCCGGCCTGACTGGACTACCAATGGTAAAGAAGTCTCTCATCCCCTGAAGGATGGCCGAGCTCTCCTATGTATACTTTTATATTTTTTTGGGCACAGAATACTACCAACAAAAAATATCCCCCATTGGAGTCTTATTCATGCTTTTAGACTCTCTAAAATTGAAATCACTATTGAGCATTTACTTTCTTGGGCTTGCAAAAAATCCACGAGATCGTACCACAATGGTGTCTTTAGACACCACCCCACAGATAAAATTTTGGCAGCATTCCCACTATGGGTCGCCTTTGTTCAGATTACTCTGCAATGTGTCTTCCTTGGATCCCATCAATACCAAAAGTATCTACCTCCCCCAAGTATTTCCCATCTGCAGTGACATTCTTGGTATTATAGCTATGATCCCATTCCCATGAGTTAATTTCATTTTCCGCCTGGTCCACACTACCGTCATACTCTGAATAATGGAAGTTTGAGTCTACTACACTCCCTTTACCCTTGTTCAAGTCTTTCCCTCCCCCCCTCCCCCCCCATTAAGTGGGTCAATCCTCAGATTGTCTCACATCTTTCGGTTATCTCCCTCACGCTTTTGGTCAAGGAAACACGATTTCCTTGACCTAGGGCAGGTCTCCCTTTGTCGAAGACAACACACATATTCCAGAGGATATACCTAGAGGTCCCTATATCTTGGTTTCATTAACCTCATTGATGAGTTCCTTGGACCACTTGAGAGGAGTCCTTAATGCGTCTCGGGATGGTTGTTTCTCACATGCTTGACTCCAACTACATCATCGCACCGTTGAGATTTGTACAGGGTATCGGTCAGTGTAGTATTTGGTCGAAGACCCCAGATGTCACCTGAATCTAGCACATTGATGAGTCTATTCGAGGGACCTAAGCAGGTTTATGTCCCTTGTGATTTCTGGGTTGTGTTGGAGATAGTGTTCAGAATCCACAACAGTGCTTCTATATAGATTTATTATTGATGCAACATACTTGTACCACAGAGACTCTGACTCTCCATCATTGAGTCCATACAGCTATGTACCACTCTAGATCCAGTAGGCTATCAGTCATGAAGATATAACATTCCATGAGAATGCCATGGGTCCAATGTAGCAGTTCTTCATATCAGTATTGTATTCAGTCTCTGATTGAGGCAACCACTATGTATCATCAGTTGTACATGATCGACTCTTGTATTATAGAGCATAGATCACATTATTCTTTTGACATTGTTACGATCATGGGGATGCCCGCCTCATCCATATACATGCCACACATTATTTGTATCTCACCCATTGATGGGAACCATATTAATACAAAAACCAAAATCCACCATGCCCCAGCCCAGGAAGCACCACCTCTCCGCAAAAAATACTATGATGTTTGTTGGCCATATGATGAGCTCTTACCCTCACACATCAAGGGGCAATCTGTTAACCCAAAAAATCCTTCACCCAGCTCTACATGGCTTACACCACCCAAGGACACCCATACACTACCCTCATTTGACCCCCACACCCTAAAAAAGGCTCAAAATATGCAAAAGGGCTTAAAATCCCCTAAAAAGAGCCAAAATAGCTCTCATAGGGGCTAAAGCCTCTAAAAAGGGGCTAAAACCCCTCAAAGAAGCCTAAAACTGCCAAAAGAACTAAATATTGAGCGAAAGGGGCTAAAGCCCTGACCAAGGGCTTAGAACCCTAAAAAAGTTATAAATAGATGGGTGCGGGTCACTCTCAAATCATTCTTTCCTTGCATACTGTTATGCTGCCTAAGTGAGTGCCTTGAGACCATTTTCCTCTCAAGCCATTCACCCTCCCTCTCATCCATTCTCTCATTGAGCCATAGCTCCCCCATTCTCAAGAGAGGTGCTTATCCAAGATAGAGAATGGTGGCACCCTCCCTCTCATCCATCCTCCCATTGAGCCATAGCTCCCCCATTCTCAAGAGAGGTGATTCTCCAAGCTAGGGCATGATGGCCCATTTCCACCCATAGAAGGTATAATTTCTGTTTTGTGTTGTTTATTTTAGTTTTTCTAACATTTTTTTGCTTGCAGGTTTACGGCCTAACATGTTCTTGCAGGTCTCCATTGTTTGTTTGCAGGTCTTTGGATGTTTCATGGTCTCTGGTCTCCATCAATTGAGTTTCAGTTCCATATGGCATCTTTATGCCGTCCATGGAAAATAGACCTAGTCCATGTAAAGAGGATTGGGCAATGTGATAAGTCCTCCCATTCAGGAAGAAATCCGTGTCCACTTGGGGTAGCTCCTTGGGTATCCATCGTTTCACAAGATGTCTATACCTTAGGGAAAAACCAGTGTCACCTATGCACTCATTATCATAACCATATGATCCTCCTTCAGAAACAAAAATTTCCATGCATCTACGAAATTTTATCCTTACCTTTTAACCTATAGTTGATCTCGAACCATTAGATATTGTATTAGACGTCTCGCTTTTAGCATCCTCTAGTCTATCTTCCTCACTTGAGGAAGATAGATCCAATAAGTACCTATTTGGTGGTACCTACAATCATTAAAATTGGTTATTATTTATTGCATACAAACATTATTTAGGTGGTACTAATATAGATAAATCATCATGCTTGGTACCAGTTGGTGTTGGCAGGGTGAAATTTCCTTGTGCAAACAATAGGGGTTACCCCTGGTGAAAAGTATTAATTAGACATTACACGATTTGGAATAGGGAACCCATCTGAATCTTGTCCTGATAGCCATTATGGTTTTAAGGTTTTATCAATTGCATCTGGATCCATCATTTAGGGTTTTGGAAGTGAAATAGATGAAATGCAACTAATCTAATATGCATAATGATGCATGGGATAACTAACAAAAATAAAAATGTAAAACAACACCAAATATTCCAATGTCTTTATCTTCAATAAATAATTATTGCATGAACACGAACAAAAACATAAATAACCCTATGCACACTAGAAAAAGTGGAAAGCATGATAAAAAAATTAAGAAGACATTAAGGGATGACTTTGCAAAATCGTAGGAATGAGCCTCAAACTCGTGACATGGAATTTCCAACTAGTTTTCCCACCATCATGCCACCTGCTAGATTACAATTTAGTTCACAATCTCATTATTAACAAGGGTGGCAACCCTAAAAGAGATCTCAAATCACCTCAATGGACCGCATGCATAACATAGGATCAGAAATTAAAACTTATCACAGACATTCTTAAGACCGGCTTCACACCACTGGTGAGGTGCTTGCAGTGGCACTGTCAAAAGGAATAAGGGCTAAGGATCTCGCATACCTAGTGGTGTGTCTAAGGGAAAGAAAAAATATTAGATTTAACACCATCAACAAAATAAGATACCTCAAATTCCAAATAATTAACCCACTATCCAATCATGGTTTCTCGTCTAAATGTTGGGAATCAATCTCTTGAACCATAACCCCATTGAGTGTGCCATCAAACACTTGTGACATTGATTTCCTCCACTAATGGTGAAGGGATCATTCTACGGGGAATATATTCACTCAACAATTGGAAGTAAATCCACAAGAAAACACATAGGGAACACCTTGTGAGTTCTGTTACATCAAACAATGAAATGGATGAATGAAGCAAGGAATTAGGATGATTTTTATTTTTTCAATGTTTCATTTTGCTAGCCACCCAATATGAATGAACAAGGGGAAGGATTATTTCATTTATAACACTCTTTCCTACCAATACAAGTCACATTGGTTTTATCTTTGCTGATACGCCCATGGAATGGATATTGGTCTCTTTTAATGTGCATGTAAATACTTTTGGAATGAAAACAAAATTTATTTTCATAGCTCAGATGAAAAGTAGTTTAAATAATTTTTTTATTATATAATTTTTAGTTAAATTACAATTTTTTTATTTTTTGAATTTGTATTTTTAATATATAAATGGATTCAATTTCTTCAAAATCCTATTTTGATTATGAAATTTTGAGAAAAGAAAAGATGAGAATTATTTTGGCAATATTAGGACAGAACCCATATTTCATCAACAATTATTGTTCCAAGACCAAGTTGTCTAAGCTAGAACTAAATGCTTAGTGAATGATGTATCACTACTTCATAGCATCAACATACTGCAAAATGGTTGCATATTTTAGCTCAAAAATGAAGCTTCTGGCATATGATCTACAACATGAAAATTGGTATACTGTTATATGAATGTGAATTGATCATAACACATTAAATAGTATTTGATATCTTCCCAAAATAAAATTGGAACTTGGAGTCGTGTTTCAATGATGTAAATTTTTTTTGGTATTCTAACAATAAGCAATAAATTATACCTTACATCAGAAGGCCTAACTGTCCAACTTGGGTATTCTTCAATTTTGTTGTCATAGGAAATGTTTGTTCAGTTGTGAATTCTACACATTGTAGAAAGTGATTATCTTGGGTTCCATTGAGTTGAATCCTTTTTAACTAAGGTGTGCCTTATTTCTAGAATTTGACCAACGAATTTACATTTTTTTGCAAGAGATTGTATTCATATACTTTCCTAGCACCACAAAGCGACTAGTTTCAAGAAAAATCCAGATCAATGGAAGAGTGGGATGTTACTTGCCACCCTTGATACTTATGCATATCACCCAAGCCACAGTAGAACATGGGCATCTAAAATGTTTGAGGAATCCATTGATCACTACCTCTATCAATTTAAAAGCGAATCAACCAAGGAGATAGAAGAGGAATTCAGAGCAGAATATAATCAATGCCCATTAATTTTGGTTATTAGCTAGAATAACCAAGGAATGTAATATAATATCAATAAAACTAGAGCATGCTCATTCATTCTAGAACACTTGCACTTCTAATAAAAGTAAAAAATCCTTATTTAGTGTTCTCAAGAACTTTAAGGTCTCTAGGGAATTTAGGATGACAGATAAAGCATTGTGAAAATCATTAAACTCACCGATTTGGGGGGAATTATGTCCTCTATGTGACCTATAAAAACCCTCCTCTATGCCCTCTCCTCTGTGACCCATGTCCCCTGCACTCTCTCTTCTATGGCCCTTCCTCTACAACCCCTCTCCTTTGCGGCCCCTCTCCTCTACGACCCCTCTCCTCTCGTCCAATTCCTTTCTTCTTTGGGCCGGGCTGTCATGATTACACTACATGAATCCCTAGTAGTGGCATAAGTTGAACTAGATCATTCATTCATTTCCAGTAGCACCAGGTGCGGTTGAAGGATTATTTCTTAAGGTGAAACTGTCGCAGGGTTTGACAGGTGGGCGACACAGACCATAGAAGGTTTGTAAAATTATGATATGTTTTGATTTTGTGTTTTTTGTTATATATATATATTAAGTGGTTTACCATGGAAGCCCAATTTTACACCATGGCTACATCCACTTGGGAAAATATCTTATACTAGATAAGAAAGTATACATGAACTTAGGCGTCATTAATCATGATAAATGACTCACTAGCCTATTATTTCATTACATACATGGGTTCCCAATGAGAAAATGTCCCTGGAGAGATTCGAACCTGGGTGGGGAGCGCAAAATTTCCCAACCACCCGAGCTATGCCCAATGCACACACACACACACATATTTGTTTTATTTTATTTTATTTTGAATTGATTTACTTTTTATTTTGTTTTATTTTATATTTTATTTTTTATGTATTTAATTTTAATATTTTTATTGAAATATGAATAAAATATGAAATATGAAGAACATAACATGGGGTATAATAAAGTAGGGAAAGTATGTAACCTTGGCATATGAAATATTAAGCTGGGATTGGGTAGGATTGGATAGATAAAGCATAGGGTTGTCTAAATTAAGAAATAACTAACTAATCCAAGGGAGTAACGGAGATAAAAGGGGGAAAAGAGGGTTTGGGTCGAAGGGAGAGAGGAGGGGAGAAGAGATGTTGAAATGGATGGTGTAGGAGATGGAAGAGGAACCAAATCAATGGATGGAGTTAGAGGTGAGAGAATAGAGATGGAAATAGTGGGATAAAATGAGGAAGAAGAGAAGGTACACAACTAGGTTTACCACCATGTAACCTTTTAAAATTTTGACCCATACATGCATGGTTTCTTTTGTGGAATAGTGTGCACAACATAGGTTAAAATTGACATGGTTTTGTAAGAAAAAATATAATGTTTTAAGGGACCTAGGTGGTGTTCCTTTACACTTATAAGTTGACTATTCATTTTATCTAGTCCTTAATGTTCCAATACTGAGTGGACCCATGCATTTCATATCCATCTTGGAGAATGATGAAATCCAACACTAAATCTAGATGCTACTACAAAATGGGAATGTCAAATTGAGCACTTCATCATATGGAAGAACAATTACGCTTGTTTATAAGAAAGACGACATATATGCAGTAATTATTGCACCCTAAAATAATCACTATAAAAATGGTTATCTAAGTGCACACATTAAAGGACTTACAAATTGTATGAAAGGTTCAATTAATTCCATTAAGTCCTTGTTTACAATTAGGACATCTATAAAACGACATTCAAATGAAAAGAACAATATTGATATGACAAACAACCAAATCAAAAGCTCAATCATATACACTTATTAAGTTTTTATTAATCCCTTGTCACATATGCCAAAAATTCTAGAAATGCTTGTACCATAGACCTAGCACCAATGTCTCAAAGAAATATCATGCCAAAGACCAAGTATTTTGCACAATTGGCTAAGGGTAGCAACAACATGCTAAAATCCCAATTGGCTAAGAGTATTTTGCATGATGATGATGATCATGATGATGAGGATGATGATGACGATGATGATAATGATGATGTTGATGATGATATTGATGATAATAATGATGATGATGATGGTGATGATGACGATGATGACTATGATGATGATAATAACAGTGATGATCAAGATGATAATAACAGTGATGATGATGATCACAGGTCAATGATGATGATGATGATGAGGATGAGGATGAGGATGGCAATGCTGCTGATGATGATGATGGCGATGATGATGATGATGATGATGATGATGATAATGGTGACGATGATGAGGTTGATGACATTGATGACGATTATCATGATGAAGATGGTGATGAAGATGATGGTGACGATGTTGACAAGGAAGAGGGCGACGACGCTGATGATGGGGATTACCCAGGTAAATTTAACTCATCCCAATATTTAATCTATTTCCTTCTTATATTAAAAGGTATCACCACAACTTTCACTTTTCCTTTTGCGTTGATAGTTTTATTTTAAATAAGGGTATAAAATTGCTATTATTATTTATGTTAATGAATCAAAATCATATATGAATTTAAATATTAATATGCTTAAAAAATATAAGTATATATATATGTTTGTTTATTTAAAATTATATACAATTGTAATGTTTATTTATTACAATTATATATAATTGTAATGTAGCTGGCCTAATGTGTCTTTGATCAAACAATTCCAACACTATAGGGATGGATCATACATGCATTTCTGTGAAGTGAAATTGAAAGTGTAAGTAATAACTTATCACATTTATTAACTTTGAATTTCAAAAGTACATGATAACCTTTAATAACAATGATCCCACCACGTGTCATGTATTATGTGTCATATCTCATATTGTGAGCCTTCTTAAAAGGAGCAACAAGGACACACTCAAAAGGAGCAAATTATGGATGAGTGCAACAATCACCATGCTTGTTCTTAGATTTGATCATATCTATGCTTTTTACATGCACTATTATCCTAAGAAAGTTTATTAAATGATGCAGTTTTAGGACTTTTTTGAATATAGTGTACTCAACTTGGAACATATATGTTGAGGAAACTTTTAAAGGATATTCTTTTCAAATAGTATAATCTTTGTATCTATACTCTTATATACTTTAGGCGATTAAAGAT
>LPNX010751902.1:855502-880976 GCA_001517045.1 Pseudotsuga menziesii | reverse complement strand
TAAAATTATATATAATTGTAATGTTTATTTATTTTCAATTATGTATAATATTTTATATTTAATAATATTATTGGTGTTTCTTTTTAATATGAATGAATATAAATATTATATATGTAATGTTGGTCTACTGTAGCTGGCCTAATGTGTCTTTGATCAAACAATTCCAACACTAGATGGATGGATCTTGTTTTTGCACCAATTAATGTCATCAATAATGTGCCACGCTTTGTATGACTACAAAGTGCACAAAATCATACATGCATTTCTGTGAAGTGAAATTGAAAGTGTAAGTAATAACTTATCACATTTATTAACTTTGAATTTCAAAAGTACACACTAACCTTTAATAACAATGATCCCACCACGTTTCATGTATTATGTGTCATATCTCATATTGTGAGCCTTCTTAAAAGGAGCAACAAGGACACGCTCAAAAGGAGCAAATGATGGATGAGTGCAACAATCACCATGCCTGTTCTTAGATTTGATCATATCTATGCTTTTTACATGCACTATTATCCTAAGAAAGTTTATCAAATGATGCAGTTTTAGGACTTTTTGAATACAATGTACTCAACTTGGAACATATATGTTGAGGAAACTTTTAAAGGATATTCTTTTCAAATAGTATAATCTTTGTATCTATACTCTTATATACTTTAGGCGATTAAATATTCTTCAACTACTTTTTAATATAATATTTGTATTCATTCATATTAAAAAGAAACACCAATAATATTATTAAATATAAAATATTATACATAATTGAAAATAAATAAACATTACAATTATATATAATTGTAATAAATAAACATTACAATTGTATATAATTTTAAATAAATAAACATTATAATTGTATATAATTTTAAATAAACAAGCATATATGTATTTATGAGATCCCTCAGGGAGGTACAACAAAAAACATTGGATGAGATCTGTAAGGGGTTATTTGAAGAATTCAAGAAGCCAAAGTCTGAGGCTCAATACATTATCGAGTTGAAAGAAATCAAGTAGTTCCCACTGAAACAATTTCGGACTTTGATCAATGGCTTAAGATGTTGATGGCTTGAGTTAGCTTCCAGATGAGCGATGTTTAGCATAAGGAATGGTTCATCTCCGCACTTGTCCCACATATCAAACAACCGCTAATGCAGCAGAAGACTGTGACACAAAGCGAGGCTCTGGAAATCATGATGAAATTAGAAGCATCACTGGTAGGAGAAACTGTGGTCGAGATGAACCAGATTCAAGTACAGTTGGCCAATCTGACGCTCCAACTACCATTAGAGGAAATTTCAACTCAAAATGGGCCTCCTAAAATGAACTAATAAAATAATAGTTAAAATAATAAAATAATATTTATTAATTTTGGAGGAAGAAAATAAAAAAACTACTTTTTTGTTTGTATTTTTGACATATCTCCTTGTTTTTTTACTCAAATTTTGATTGGGAGAGCTCGTTGGATGTGGAATTAAATTCTTCATCCAACGAGTACCCACTCGGCATACTTTTGACAGACCCCGCTACCCCAAAAATAAGAAATACCTGAAAAAATGGAATGATGATGTCATCATTCCATTTTTTCAGGTATTTCTTGTTTTTGGGTAGCGAGGTCCATCAAAAGTATGCCGAGCGGGTACTCGTTGGATGCATAATTTAATTCTGCATCCAACAAGCTCTCCCAATCGAAATTTGAGTAAAAACACAGGGAGATATGTCAAAAATACAAATAAAAAAAGTAGTTTTTTTTATGATACCTATCCCCAAATTTATATTAAAAAAGTGTTTAAGACCTATACGGTATTTCAAATTTAAAGCAATTTCATTGGCTAACACATGATGACATGGAATTTGAATAAAAGTTAAAAGGCCCATTTTGAGTTGAAATTTCCTCTAATGAAGATATCAAGAAGGATAAGGGATATCATGACAACCTTTGGTGCACCCGGTGTTGTGCGAATGGACACACCAAGGATACATGTCCGACGTACCGAAATTATTTGCTTTCAGGAGCCCCAAACCCATTGAGCTATGTTGGTGTACCATGGTTCTACATATGTCAGGTCTATGGGCATCGACATGAGAACTGCGACTACATGCAAAAGATGGTTACCAAGAAAGAGAGTCTATACTATACTTTTTGTCAATCAGTAGGACATGACAATAAAAAATGTCAAGCTTATGACTTGCTCCAGGAAAGGACATATGATTCATGCTTTGTGAAAGGTGAGGACCCCTAGGAAATGCAAGCATAGCCACAGATGGCACATCCAGTAGCATAAGTGCAGTATATAATGCCTCCCAAGATGCAGTTTATCCCATCGCAACCGCAACAACAGTTTATGTCACAGCCACAGTTTGCACTGCAACCGTAGTTTGTAGCACAACCACAGTATGCGCCACGACCACAGTACAATAAGGTACCACTCATTTATCCTTAGCCACAATATGTTCAAGCTACACACTATGTCCAGCAGAAACCAAACCCCCCCATAGCAGTAGTTGGCCCAGCCCCAGTTTCAACAAGGAGGAGTCTGAGGAGGATTTTGTGGAGGATTCATGGGATGAGGAGGACGCTTCGGTAAAGGAGGAGGATGAGGTCGAGAATCAATCCAGTGTTATACCTGTGGAGTATTCAGGCACTACCAGAGGGAGTGTCCTCATGTGCAGTGTACATACTATGCGGCCAGTGAGCATAATGTTGAAAATTTCCCTCAGATGATTTCAAAGTGGAAGGATGGAAACATTCCTTAGTTGCAGAATGCACAGACTCAAAACCAGCCAACTTTCCAAGTACAGAACTAGCCAACGATGCAGAATCAGATCCTGCCAAAGACTCAAAATCAATCGATGAACCCGCCACTGAATCAGAACCCACCATTGAATTAAGACTAGAACATGAATCAAGGATCAACGGTTGCAAAAATTCAAGACAAACCAGGAACGAAGGATGTCGACGTGGGGTTGTCACTCACGTCGGTGAGATAACTGGAGAAGATGGACCGTGTCAGCAAGTTCAATTTGCTAGAAAGAAAAATTTAGCATTTGATATTCCGATAGAGAAAGACACCTTCTTCGAGGCCAAGCATGCAATCGAGATAAATCTGGGTAAGTTACCTATTATCGAAATGTCGTCTGCTTTTGATCCATCTATAGAGGTAGGACCATCGCGGCTGCATGGTACCTAGCAGCAGTTCTTAGAGAGTTGTCTATCACCAGCAAGGGATCCTGAAGCCCTTGTTGAGATTGAGAAGTTGTTGTACCATTTGGATAAGACATTGAAGGATTCCACGGTGAACTCCTTGGAAAAGAGGAATATTGGAAAGGATATGAGGATGCACATCTAGATCAGAGATTACGAGGTTGACTCGGTTATTATGGATCTCGAATTAGATGTAAACATTCTGACCAAGCAAACTTGGGAGCTGATGGGGAATCCGACATTGGATGGTTGCCAGTGCAACTGTGACTAGCAAATCAAGCAAAGATTCAACCCACTGGTCGCATCTCAAACCTGGTTGTCGATATTGAAGGTGTGAAAATGTATGCTAATTTTGATGTGATAGAAGTGGTTGAAGATGGAGGTTCCTATCCCACATTGCTAGGGATTGGGTGGGCTAATGATAGTATGGAGGTTATCAATTTAAAAAAATAGGTTATGACATTTGAGAACCAAGATGTCAGGGTCATTGCTCACATGGACCCTCAGGAAGGACACCGGTATATTGAACCTATGAGGGATGAAGCCGGTAGAAGTTGGTATCACGCCTATAATATCTCTAAATACTATATCCACCCTCCTATTGACAGTGAACTTGGATGGCGTAGTGATAGTTCTACATCCTCTGCTTCTGATGATGCTTTGGAAAATTGGCAAAATAGGCTGCATGAGGTGTCGTTCAGAAAATGCGGGTTGATCACATAGTCTCTCCATCACATAGAAACTGAGACTGTCAAGTTGCCAATTTAGGAAGGGTTGCCAAAGTTATCAGAATTCCTTTGATAATTTGAAGAGAAAGTGTTTGAACCACAAAGGGTATTGGCCCTAGATGTAGCACAGAAGGCTACCCCGACCTGATGGTGGGCGACGCACAAGTAGATGATCCATGACTAGGGACAGTGTCGAAGATTGATGATGGTGCGCTTCGGCGATTCAGAGGTCTATCATGCTAGGAGATACGATGGACGAAATGACCCCGCTATTCACTTAATGGAATGTTAGGCCTTATGGGCATCATGACCTAAAGATGAGTGGGTCCATGCTTTTGTTCATACTCTAGATGAGATGCTGAGATCCTAGTATGTAACGACATAATTGCACAGAACTATAACCACTTGGGAGGAGTTATTTGTTTTCTTTGCACAGGTGTTTAGTTTACAGGATGCCAATCGAAAGGTACATAATGCATTGCAAATCATCCGTGATGTAGTGCTGAAGGTCGTCCCTATTGCATACCCAGTTGTTCCACATGCACACTACTCGATGCAATCCATGATGACGTGTTACAATCTATCTAGGGAACTTGAATATGATGATGAGTTGTGGAATGTTAATATTCCTGATTCAAAAGGAAGCCGCAATAATGCAGCGCCAGACATACCAACGGATTCGATGATTCAGCTGATGAAGATCAGGAAAGTCAACATTGGGTCGGAATAAAACCTGATATTTTCCAATATTGGGGACTATTGGGATGAGGAAACAATGCCCAAAATCATGGACCTGCTGCATGAATTATAGGATCTTTTTCTGATGCAGTTCTCAGAAATGAAGGAGATATTAGGGGACCTGAGGGAGATGAAAATCCCATTGAAACTGGATGCAAAACCCTTGTGACAAAGGCCGTATCGACTGAACCCATGATACAAGGACCGTGTGAAGGCTGAGATTGAGTGGATGCTAGATGTTGGAATCATCGAGGCTATCAAAGAATCAGAGTGGATAAGCCCTATGGTGGTTTAGGATAAAAATATCGGTGAAGTCCACATTTGGGTCGACCTAAGAAAGTTGAATGATGCTTGCGTGCATGATCCGTTCCTAACTCTGTTTACAGATGAGGTCCTTGAAGGAGTAGGTAGTCAGGAGATGTATTCCTTCACAGATGGATTTTTGAGGTACCACCAGATCCATATTACAAAGGAGGATCTCCATAAGACCACGTTTGTCACTGAATGGGGTTGTTTTCAATATATAGTCATGCCCTTTGGGCTGAAGAATGCGCTAACAATATTTTCTCAGGTAGTTGTCGTTGTGTTTAAAGACTTTATTCAAAAGTTCCTGCAAGTATATACAGATGATTGGACAATCTATGGGCTAATTAGGGACCATATCGACAACTTACGATTGATGCTAGAAAGGTGTCAACATCATCAGGTTGCATTAAATTCTAAGAAGTGCATTTTCTGTGTGCCATTTGGAATGCTACTTAGACACATAGTATGTAAGGAAGGTATGTTGGTTGATCTAGAAAAGTTCGCCCTAATTCTTAGTTTTTCATGCCGTCGATGAATGTGAAGATGCCTTGGGCGACGCTGGGGTACACGGGGTACTATCGCAATTCCATCAAAGGATACACTGTGATTACTGCCCCTAAGGAGAAGCTATTATAGAAGGATGCTGCATTTGAGTGGAATCAAGAATGTTAAGGAAGTTTTGACACACTGAAGGCCAAGATGGCCTTTGTACCCAAACTGGTATTCCCTGATTGAAACAAGGAGTTCCATGTGCATAACGATGCCTTTTTTGTTGTGTTGGGGGTTGTGCTTACGCAACCAGGTGAGAGAAACCTGGATCACCCGATCGCATATGTCAGTAGGAAGTTTTTGTTTGTTGAACAAAATTACACAACAACTGAAAGAGAAGGCTTGGAGATGGTTTATGCCTTGCAAAATTTTAGGAACTATTTGTTAGAAAGTCACTTCAAGATGTTCACCGATCATTCAGATTTGCAATATTTGGTCAATAAGCCTATGTTGGGGGGGGGAGATCTATCGGTGGCTGCTACTTTTTTAAGAATTTTACTTTGAAATAGTTGTGAAGCCATGACGGTTGAATGTTGGTCATGATCACCTGTCTTGCATTGAGACCAAAGAAGAACCTACCAATATTGATGACAGATTTCCAGATGCACAACTATTATGTGTTGATATCGCAGATTATCATTATGCCCCCATCATTCAATTCTTGGCCACTAGTGTTTCCCTTGAGAACCTATCAACCAGTTAGAAGAATCAGTTGGTAGTACAAGCTTCATATTTCTAGCTGATTGCGCGACATTTATACAAACCTGGACCATATGAAATCTTGCGATGGTGTATCCTACCGCATGAGCAGGGACCCATTCTAGAAGAAGCACATGCAGGAATCGTTGGAGGTCACTATGGAGGAAGGGCTACTGTACAGAAGGTGTTGCACACCGGGATATGGTGGTCTATGTTGCATAATGATGCCATAGACTATGCACAAAGTTGTGGCGTCTTCCAGCATGTCGGTAAACCATCGTGGCAGGATGAGATGCTGCTTGTGCCACAGGTAACTCTACAACCTTTTGATAAATGGGTCATGGATTTTGTGGGTACAATTAATCCCTAGGGGAAGTCAACGTTGTTTCCAAAATTTTGTTGAATGCTTCAATAGTCCCATTCGCCTGTGGATAGTATGGTGTGATTTTCTTATATAATGCTAATCGTGATGACTAGGAATTGAAAATTTCAGCAGTGTTATGGGCATATCGCACCACTTGTAAACAGTTGACAGGATAGACACCGTTTAAGCTAGTATATGGGAAAGAGGCACTCATGCTCATGGAATACGTTGCTCCTAGTTTGTGCATCACTGTTGCGACCGGCATGGATGATGCAGAAGCATTAGAAGAGCGCATTGCGTATTTGATCCATCTTGAAGAGGACCGCTTTATTGTAGGCTTCCACTAGCACGTTGTGAAGGATCAACAGAAGGCATGGCATGATCGTCACATTAAGAATAAATAGTTTGCAGAAGGAGATTTGGTGTTGTTATACGACAACAAGTTCATGAAGCATCTAGGTAAGTTACAGATCCACTGGTTAGGCCCGTATCTTGTTCATTCCATTACTTCTAGAGATGTGGTTCAGTTACAGCAATTAGATGGTGCGGTACTTCCAATGCTCGTCAATGGGAGTCACTTCAATCCCTATAGGGCGAGGTCATAGCTGTGCACCACTTTAGGCGTTGCCATAAAAAAAAATAGTAGCGATGGAAGAGAGACCACCTGCGACAGCCGCAGGGCTGTGGGTTGGTCAAATCAGCAATAAATTCAGGTAGTTAAAACAGTTAGATGGTGGCGCTTGTTGAAGCGATGCACATTAATGGTCGATCCAACCGTTAGTAGGATGAGATTTCCGAGAGATTTGGTGTCATTACTGCTAGCTTTGGTCATGATGGACACGGTGGATTTAGCAATGATGATTTCGAATTGGGAAGTAGCTACAAAAAGCGGTGGGATGCAGGAGGAAGGAATTTTTCAGAGTAGTTTAGTCGAGTGAGCAAAGTTTTGAGCCGAGTACAGGTGAAGAGTTTTGAGTGTGAGTTGCGGAGTAGAGGTGCAGAGTCATTGGGTGCATAGTAAGGTTTGGGGAGTGCGGCATGTAGAGTGAGCTCGATGCAATTGAGATTTCTAGTGAGCAGGAATACCCCATTTGGCCCATGGTCATTAAGGAAGAAGTAATGAGCATGCCAGTAGTCTCTTCATTGATCCCCCGAGGAAAGTTAAAGGCTCATAAGCCCAGTTCCATGTCATCGTAGAAGAGGCACACCCGCACTTCCACTAGAGTGTAAGGAGAGGGGACTGCATAGACCGGGTCGTCGATCTCGGGAGATATAGAGTCTGCAGTGCCTAGGGGTGTCTCTGTCAATGATATCCTAGTATATGTCACTCCAACGCGTCCGGGGGCGAAGCTGAGGTAGCCCACGAAGAGTTAGAAGTATCCACCCAAATTGTTGCCACTGCCGAAAGGGATGACTTGCTCAGTAGATATCATCCCTGCCTTGATGAGGGTGAATTTTGAAGACCACTATTTGTTGTTACTCAAATATGTCTGGGATGAGCCCTATGCATCAGTTCCTATAGGGCCTAGTGCACCAATTTAGAGGATTCCTCAGCCATGGGAAAGCGGGTTGAATAAATATGGATTGTTGGGGCTCATTAATATGCCTCACTTTGGGTGACTAAATGAAGCTCATGCATGTGTCAAGCGACTCTTAGCATGATTTCATGGTGGGATGCTCTGGTTGAATGAGCCTATTCCTATCACACTTAACTTAATTGCAAGCATTACGGGCTTGCCGAAGGCCGGGGAAGATCCGGCATAGTATACCCGGGGGCATGATACTAACAAGAATATTGCCAAGCAACTGAAAGAGATATTTGGCTTGCAGTGTGATGGTCGTGCCTATTGTATCAACAACATTAATGTACAGGTGGCACATATCAGGGCGTGCATTTTGGAGAGCAATATTGTCCGGGGGAATCAATTGGTCCAGTGCAACTCAGGCATGGTCACATGTGCACAAAAATGCACTGAGGGCATGCAAATGAACTTGTCCTTGTTTCTGCTCAACCAGTTGCTTGATGATGCTCTCACTGCTCAGGATGGACCAACATTTTCCTATAGTTGGTTGTAAATTCTCATTACGCTTGTCACATGGATGGAACCCAAATATTATCAACTGGTGATACAGTCGATGTGGTGAAGGTGTGCCGAGGCGCACACTATCAGGATTTGTGGTGGGTTGAGGAGCCCAGTTGATAGACGAACTGTGCGATCCATTTTTGGGTCTATTTGGAAGCATTGCAAGCTGCAGCTATCAAATTTCCCTACTTATCCCAATACACAACAACCAAGTATCAATGGCTCATTCAATTCGCTATCGGGCCTCATTCCATTTATATCCAGGCACGGTGGGACCTCGACAAGTAGTGGCTACCTCTGGCCTACAAAGTCACTGATGAAGAATTGGATGGGTCTTTGGTAAAATACAAATCTAAACTTTTCCAAAGACCCCCTCTATATGAATCTACTTCATTTATATGTCAGAGGAATTATTGAGCGAGATGGATTGATAGGATGAGTAACAGTACAACTTCCTTACCCTTAACCCTCTTTAAAGAAGTTGCGAATTGTTTACTAGTATAAAGACATGAATTACAATGATATGGAATATGAAAGCACTTGACCAAGTTTTGGCTCTCTTCCTTTTCCAAACATCCTACCTAAAGAGTTTTTGGCTCTCTTCCTTTTCCTTTTGGAAATATTCACTGAGTTTAAAGCATTGGTTGAGAATTCCTCTGGGAGGGAGATAAAGTCTTTCAGATCTAATAATGGAGGAGAGTATATCAAGTCTGAATTGCTTCAAATATTTTCTGACAATGGGATCCAAATCCAACACTCCACTCCATATACACCCCAGCAAGATGGTGTAGCGGAAAGGAAAAACTGGGCCCTCAAATAGATGGCTACTTGCATGTTGGAAGCTAAAGGTCTGGATACAAACCTATGGGATGAGGCCATGAATGTTTCTAATGACATTTAGAATAAATTCCCTCACTCTTCTATGAAAGGAAAAAATCCTTTCAAAGCCTATTTTGGACACAAGCCGTATGTGTCAAATTTCAAAACTTTTGGGTCCACTGCATGGGCTCAAATTCCAATTGACAAGAGGAAATATTTTCAACCGCAAAGTATTGAATGTTTTTTCATTGGATATCTAGAAGAATATAAGGGATTCAAACTTATGACTATGAGAACCAAATAGATATTCATTGAGATAAATGTCCTATTTGAAGAACCTCTCCAAGAGGTAGAACTAGTCAAGGAGAAAACAACTGAAATTCCCTCCTATTCTGCTGATCATTTTGATGATGAAATTGGAAGTGAAGGCTCTGATATCGCATATATAAAGTTTTATATCAGTGAGAAACATATATCAGGTTCAGAATCATATTCTTATGTGTCCACTAATCTCCCAACTTGGGCCAAAAATACACTCTCTTCCGTCAGGAAAAACATTGGAAATCCTGCTGATCCAAGAATAACACGGTCTGATTTTCAAAGAGCAGGTATTGCTCTCTCTTGTCATGATTCATTACTTTCCAAGACCTGTTATTTAATTATTGGTTCAAATCCAAATTCCTACTACCATGCTCCGAATGATCCGAGATGGAAAGATGCTATGGACGAAGAGTTCAATTCTCTTCGGAAAAATGCAACTTGGGAGATGGTTTCTCTTCCACCTGGGAGGAAACTGGTTCAATGCAAGTGGTTATATCAGAAAAATGATGCTGCATATGGAAAAAACTAAAAATAAAAATCATGGCTGGTTGCAAAAGGGTTCTCCTAGGTCCAAGGAGTGGACTATCATGAGACCTTTGCACTGTTGGCAAAGATGGATTCCATAATGCTAGTTTTGGCCATTGCCGCATCCAAGCACTAGGAGATCACATGGATGTCAAGAGTGATTTTCTTCATGGAGACCTGAATGAGGAGATATACATGAAGCATCTAGAAGGCTATACATTATATGGGTAAAAATCATTATATGGGTTGAAACAGGCCCCAATATCTTGGTATGCCAAAATGGATGCCTTTCTACTCTCACAAAACTTCCAAAGCTGAAAATATGATCCTAACATATATTTGCAGCAGTATGATGGTAATATTATTATCATAGTATTATATGTCGATTATCTCTGATTACAGGAAGCACACTTGATTTAATTTCCTTTATAAAAATTACACTTCATGATGTTTTTGAAATGAGTGATTTGGGCCTACTGAAAGAATTTCTGGGGCTTGAGATCACACAAGAATTTGATGGGATAATGGTAACTCAGTAAAAATATGTTTCAGACATGTTAATTAAGTTTAACATGGCTGATTATAGGTCTGCACCATTTCCTTTCCTCTCAGGAATCAGTCTTGAAGAGGGAAAATCCACTCCACCCATGGATCTAACTATTTACCGCCAGTTGATCGAAAGCTTGCTATAATTGACACATTCAAGGCTTGACATTTTTTATTCTATGAATTCTGTATCAAGATATATGCAGAATCCTCATGAGCTCCATTGGAAGGCATCGAATAGGATCCTTCAATACATTTAGGGCACTAAATCCTACGACATTCACTATGTTGGATATTCTGAGTTAGAGTTGGTCGGTTTTACAGATTCATATTGGGTGGGGGATTCCATAGATTGGAATCACACTTCTAGGTATGTGTTTATGTTTGGTGGTGGCCCCATTTTCTGGTCCAACAAAAATTAGGCTGCCATTGCATTGTCTTCAGTAGAGGCTAAGTACAGGGGAGCAGTGAATGCGTACATCCAAGCAGTTTGTCTACAAGGCATCCTTTCAAAGTTTGAGATTGGTAGGGCTTTGTACATAGTCATATTTTGTGACAACCAAAGTGCTATAAATATCTCAATGGATCTAGTTCAGTGGCAGAGGACCAAACATGTTGAGATCCACATGCACTACATCAGGGAGTTTGTGCATGACATGACAATTGTTCTGCAATACTTCCCTACAAATGAGCAGATTGCAGATATTTTCACCAAGAAATTTACTGAGAAAAAATTCACTTACCTTTGTTCACTATTGGGGGTGATTTCATTAGGGTGAAGGAATTTACTTCTTCAGTGTTCATATTAAGGGGGGGTTTTCCCATTGGTTTTTCCCTCTTTCCTCACTTAGCATTTTATTTGAGCATTTTAGAGTTACTTTTTTTGTACAAGGTGACCTATGGTCTTTGTTGTCAGGGCCCTAGCATTTTATTTTTTTCTCCTCCACATGAGTATAGCTTAAGGGGTGGTGTTGGATTCATCATCCAGTCCATAGACCTATTTGGTCAATTTTGGCCTAATTACCAACTATCCTAAGTTAATCGACTCAAATTACTGACATCAGCACACCCACGCCCTCCTTCAATTAGTCAGGCCAACTAATCCTTCTCCTTCAATCAGGGAGGATAACTAGGCTTCCTCCTTTAATCAGGGAGAAAATCTGGGGTGATTTGCTTGTCATAAGTACACCTATTAGTTAATTGAATGTTGTTTCACCTAAAAATTAGTTAATCCGAGTTGGAAAAGTGCCTTCCTCATCCATTTGGATATTTTGGTCTGATTTGGGTTAACTGGAATGATCCAAGGCACCTCCAACAACTTCTAGTGACTAGTTTCAGTTCAGTTCACTTCATTAGATCTGAATTGAGTTAGAGATGTGCCCCCACCTACTGTTTGACATGCACTTGAGTTCTATTCAGTTAGACTCAATCATTATTGCACTTTGATTCAGTTAGGACTCATTTAGAGTAAATCATGGCTTGATTAGTGGTTAACTGGTGTGTTTAGTGTGGCTAACAGACAATTAAGCTACTCTCATCTATCCATTTCGAATGACCTCTATGGAATTTGAATTGCCTTTCATTCATGCAAGTTGTACGGACTTGTATCATCTCTCTTTATTGATTATTGATAATATACAACTGTAACCTCCAATTGCAGCATTGTTAATGTCATTTCATGTGTAAAATTTTCTTGAATCTTCTGTAAGATATGATTTAGTCTTAAGATTGTTGTGACTGAATTTCAAAGCAACCTATTTTTTTGTTATATCAATATTGATTTAAAAGAAAAGGAAACTAGAATAATTTCCTAAGTGCTCAACCTGGAAATTATCCACATGCGTAGTCATCAAGTGGAATAATGACAACAAACCCCATCATGTGGTTCACCTATCTAGGTCATCATATGGATGTTTCCAACTGAGCCACCCATGTTTTGTATGAATTCTTGTAGCTATACTCAAAGTGACTTCCATATTCTCTCATTATCCACAATTTGAATGACTAACAATTGTTCTGTTAGTGATTATTTCACATGAATGTCTTCATTCTCTCATTAATGTCGTATCATTTGTTTTTTTTTCATATAAATTTTCTTGTCACACTCCCTACGAGTTGCATTTCCCTTCCTTTAAACTTCTGGTCACACTCCTTGCGACCTACATTTCCCATCCCAAAAGGGTTCCCATCTTGCGACAAATCATTTGTCATCGCTCAGAATTTTAACCTCTGCCAGATGTCAAGTATACACAACTTCATTTATCTTTGCAGAAGACTAATAGTATGTGCCAATACATTTTGGGTCATCTCTATTTCTTTTGTGTTTTCTTTCTTTCTATTTTCTATTCTCTCTCTCTCTCTCTCTCTCTCTCTCTCTTTAATTATGTGACCAAGTCCCATCTCTCAAATTATGGTTTTAGTTGGCTCCCATTAATGAGCCCTCTAACCTCTGTGCCATCTAGATTTTCTAACTTCACTGCTCCTCCGTTAGTGATTTCCTTAACCACATATGGTCCTAACCAATGTGTTTTCAACTATCCTAGATGCTTGAAAAAATTATTGTCATACATAATAAAAATTCCTCCAACATCAAAATGCTTTCTCTTAATGTGTCTATCATGCTATACCTTTTTCCTTTGTTTCTCAACTTTTTGGGGAAATCCTGCAACAAAAGGTTCTTCCTCTAAGTGTATCAGTTGAAGCAATCTTTCTTCGACAAAATCAACATCTGTTATTTCGGTGATCGTGAGAACTCTCAAACTTGGTACAATATATTCCATTAGCATGACAACTTATTTTCCATACACCAACCTGAATGGGGTCTGACCTGTCAACATTTTACATGTTGTGCGATATGCCCATAGCATTGCATAGACCTTCTAATCCCAGTTATCTGTTCGGGAATTGCATACCTTTGTCAATGCAGTTTTCATAATCTTGTTGAATGCTTCAAAAAATCCATTCACTTGAGGATGATATGGAGTTGTTCTTCTATGTTGTAGCTGGAATTCATCAGTCGACTCTTAAATCAATTGATTCACAAAATGTGCACCTTGGTCGCTGATTATAATTTTTGGGCATCTAAATCTTGTGACAATGTTTTCAAATAAACATTTTTCAGCAGCTGCAACAGTACAATCCTTTACTGATGTTGCTTCTTCCCGTTCGTGAGGTAATCATTCACATTGATAATATAGCATGCTCTGATGTGCTTTATTGCCGGACGAATAAGTCCTACAAAGTCAAAAACCCATTTATTGAATTCCTAGAGTGTAATATATGATACCAATGGAATTTCATCCCTTCAGGATGGCTTCCCAGTTCTTTAACAGATATCAAAACTACAACAATAATATCAAGCATCGACATGCATGGTGGGCCACCATAGTCTTGCTTGCAAAATCTCTTGCACCATCGCTTTTCCTGCATAGTGTCCTCCCGCGACACCAGCCTGTGCTTCACTTAATATCATTGGACGCTCGTGCTCCAAAACACAACGTTGGAGAATTTCATCAGAGGCCATTTTATACAAATGTCCATCAATCAACTGGAAATATGCAGCTCTCTCTACTAACTATTTCTTCTATGCAGTGGTAAATTAAGTTGGTGCATAACCCTTATTGAGAAAGTGGATGATATATTTGTATTAATCATTGAACATGGCTATCACAAAAGTTGTGCATCAGGTAGGCTATCTTCCAGATGAGTAGCTTCTTCTCCACTTTCAGTCCTCGGCAGATAGTTTGGTCTCAAATTCAACCTACATGGTTTAACAATTATTTCAAAATTAATTTTGTGGAAGAGGAGAAGCCACCGATAGATATTCCCCCCGAACAATGGTTTACTGAACAAATATTTCAGCGCAGAATGATTAGTGCACATCTTGAAATGTCCACCCAAAAAATAATCTATAAATTTATGCAATGCATACACCATCACTAGCCCTTCTCTCTCTGTTGTGGTATATTTATTCTCTACAATTGATAACTTTCTGCTAGCGAAATAAATGGGGTAATCAATCGCTCCTTCACCTGGTTGCGTGAGTACCACTCCAAGCGCAACAGATGATGCATCGACATGAACATGGAATTATTTTTTCTAGTATGGAATACAAGCATTGGTGTTGTAGCCATTTTGTTTTTTAGCTTGTCCAGACTCCCTTGAAAATCTTCTATCCACTGAAACTTATTGTCTTTTTTCAGCCATTTCTCCATCGGAGCAGTCACCTCTGCATATCCCTTGATAAACTTTCTATGGTATCCAGTATTTCTTAATGTTGCTATTAACTGATTAACTGTGGTCGGTGGTAGTAAGTCGAGGATAATTGCAACCTTTCTTGAATCAACCAAAAATCCATCATGACATACCACATGGCCCAACAGAGCTCGAAAAGATGCACATAAGATACACTTTTTTCAAATTTAAGGAGATTTCATACTCGCAACACTGTTCCATCATCATTGTTAGGATATCAATATGGTATTTTACAAGACCAAAGATCATCGCGTCATCAAAGTAGACTTCAAGAAATTTATGTATAAAATATTTTAAAGCAGTAACTACAATTCTAGAAAAAATCATAGCCACATTCTTGAGTCCAAAGGGCATTACATGTACTGTAAATAACCCCACTCTGTCGTAAAGGTAGTCTTGTGTCGATCCCTCCTTTGTGATTTTAATCTGATGGTAACCCAAAAATCCATCAAAGAAAGAATACATTTCTTGTCCTCTGACATTCTCTAGTACCTCATCTTTGAATGGAGTTGAAAATGGATCATGCAAACATGCATCACTTAACTTCCTCAGGTCGACACAAATTCGTACTTCAACTGAGGTATTCTTTTCCTACACTACAATTGGACTAATCCACTATGATTATTTAATAGTTTCTATGAAGCTTGCTTCGATCATTCGATCCAATTCAACTTAAAACTTTTCTTTGTAGCACGGGTTTAATCTGTACAGTCGTTGCTTGACAAGTTTTTCTTGGGGCCTCAAGGGTATATTCATTTCACCAAGGTCACCAACTATTCCTTTCATCTCGAAAAAATTAGTAGTGAACATATCCTAAAATTCATTCAATAAATCAGTGACCTTCCCCACATTCTCATCATCCCAATAATCCCCAATATTGGAAAATTTTGGATTCTGAGACGAGACAATATTTATTTTATTAATGTTAAATGGATTAAGGAACTGGTCATAAGAAATTACAACTCCTCCCATTGCATGCATACCTTCTGACAATGGTATGTTTATATCAACCGGTTCACCTTCATTCAGTTCTCCTGTAACATTCTAACACACCATCCAATGGTGGACTATCGTGCTACATTGATGGTAATTAGTGGTTGTGACCGGGATTTCTTCGAATGTATTTTCCTTCATTATTTGTAGCACAACATCAGCTATTGGTGGTTCACTTGTGAAATCAAATGTCTGGGTGAAGCTCGTGGCTAATTCTTCCCATTCGATGATTCCTCTTCGTAGCTCTATTAATGTATACCAGTTCCTTGGTACCATATCCAAAGTGTGTACAAAATTGTGAACCCATTCTTTTCGCGGATATTCTTTCCATGTCATGTGACAAAGCTCAATATGCTCAGTAGGATTTTTCAATCCTTTATACTAATGACAAGTATAACTGATCTCTTCTGCAAATATGATGTCCATCAATCTTCTACACAGTGGCCATTTAGAGATATATTGTTGGGTTCCACCCAACAATATAGAGCTGCCGAACCAACCACTCTATTGGGTTTCACCGAGATCCTTAAATTTATTCTCGCATGAATTATAACGCTTTAAAGTCCACCCAATCTTGGATATAAGGTTTAGTTTGTTCCCACAACATATCCATCACCAAACCTTTTATGGTCTCGACAACAAAACCATTTTGTGGCTTTTCTGTCTGTCCCTCCTCTTAGGATCCCGACCTAGGTTCAGTCCCTTCTGGTTAGCACAAGAAATCCCAAGATATCGGCCCTAAAGAGAAAATCCTAGTCTACAACACCTATGACATAGATGTAGTCTCACCTGAAATATCTCTCATTCCTTATTGGTTAACTTCTAGAACTAGGTTTTCAGAGTTAGGTGGGGGATTTATGGTACCTCAGTCGCATACCAAGGTGCTCAATGAATCCTAAGGGTGGATTACTTTTGCTTATTATACACAATTAGATCTTAACTCAACTATACTTATGCAATGATTCTACCACCAACCGATGTGCAACATAAATGTATTTAACTGATAATAGCATGACTGATATACATCTATTCACTCATTAGCAACTTATAAGCATTCATTCACTGGTACATTTATAAATATAACTCAAACATAATCAATCATTCATACAAATACAAAGAATTTAACATGGAAACCCATTAGGAAAAAAACCACAAAGGTGCTCTTCATCTGGCTTGAGAAATATATGCACCTTTCATCTGCAGACTCTTCTCTATATCTTCTTATTCAACTTTACATACTCTTTCTTCCTCTCATGCTCTCTGATCTTCTACTATGCTCTCTTCCTACTCAACTCTACTAACGATCCACACATAGCCTAGATCGACTCAACCTTTCCCACACTTCTGCGCACTCAACTGTAGATTCTTCAACTCAAAATGTGCTCATCTACCTCTAACAGACAACAATTACAGGCACCTAACAATTTAGAAGCTAACTAAAGTCTCACCAGAGTCTACCGAGATTATAACCTCCATAAAACTTGGTTTCTTCACTTTATAGACTCGTTTACAAATGTGTTACATATTCTTTAGACACTCATTACCTATCACTTTCTCAACCCTCGACACAGGGTTTCTTACTCTTTTCATTGGCTCAATCAATCGAGGATTCCACTCTCTTGGTTCTCCCCCTTGGAAATTTCTTTGTTGGGTTTCCAACTTAGACAACCACTCATTCAAGATAATAGGAAACTCGAAAAAGAAAATCTCATGGATATCTATTTAGAGGTACCAACCCAAATATTATGTTGGGTTCCACTGAGATCCTTTACTTTCTTCTCGCGTTTATTCTAATGCTTTGAAGTTCTCCCAATATTGGATCTCAGGTTTTGTTGGTTCCCACAACATATCCCTCACCAAAATGATTATAATCCTGACAATGGAATCATTTGTTCACTTTTATGTCTGTCCCTCCTCTCGGGATCCCGAACTAGGTTCTGTCCCTTCTAGTTAGCGCAAAAAATCCCAATATATTGGCTCGACAGAGAAAATCCCAGTCGGCAGCATCTATGACACAGATGCAGTCTCACCCGAGATATCTCTCCTTCCTTATTAAGTAAATTCCATAAACAGGTTTTCGTAGTTGGGTGGGGGATTTATGGTAACTCAGTCACATACAAAGGTGCTCAATGAAGCCTAAGGGTGGATTACTTCTTCTTATTATAAACAATTAGATCTTAACTCAACTATTCATGTGCAATGATTCTAACACCAACCAATGTGAAACATAAATGCATTTAACTAATAACAATGTGAGTGATATACATCTCATTCATGAGAAACTTATAAGCATTCATTCAATGCAACATTTATAAACATAACTCAACCACATTCAATCATTAATACAAATACATAGAAGTTAACATGGAAACCCATATGGGGAAAAACCACAAAGGTGCTCTTCATATAGCCTGAGAAATATATGCACCTTTAGTTTGTGCACTAACCTATAGAATCTGGTCTAGATCTTCTTCTTCAACTTTACATACTCTTTCTTACTCTTGTGCTCTCTGATCTTCTCCTCTTCTCTCTTCCTACCCAACTCTACTAACGATCTGCACATAGCCTGGATCGACTAAACCTTTCCCACACTTCTATGCAGTCATGTGTAGATTCTTCAACTCAAAATGCACTCAGCTACCTCTAACATAAAACAATTACATACACCTAATAATTCATAAGCTAACTAGAGTATCTCCAGAGTCTACTAAGAGTCTAACCTGCATATAGCTTGGGTTCTTCTCTTTATAGAATTGTTTACAGAGTTGTTACAGACTCGTTACCTGTCACTTTCTCAGTCGACTTCCTATAGTTATCCAGCATGTTGTCTTTCCTATTCTAGTGACACTTAATAATAGGTGCTAACGACCTGAATTACAACAATATCTTCATACGTGTGGCTTCCGCCTGCTCTAGATGAACTCATACCCAAGATCTCTATGTCCTGTTCATTTCTACCATTTTTCTTTACTATCATTTTCCAGCCATTATGTTATTTTCACGCCTTCTGGTACTGGTACTCTGCCACATCTTTCCTTGTCACATCTGTTAGAATAATCAACCCATAGTTAGCTACCTTAGACATTAATTTAATTATTTTTGTCTTATTTTCCTAGTTCATGTGTCCCACCTTGTGCAAGTTGTCATTTACCTATCCATAGTTGTCAAACTTGCCTTATTTGACTCATGTAGCACTTGGGAAATCTCAAGGAATCAAATCTACTTTATTCCTAGTCTCCTAAGCACCCTTCTGCTTTATTCCCTGCTTTTTCAAGGTTTTAAGGAAAATGGAAAAGCTTGACTAGGTGAGGTTGACTAGTTTTTTGTCCTACACATCCTCCACTCTTTTCTCCTTGTAAAATCATGTATTAGTTGTCATTCCATCACTCTTTATCTTTCCTAAGCCTTTTTTCTAATTCGTGAGCTCCATGACTGATTTGGGATCAGCTTTTTGCACCTATGGGAGATTTGCTTAATTTTAGTAAGCCTACTTTATGCTAGATTCGAATTGCTCCTCATGCATTCGAATCCCTTATGTAATTATTTAATGATGCAACCTATTATGTTACAAGATTGGCTATTGTACACTTATTCAATACAGTTTAGTGTTCAGCTCATTATCCAGTCTCTTTTGTGAGTGATTTTGCATGTTCAATTGATAATTGTTGTGAGTAAAATTAATCTATCACTGGGTTCAATTTCCACATGGTATCAGAGCCATTGTAGATCGATTTCTTTCCTTCAAAATTGTTTTGCAGGTTCGAAATCAGTGATTGGGAGCCTTCTACTGACAGCCAGGACAGATTTCTAAGCTATGGATCAATCTTAGAAGATCATCTTGACTCCATTCAATTTATTTGAATGGAAAGAAGAGATGGAGATACTGTTGAGAGTGAAATGCCTCTATAGGGTGACTATGGCAACAGAAGCAGAGCCCAATCCAGCTGCAGAGAAGATTAAATGGCACAACAGGAGGGATGAGGCCTATGGTCTCCTGTGTCTGAGTATTTCCAGAGACCTCCTTTTCCATCTTGATGGATTGACATCACCGAATGAAGTATGGGAGAAGCTTACTGATATTTTTGGAAAGACAGATGAGATGAGGGGACATCAAATTGAAAATGAACTGATCTCCCTAAGTCCCAATAGCTTTGAATCTCTGTAACTCTATTTCTCCAAGTTCAAAGCACTAGTTTTGCAGCTAAAACAGTGTGGGATCGAAAAGAAGGATGATCAACTGGTCTTGGACATTCTCTTGAATCTTGGCCCTGACTATTCAGTGTTTGTTTCGACCTTCTATGCCACAAAAATGACAGCTCGAACCTGGAAGATGCCTAGCCTTGCAGATTTCATGGAATCTCTCACACAAGAACAGTACAAGCTGGTGATGATGGGCACCATCAAACCATCCAAAGATCAAGCTCTGATTGCTGGAGATTCTAGGTGGATTCAAAAAGTAAAAAGAAAGATAAAAAGCCACCTGAGCAAAAGAGAGACAAGAACAAGTCTCCAGAGGAGCCACAAGGTTCCAAGAAGAATAACCAGAAGAAGAAAAACAAAGGAGAAATGAGCAAGTGCGCATACTGCAATAAGGGCAATCACACTGAAATCTCTTGTATGAAGAAGCAAATAGACATGCTGACCCAACTCCTGGAGAAGAATGGCATCTCCCTTCCAAACAGCTCAAAGAAGAGAGAAGGAGGATCAAGTTCAGATGACAGAGAGAGAGTTCACGCATTGGTTGCTGGCACATCAAGCTCACCCAGTTTTATCATTGATTCTGGAGCTTCAAGACACATGGTTTTGACCAAGGAGGCCTTCTCCTCACTTGACATGTCGAAAGGACCACCTATAGTACTGGGAGATGACTCTCTCACTGAAATTTTGGGCAAAGGGAGGATTGATCTTGATCATGGTCAGTTCAGCAATGTGTTGTATGTGCCTGGTCTTGCCTCCAACCTCTTATCAGTGTACAAGATGACTCACACTGGATCTCCTAAGAAGGTCATATTCTCCCCTGATGAATTTGAGATCATAGAGATCTCAAGTGGTAAAGTCATTGCAAAAGGAGTTGCGAATCATGCTCAGAAGGTATACATGTTCTCACACTTCCTACCCTACTCAAACCCCTCTGCTCTTCTGATTCATGCTAATGAAGCAAGCAAGCTTTGGCATGAAAGATTTGGCCACCTAAATTAGAAGTATCTTTCTGATCTTAGTGAAAAAGAGATGGTCATAGGGTTTCCCAAGATAAAATTTTCCAAAGGAGTCTGCCAAGGTTGTATCCTAGGAAAACACCCAGAGCATAAATTTGAGAGAGCTAGTCATGAGAGAACCTCTGCACCCCTCGAGCTGATCTGCAGTGATGTTGCTGGCCCATTCCCTCATATGTCCATGAGTCAGGCCAAATATGCATTGACTTTCATTGATGACTTTTCCAGGTATTGCTGGGTTTACTTCCTGAAACACAAGTCTGAAGTTTTTGGCCTCTTTAAAGTCTTTAAGGCTTTGGTTGAAAACCAGTCTGGGAGGAAACTCAAGATCCTCAGATATAACAATGGTGGTGAGTATGTCAAGTCTGAGTTTATTAATTATTGTGCAGATGTAGGTATTCAGATGCAGCATTCTATCCCTTACACACCACAGCAAAATGGTGTTGCTAAGAGGAAGAACAGATCACTGAAGGAGATGGCAACATGCATGATGGAGGCCAAAACTTTGCCACCAAAGTACTGGGCCGAAGCTATCAACTGTTCAGCCTATATCCAGAATAGGGTGCCTCATAAATAGCTTGAAGGTATGACTCCTTTCGAAGCATGGAGTGGGCACAAGCCAGATGTGACCCATTTCAGGATTTTTGGCTCAAGGGCTTGGGCTAGAATTCCAACAGAAAAGAGAAAGGATTTGCAGCCCCAAAGCCAAGAGTGTCTATTTTTTGGATACTCTGAAGATTCAAAAGGGTACAAACTGATAAATTTGAGCACAAACAAATCCTTCATTGAAATGTGTGTCCAGTTTCAAGAAGAACCCCTTGCAGCAGTGGAAGTTGGAGAAGCCTCTTCACCACCTGAACCTCTGAAAGTAAGTGAAGAGTTTGTTGAACATGATGATTCTGATTTGTCTGATGGAGATGAGTTTATTGCAGACCCTAACATCCCTACAAGGCAAAAATGGGCATCCAAGACACTACATGCAGCAGGAGATCTAGCTGGGGATCCCAATTACCCAAGGAGGACTAGATCTCAATTTGAGAGTGGTCTGTGCATGAAGGATCCTATGTTTGCTGAGAAATGCTACTTGCTGGTGGAATCTAATCCTAAAACATATGAAGAAGTAGCAGGAGATCCAATATGGCAAGCTTCCATGAAGGAAGAGTTCATCTCACTCCAGAAGAGCAACACATGGGAGCTAGTGGATCTTCCCCCAGGGAGGAAGTTAGTTCAGTGTAAGTGGGTCTACAAGACCAAATTTGCTGCTGATGGTTCACCACTGAATTACAAGGCCAGATTTGTATCCAAGGGCTACTCACAAGTTTATGGGATAGATTACAATGAGAATTTTGCCCCAGTGGCAAAGATGGATTCCATCAGGCTAGCCCTAGCCATTGCAGCCTCAAAGCAATGGGAGGTACATCACATGAATGTAAAATGTGCCTTCCTGAATGGAGATATCACTGAAGGGATATATATTCAGCAGCCTCAAGGATTTTCTACTAACCCTTCTCTTGTGTGCAGGTTGAGAAAGTCATTGTATGGGCTAAAGCAAGCCCCCAGGGCTTGGTATGCCAAGATCGATAGCTTCTTGCTATCACTAAATTTTGTTCGGTGCAAATCAGATACAAATGTCTATTTGAAGTTAATTAATGGTTCATTAATGATCATTGTGTTATATGTTGATGGCCTCCTCATTACAGGAAGCTCAAAGGATGAGATTGCTTCCTTAAAGGGTGCAATGAACCAAGCCTTCTCCATGACAGATTTGGGGCTCTTAAGTCAATTTTTGGGGCTTGAGATTGCTCAAACCAAAGCTGGAATCAAGGTGCACCAGTCCAAGTATGCCTTGGATTTTTTGAACAAATTCAAAATGAAGGATTTCAAAGCAAGCAAGACTCCTTTCCTTTCAGGAGTGAAGCTGGAAGAAGCTGATTCTTCACCTATGGTAAACAATACACTGTATAGGCAATTGATTGGATGTTTGTTGTATCTGACACATACTAAACCTGATATTTCTTATGTAGTAAGATTGGCTTCTAGATACATGGATCAGCCTCATGAGATCCATTGGAAAGCATCCAAAAGGATCCTTAACTTTGTTCAGGGAACAAGGACACATGGGATCTTCTATAAAGAAAAATCTGATCTTGATTTGATTGGATTTACTGATAGTGATTGGGCAGGTGATAGCACAGATAGAAAGTCCACATCAGGATATGTGTTCATGCTTGCAGAAGGGCCAATCAGCTGGTCAAGCAAGAAACAGAGTGCCATTGCACTCTCATCTACAGAATCAAAGTACAGAGGAGTTGTTAATGCAGCAACTCAATGTTTATGGTTGCAGGGATTACTTGGAGAGTGTGGCTTCAAATCAGAGTACTCAACTACCATCTACTGTGATAACCAGAGTACCATTCGAATCTACAAAGATCCATTTCAGAAGCAGAGAACCAAACACATTGAGATCCATATGCACTACATTAGAGAGCTTGTGCATGATGGCACCATCCACCTACCCTTTTGTTCATCTTCAGAACAAGTAGTTGATATCTTCACCTAAGCATTTTGTGAGAAGACCTTCAGAAATCTCAAATCACTGCTGGGGATTGCTGATCATGCTGTGAAGCATGAGTGAAGACAAGATTTCCAAATTTTGTTTTACAGTCCATGTTTAAGGGAGGATTTTCCCATGTGGTTTTTGCCTCTTTCCTTGTTTAAATGGACATGCAGTATGTAAAGGGTGACTAAGCCTTATTGCTAGGCCCTATAATTTTCTGATATATTACTCATAAGTCAGGCTTAAGGGGGGGTGTTAGAATAATCAACCCATAGTTAACTACCTTAGACATTAATTTAATTCTTTTTGTCTTATTTGCCTAGTTCATGTGTCCCACCTTGTGCAAGTTGTCATTTACCTATCCATAGTGGTCAAACTTGCCTTATTTGACTCGTGTAGCACTTGGGAAACCTCAAGGAATCAAATCTACTTTATTCCTGGCCTCCTAAGTGCCCTTCTGCTTTTTCTTCTTTATTCCCTGCTTTTTCAGTGTTTCAAGGCAAATGGAAAAGCTTGACTAGGTGAGGTTAACTAGTTTTTTGCCCTACACATCATCCACTCTTTTCTCCTTGTAAAAGCATGTATTAGTTGTCATTCCATCACTCTTTAGCTTGCCTAAGACTTTTTGCTAATTCGTGAGCTCCATGACTGATTTGGGATCATCTTTTTGCACCTATGGGGGATTTGCTTAATTTTAGTAAGCCTGCTTTATGCTAGATTCGAATTGCTCCTCATGCATTCAAATCCCTTATGTAATTATTTAATGATGCAACCTATTATGCTACAGGGTTGTCTATTGTACATTTATTCAATACAGTTTAGTGTTCAGCTCATTATTCAGTCTCTTTTGTGAGTGATTTTGCATGTTCAATTGATAATTGTTGTGAGTAAAATTAATCTATCACTGGTTTCAATTTCCACAGCATCCCTTCCTTCTATCGTGCTACTTCTTTTGTTGCGCATCTTCATTCTACTCTTGCTCTTCGTCCTTCTTCTATCGCTGCCTATGTCGCATCTCCTTTCTCTTTTTCCTTAGCTCTTCTCCATACTTAGGAAGAATTTTGAATGAATTATGATTTCCTTTCCTTATTCCCAAAAGACATAAATTTTCTATGCCTTCCAACTTTTCATCAAGATTAGTTCTTGGAGGCATCTTCTCTTGGAGAAAAAAAATGACAAAATATTGAAATTTATCAGAAATGAAAACTGAACTTAACCAAAAGATGCTTTTGACTAAGGCGAGTATGCTCCTATAATAAGTGTATGAATAATACAAATTTTAACCCTTGGAACTAGGCTTGCAAAATTCTAGGCTACAGTTTCTCCTTCTAGTTCTGAATTTCTGGTTATATGGTTTTCTAGTTCCAAGTCAAACTAAGGTTTAAATTTTTAGAGGATCCTTGCACTGAAAAAATTTAATCCAGGGGACAAAATATGGATCTAGGAGGGACACACTTCCCATAATCACTTGCACTCTAAAATTCATCTTCAGTAGGAAACCCTAATTTTCTTGTCCGAAGAAGGAGAGAGAGATTTACCGAGTGAAAGTTTCTCTTTTCAGTCTAGGTCTAATACC
>LPNX010751902.1:824653-855238 GCA_001517045.1 Pseudotsuga menziesii | reverse complement strand
CATCATGTATTAGCCAATCAAAATGCTTTAAAATTCAAAAAGGGAGCACCTCTTAAACAATTTTTTAATATAAATTTTGGGATAGGTATCATAAAAAAACTATTTTTTTTGTTCGTATTTTCGACATATCTCCCTGTGTGTTTACTCAAATTTCGATTGGGAGAGCTTGTTGGATGTGGAATTGAATTCCACATCCAACGAGTACCCACTTAGCATACTTTTGACTGACCCCGCTACCCCCAAAAAAGAAATACCTGAAAAAATGTGATGATGACATCATCATCATGTTTTTCAGGTATTTCTTGTTTTTCAGGTAGTGGGGCCCATCAAAAGTATTCCGAGTGGGTACTCGTTGGATTTGGAACTCAATTCTACATCCAATGAGCTCTCCTGATCGAAATTTGAGTAAACACACAGGGAGATATGTCGAAAATACGAACAAAAAAGTAGTTTTTTATTTTCTTCCTCCAAAATTAATAAATATTATTTTATTATTTTATTAATTTTCCTTAGGAAGCCCATTTTGAGTTGAAATTTGCTCTAATGTAAGAGACCAAGACACCAAAAACACTTCTCTTCCTCCTTTTCATTCCTTCATCTTTCTCTCTCTTGCACAATACATGAGTGAGTGAGTGTGTACAAACGAGGGAGGGCACCTCCCTATTTGTACTAATCACTTGATTGACCTTTTAACCTAATTGGGTCAACCTATCAAACTAATAGGGCTGACCTAACTAGGAAAAATCAAAATATTATTTATATTAATCTTTTCTAGGTACTATTGACCCAACTTACAATGGAGGATTTACATCATCACTCTTACATGACCTTTTATATTAATGGCATCTCTCGAAGGAGGAATAATAGTAATAATGTAAAGTACAAGTAGAATATTCTTTAAAGTTACATTATTTCAACATTTTTAAACCTAAATTGGTAGTGTCACTTGCCATTATGATTTTAAAAAGTACTAATTGATGCCTTCTACTCAAAGACTTTAGACAAACCTCCATCACCTCCAATATCAAATATGGTAGGAGAAACCTGAGAGGAACCCTCATGTACATTAACCATCAAGGAAAGGACTTGTAGTTTTCTTCTACAACTTTTGAACTTCTTCTTTCCAAAAATCCTCTTGACCAAGGAGGGTTGATTATCTTAGAGAACCAACATATCTTGAATGAAAACACAATGATAGGAATTGGAAGGCTTACCAGAAAAATTAATGTCAATAAATGGCAGCTTCTCATATGTAGTGCACCCATACATATGTATTCCACCACATCTTTCCTTGTCGCATCCCTTCCTTCTATCGTGCTACTTCTTTTGTTGCACATCTTCATTCTTCTCTTACTCTTTGTCCTTCTTCTGTCACTGCCTATGTCGCATCTCCTTTCTCTTCTTCCTTAGCTCTTCTCCATACCTAGGCAGAATTTTGAATGAATTATGCTTTCCTTTCCTTAGTCCCAAAAGACAGAAATTTTCTATGCCTTCCAACTTTTCATCAAGATTAGTGCTTGGAGGCATCTTGTCTTGGAGAACAAAAAATGCCAAAAGATTGAAATTTATCAGAAATGAAAATTGAACTTAACCAAAAGATGCTCTTGACTAAGGCGAGTATGCTCCTATACTAAGTGTATGAATAATCCAAATTTTAACCCTTGGAACTAGGCTTGCAAAATTCTAGGCTGCAGTTTCTCGTTCTAGTTCTGAATTTCTAGTTATCTGGTTTTTTGGTTCCAAGTCAAACTAAGGTTTAAATTTTTAGAGGATCCTTGCACTGAAAAAATTTAATCCAAGGGACAAAATATGCGTCTAGGAGGGGCACACTTCCCATAATCACTTGCACTCTAAAATTCATCTTCAGTAGGAAACCCTAATTTTCTTGTCCAAAGAAGGAGAGAGAGATTTACCGAGTGAAAGTTTCTCTTTTCAGTCTAGGTCTGATACCAGTTTAATTTTATATGTTGTTATAGCTTAATGTCTAATTTCATTAGCATTTAAGACTCTTTCACAATAACAACATAAAGAGGATCTATGAAAGAAACATTATCAGAAGGTACAAACAATTTATCCTAAGAAATTAAAAAGGAAAAAACTCAACAAAACTTACTCAATATAGAGTACCAGAATGCAATGCCCAACGAAAAAGGTTTCATAAAAGAGAGATACCAAACCCTAGCACATTAGAGGAAATTTCAATTTAAAATGGGCCTTCCAAAAATAATACAAATTCCATGTCATCATGTATTAGCCAATCAAAATGCTTTAAAATTCAAAAAGGGAACACCTCTTAAACAAATTTTTAATATAAATTTTGGGATAGGTATCATAAAAACACTACTTTTTTTGTTCGTATTTTTGACATATCTCCCTGTGTGTTTACTCAAATTTCGATCGAGAGAGCTTGTTGGATGTGGAATTGAATTCCACATCCAACGAGTACCCACTTAGCATACTTTTGACTGACCCCACTACCCACAAAAAAAAATACCTGAAAAAATGTGATGATGACATCATCATCATGTTTTTTAGGTATTTCTTGTTTTTGGGGTAGTGGGGCCCATAAAAAGTATGCCTAGTGGGTACTCATTGGATGTGGAATTGAATTCCACATCCAACGAGCTCTTCTAATCTAAATTTGAGTAAACACACAGGGAGATATGTCGAAAATACGAACAAAAAAGTAGTTTTTTATTTTCTTCCTCAAAATTAATAAATATTATTTTATTATTTTAACTATTATTTTATTAATTTTCCTTAGGAGGCCCATTTTGAGTTGAAATTTTCTATAATGTAAGAGACAAAGACACCAAAAACACTTCTCTTCCTCCTTTTCATTCCTTCATCTTTCTCTCTTGCGCAATACATGAGTGAGTGAGTGTGTACAAATGAGGGAGGGCACCTCCCTATTTGTACTAATCACTTGACTGACCTTTTAACCTAATTGGGTCAACCTATCAAACTAATAGGGCCAACCTAACTAGGAAAACTCAAAATATTATTTATATTAATCTTTTCTGGGTACTATTGACCCAACTTACAATGGAGTATTTACATCATCACTCTTACATGACCTTTTACATTAATGGCATCTCTTGAAGGAGGAATAATAGTAATAATGTAAAGTAGAATTAGAATTTTATTTAAAGTTACATTATTTCAACATTTTTGAACCTAAAGTGGTAGCGTTGCTTGCCATTATGATTTTAAAAAGTACTAATTGATGCCTTCTCATCAAAGACTTTAGACAAACCTCCATCACCTCCAGTATCAAATATGGTAGGAGAAACATGAGAGGAACCCTCATGTACATTAACCATCAAGGAAAGGACTTGTAGTTTTCTTCTACAACTTTTGAACTTCTTCTTTCCAAAAATCCTCTCGACCAAGGAGGGTTGACTATATTAGAGAACCAACATATCTTGAATGAAAACACAACAATAGGAATTGGAAGGCTTACCAAAAAAAATAATGTCAATAAATGGCAGCTTCTCATATGTAGTGCACCCATACATATTTTGAATTGAAATAGTAATACAAACCAAATCCTTGTTGTCAAAGATCAATAGAGCTTCTTTATCAAAATGACACTAATCCCTAACAATTCCTAAAGGTCGATTGATCACCTTGGAAGCAATTAGAGCCATAGTATCTTGAATAAAAAATTCAAAAGGATTATTGTTTGTACATGAATCAACATCACAAGGCACAACCCATAAACTAAAGAGCACTTTATCATTCTCTGAAACAATTAGAGGAAACTTTTTCTTCCAACATTGTTTGAAAAAAGGCCACAAACAATCAACATTAATATTGAAGGACATGGGGGTGGCCTTTAATCTGCTTATGTGTGTACCTGTTACAAGATTGAATTTAATACAATATCTTTTGGTACAACCACACACTTGACCACTAACTCAAGATGACCCCATACCTCTAAAAAAACACTTATGAGAATTGAACTTTATCCACTAGTGAAAAACGCATCCCTCTACACCTTGGGCAATCAATATAACAAGTAGTCTATATAGGTTTCACGTCCCTCTTTCCGAAAATGTTTTTGGGAAGTATATTGACGGATTCTGAAAGAAATTCTTAGAAATAAAAATTCAAATTGCTTTCCCCCTCGATGCCCAAGGGTATTTTTGGTTTCTGAATCAATTTATACAATTAGAAATGCGATTTGAATAACATAAAATCCAAATTTAAAAAAAAAAATATCCCTCAATTTCGATAAAAAAATTTAGTAGCCTCCTTTTTAAAAAAGTAGTTCTTATTTAGCCAATTTTAAGATTTCCAAGGTATCAAAAAATTGAAAAGATGAATATAAAATTGAATTTTACTTAACCAAATTAACTTAAAACTTAAAATAATCAAATAAAATAAATGATTTTTTCCACTTAATAACTCACTCCATTAATTTTACTTTCCTTTTTTTAAATAAGTATAATTTAAGTAATTGTACCATTTCCTTTATATAATTTACTAATGTTATTTGCTAAGTTTGGCTTCATATGAGCAAAGACCGACTTCAAGATGAAGGTAAAAAGTTAAAACCACTCGGGTATTGACTCTTCACAATCTTGGATAAAGTTGGTAATAATGATTTCTGGTTAGATTACCTCCGTAAATACAAATGTATTCCATTTTGAATGTGGGAAATTTTAAATTGTACGAGCCTCCAATGATCATGGATCAAGGAGAGAATGTTCAATTTCCTTCTGTTGATGACTTTGCACCTGAGTATCTTAATAAGTTGTAGGAAGACATAATTCTTGATAGGAGTGTAAGAACAACATGAAGAGGGGGTGTGGATATCTTTGTGTGTGTTTTAAAGGAATGCATCCAACCAAGACATCATGGATGGAGACCAGGAAGGTGAGGTAAATGTACCCTAACCTGTTTACTGAGTAATTTCATACTTTTGGAGCTCCAAAAGTTTCTGGTGGAGAGGTTTCATCCCAGTGGATCACCCAATAGACCAAACATAAATCTTCAAATAATGATCGAAAGAACACAGTTGTATAGAGCTCACCTGGATATTTTCAGTGATTCTTGTTTCATAAAACATGAACTTCAGATGCAATAGATATCACGTTTTGAAGTTTCGGTGAAAACAAGAAAACTGGGTGCCATGTGGAACTACCATTGTATGACACGTGGACTGTACAATTGGGAAATACTCCGAGGTGAAAACACGATGATATTCCATGTGACATGCAGAGATGACATGGCATCTAGCAGGTGTTGAGTTGGCATCCTAGGGATCGAAATAGTTGAGAGTTAGGAATCAAGATGGTTATTGTGGGAGTTGGTTTGAAAGTTCTGACTTCCGACTTCCACAATTAGGATCGGAAAGTTGGAAGGGATCACTGTGAATGTTGTTTGACAATTTTGACTTCCGAATTATGACATCGGGATAGTTAGCATAAAAAAAGTAGGCAATGGAACGGTAAACATTGGAATAGTCAGCATTGGAGTGACAGTTTGCAGATCAACAATCCAGCATCAATGACGACAGATTTAGATCAATGACCAAAAACAAATATGGGATTTAAACCCACGGATTTGATTTTTAACCAAATAGAGATATTTTGAGCATGAATATCTGCATTTGATACATAATTCGCGATTCAAAGGCCATGCATTCGATCTTGAATTTTATCAAGATGGATAATTTTACCGTTAAATCGTATTTGTAGCCTGATTGGGTGCATTATCTATGGATCTGAAAACCATTCTCGTTTTAATGAACCCATAATTGGGACAAAATCATTATGGTTTAGCATCAATGGTTGACAAAGCATTATCGACATAACATTATAATTTAGACAGTTCTAAGGTGGATCTGTATAGCGTAGGAGATAGAGTTTCTCATGCTGCCTGCTAGAGGGAGGCTTTGGCAAAGTTCATATTCATATTATGTAGTTTGAATCTACAGCTAACAGATAGAATTGTAGAGAAGCCTCTTTTTTTATGTAATTGAACAAAATTTGAATAATTAACTGAATTGGACACACTGGATGTGGACCGACAGATGTAGGCCTTTAGTGGCAAACTTTGTTATCAATTGGAAGCCTTCAGTTTATGATTTTCATTTGTATTTATGTTGTCTCTACATTCTCTTTTACAATAATTTCCATTTTAAAATATCTTTCAGAGAATTGACTGTTGAAATTCATTTACACAAAATCACATAATTCATGGCTAATACGATCCTATAATATTCAAATAATTGAACATGCGTTATCCATATGGATCATTGGTACAGTAACGTATTTTACTATTTATGACACTAGTACCTTAGCATCAATGACACGGATTAAATTCTGTGAAGATGCACACTATATATGCACCTTTGGCATGGGTACCCCTTTATCTATCCCTAACACTACTAACTTAGCATGAACAACCCAAATTACAAGCTGCGAACATGTATGATACATTTGGATCATTGGCATGGGTACCCCTTTTATTATCTTGATGCGATTGAGAAGATGAGCATGATTTAGGAACTCTATCATTTTGAACTCTTACTACTTCATTTATATGTCATAGGAATTCTTGAGCTAGATGGATTGATACGATGAGTAACAGTACAACTTCCTTACCCTTAACCCTCTTTAAAAAAGTTGTGAATTGTTTACTAGTATAAAGACATGAATCGCAATGATGTGGAATCTAAAAGGACTTGACCAAGTTTTGACTCTCTTCCTTTCCCAAACATCCTACATTAAATTTAAAAAGGCTTGTTGGTGTATTGTCTTTCAGTTCCAACTACAAGAATATTGGGAAGTGACCAAAAATAACCCTGGCTTCCACTTAGGATCTATGCTTATCAACTGATTGGATCAACATATTAGAAACCAGGTATCTACCCAACCACTTCAAGATATTGGCTTGAATTGTTTAGTTATTTCTCCATGTGGATTCAAGAACAATTGGTTGCACATCAAGAACATCTCGCTCTTCTAAGTGATGTTTTAAATGATCTTCCAACTTGTCTGTCTGTATTGTATCTCACCAGATCATCTCCCTATTCAAAGTAAAGTTCAAATAATTTCCCGTAATCACAAGGCCATCTCTAACCACCCGCAAAAGAAAAACTTGTGCCATAAAGTTTGTTTATCACCACCCGGACGATGCACAATAAACAAGGGCCTATAGCCAAGGATTTTTCTCGTGAACTATATGCACAATTCTAAAACAAAGGTATAAGATTTTTTTAGTGTTAATGTGTGATATTCCATCCAATTATGAGAGCCCCCAAAATCCCTTGAAAATCCACATATGTAAAATCCCAATTTTTCATCAATTTGATAAGACTACAACTATGTTCCACCCCCCTTCCACATCTTATTTAGCCTCAAGTGCTTCTTTGGTTTATGCAGGGTGAAAATGTGACTTTCTCCCCAGTGGACAATTATTCACTTGTTTATACGTATCCAACCCTAGACCCCTTTATAGTCCACTACCACAAGCAATATCCATATTTTTAAACCTCAACTCATAATGTCCCTTTAATCCGCTTATGTGTGCACGTGTTACAAGACCATTTAATACAATATCTTTGGGTGCAACCACACATTTGACCAGAACCTCAAGATGATCCCATACCTATAGGAAAAACACTTATGAGAATTGAACTCTATCCACAAGTGAAAACTGGTGGCTCTACACTTTGGGCAATGGTAGTAGCCTACCCCTTTTTAGTTTGTCAATAAAATAAATGATTTTGTCCACTTAATAACTCATTGCATTAATTTTACTTTCCTTGTTTCAAAGAATTATAATTTAATTAATTTTACCATTTCCTTTATATAATTTACTAATGTTATTTTTTAATTAATTAATGTTTTTCCTAATTTTAATTATATTAAATTATTATTTTTTAAAATTAATTTCTTAACTATGAATGCTATTTGTCTGTCGGCTATTTATTCTCGATGGTTATTTTTGAATATCTATATCTATTAAAACTGTTCGCAACGTTTCAAAAGTAGAACATAAAATGCTATAAAATAAGCTAAAAGTTCTGCCTTTAAACATCGCTAAAATTGAAATTATATCTTCTGCTTCGCTTTTCTTGCGGGGATTCAGTGATAGTTTGCAGGCAGGGTGAGCTGAAAAGTAGTGGCACAAGGAGGCTGGTTTAATTTCCCTGCTCCATCCTGTGAACAATTCAATCTTGCATCTTGGCGGAATGGAAATGGCTCCTAATGCAGTACGAGTACGAATGGCTGGTCTTGAGTTTATAAATGGTTACTACCATGTTCTTCTCAATTCTCCTCAATTTCTACATAAATTTTATCGGTATTGCAGTTTAGTTACTAGAGAAGGCCCCAATGGTCTAAAGGTTACAGGAACTACAGTGACCAACCCACAGACAACATTTCCATTTCCATTTCCAGAGTATAGTGGGTGGAAGGTACTCGAGATTAAAACAGTTGATTCACAGGAATCTCAGAGCAATGGAGTATTAGTTCTGGTAGGTGGATCCGTTACCTTTAAAAACAATGAAACAGTACATACCTTCTCTCAGAGATTTTTCCTGGCTCCTCAGGAAAACGGTTACTTCGTACTGAATGATATATTTAAGTTGGTGGCTGAAGAACCACATGATCAACCCTGCATCCAAAGTCTTTTTTCAAGCAATGCTGTTCCAGTCTTAGACGTAGCTCAGGCTTAGAGTGTTATGATTGAGCAGCACACAACTCCTCCACCTGCTCCTGCTCCTCCTCATGCTGTTGAGAAGGTAGAAGCTCTGTGGAAGAAGAGGAAAGACCCAGAAAGCTCAACTGGCCAGTTTCATAAAGTTTCTGCGCAAGGTGAAGTACCGGCTAATTCCACTTCAATTCCCACAAATAAGTCATTAGGACCCTCCACTAACACTAAAGAAGTTGGAAGTGGGTACTCAGTTTTTGTTAGCAACTTGCAGCCGAATATAACCCCTGCTCAAGTTGAGGAAGAGTTCAAGAAGTTTGGAGCAATTAATCCTTTTGGGGTTCAAGTTCAAAGTAGCCAAGGAGGTGGAGCCAGTTATGCTTTTATTGAATTCCAGGAAGCAGCTTCAGTCCAAGCTGCAATTCAGGCAGCCCCTATTCCAATGGGTCAGCGTCAAGTATCTGTCAGGAAGAAATGTTCATTTACTACAGTTACTGGTACTGGTACTGGAGATGGCTTCAGAAATGATGCAACAAGATCAAGACGCGGCGGGCATAATTCCTACGGTGGATGTGGACGCGGCGGAGTAAATGGAACAAGTGATTTTGCGAACAAGAGACGAGTCAATGGAACAAGTGATTTTGCGAACAGGAGAGCTGCAGGTGGAGGAGGTTCCTTACCACGAAAATAATCAAATTCAACTTGGTTTATCTACTAAATTTCAACTTGTATATATGTTTTTATTATCAATTAATCTGTGTTTAAAATTTAGATATTATCAATGGCTAAAATAATCAAATCAGAATCAAATGGTCGAATGGGCACTCAGCCATCCAATGGCATGGCATGGCATGACATGGTGAGCTTTCAATATTACCATAATTCTTTACAAACCTCATATAGTATCCCATCAGACATAAAAACCCATGTAATCTCTTCAAGGTTTGATGGTGTGGCCATTCTTGCATTACTACAATGTTCTTGGGTTTCACTCTTACCATATCTTGTCCATCAATGTGACCCAAGTATTTTACCAATGAGATCCAAAAAGAACATTTGGAGCATTTAATCAAAAATTGATGGTCCCAAAAAAGTTGTGAGGCTTTATCAACATGTTCTACATGACCATATCAAGTTTATTGTATAAGGTATGCTTTTCTTTCACCACTCTTTACAGGATGATAGTCACAACCATATTTGATGAAATTTAAGGCATAGATAGCATTTTTTATGCAGATTCCAAATATGTAAATTTTTAAAAGAATATTATTTTTTGTTATTTTTTTCTAGATTTTCTTGTGTCATCACTCCTTAAGTCAAAAAACATGTCGTTAGTGTTTCTTCCGTAACTTTTTCATTTCACAAGAGTTTAAAAAAAATGTATGATGCACTAGAAGACACTGACCTATACATTTGTTGGCCGGAAAAACTAACCTAGGCCAACTTACAGAAAGATAGCCCACACACTCGACTTACTGTAGTCTTGTGTATGTTTAGGATAACTATCTCTCACAGATCAAGGCCCTGCTGCCTGTAAAATGTGCTCTCAAACTCGAGAGTCTCTTTAGGTGAAAGTGATAAGTTGCACTAAAACAGAATCCTCTGATAAATCAAAGAAATTTAACCTAATGATTAACTAACGCTGAAAAACTAACCTAAGCTACGTACAGAAAAACAGAAAAATAGTAGCTCCTAATCCTGTAATGACCTAAAATACAATATAACTATCCCAAAAATGGGAGCTGGGATTAATAATCAGATAACAAGTTTCACTTGAAAATTTGATCTATGATCCTGCAATATTAGGAAAGCCTATTATCAGCAGATACAAATCTAAGTCAACTTCCAATAAAATAATATTTTATCATAAGTCAATTTGAAAATGAAACAAAACTCATAATCAGAATAAATTTAACATAGTATTGAAGCATAAAAGTAATTACACCCCAAGTACTAACGCAGAAATGAATAAATTCACCTTACACAGTCAGTACTTTGTATGAAATCATATAAATATCAACTGAAGAAAAGGAACATGAAGAAATTCATTTACTTTTATATATGACACTTAATTATTCATACTTCAATACCAAGTACATTGTTCAAAATCCATTAACAAGAGTTTTCACATATAATATAAAGATATATACATATGAAAAGGAAATTCAACACAGGAAAACAATATTAAGATAGCATGGTGATAACTGATAAACTTAGCTAATGTCTTCAGTATGTCTGTTAAACATAGCAGTCCTCAAAAAAAGTTCTAGAGGAACACAAATAAAACAGAATAATGTAAAGTGCTGTATTATATTCGTTTATCACAAGTTCCAGGATTCCCCCATTTTTTCTTTTGTTCCAAAGTTGCTTATAAAGGAAAAATAAAGGACTACAACCGACTAACTAGAAATCCTATTTCTTAGGAAATATTCTAATCATATCCAAATAAGGTGTAACGATGACCAACTTCATAGGCACGTTGTTACAAAATCATCCGGAAAGAAAGATATGCCCAGATTTTTAACTTACTAGAAAAATTCCAGCGTCAAACTCTCCCAATCATAGTAACACCATACTGGGTAATCCATTCTAACCGAAGCTTAGAAATAGGAACCGAGTAATTACTGAGCATCAAATCAGTTGTAAGTCCCAAACATTCTTCAATGAGTAGCCACATACGATCAAAAGACACGAAGGCAGACCAGCATCTAGTTTCATCCCAACGGTTTCTTTGACACCTGTACATATTAACAAAAGGTTGTTTTAGCAAAATTTAATGATGATAAATTAAGCATGAGCGAGATATCTGCAGAATTTTAATTCTGTAGATATCTCAATTTAATCATTTAGATCGTGAATTGAAAACCAAAACTGACGAACCCAAAATGTCACTAACCTTTAAGGATCTAACCAAAATCCTCTGTATGCATAATTTAAGATACAAAAGACAAAACTTAGAAATCATTGGAGAAACAAAGTATCAAGTTTTTTTTTTAAATCCGATTTGACTGAGAATTGAATAGGTACACTTCTCCTAGCTTCATTCAGTTTAGCCCTGAACCTGTTAATCCTGTTCTGTTTCTTCAACTTCTTTCCTCTCAGCACATCCCATTTCTCAACCCAGGTAATCAATTCAGCTTTTAAACCTGTAATTTCTTCCAGGGAAATTGTTTGTATAACTTGTGCTTCTTTTAAATCTGTTTGCAGGGAAGAAATCAATTGGGCATGAAAATTTGGATCAGTTTGATCCTTTGACTCTCTATTCAAGTTAATTTGGGCTTCTTCAGTTAGGTAAGGCTTTCTATCAATTTCTTGGTCACCCTCGCAATTCAATTACTGACTGTCAACAATCTCATTTGCAGAAACAGACATGTACTTAAGATCTAGAACATATGAGCCTATGGGAACTGAATTTGGGTGAATTTTTGGAATTAATACAGCTCAAACAGGTCCACATATCTCACAAATTCTGCACTATTTTTGAAAACGGCCATGGTTAAGGGTAACTTGGCCCATTTGTGAAGTGGGTTTTCAACGGTTTTTCCAGATTCAAAATGGTTTGTTCACAAATAGACCCCAAAATTTTCCTCTCTTGCTGGGTGCGTAATTCAATTCTTGTGATATTTAATAGTTATGTAGCTTCCTGCCATTTTTGTTTGATGATAAACCAATGGTTTGAGAAATAAATTCTACAGTCAGCCTCAATTCAATTTCCCCGACCTGTGCATGAACCCCATCAAAAGACTCTGCGAATGCCTTAGAAACAGCCATATTAAAACCAGAAAATTTCCGAAGGAACTCCAACCATCCATATCTCGACACAATCTCTCGACATTCTGGAGCAGCATACAGGTATTCGTCACCAATAAGTTCGAACCTAGACACTGGAGCCATGGCAGCGGATACACAAACCTCTAGGGTTTTTGAAACACAGATTACAAGATGCAATCGTTTCATCAACAGTATAGGCATTACCAGCAATACTCTGGAATACCCTATTTCATTAAAACCCTGAAAACCTTCCTGTAATTCCATCATATTGTGAATTGGCAGAGACAAGAGGTTTTGAAGACAACTTACCAAAACATAATGAGCCGTAGGATAGTCACACAGGAGAGTTATGGCAAGTAATGTTTGCATGATTCCGGATTGACAGATATCAACTGTCGAATGGCATGACTACCAAAACCTTAACTCCGCCATTACTCTATCATTGATTGAGATTTCATACATGGTAGTAATGGAGGTTGATTCATCATTTTTTAACACATGACTCAATACTTTCCAAAACCTTAATTCTTCATTTAACGAATTCAAAAAATATAATCATCTTAGCATAAAATTAATATCTTAGGGTAAAGGTCAAAACTGATCGAGAATAATTTGATAATGTGACCAAACCAATGCCAAAAGCTTAGAAAGTGACTTTAGACCTTCATCACAAACTCTAATATCAACCTATTTCAAAAATATGAATTTGAAATAAGTGATGAGCATATAGTATAGTAGGGTTCATGAAGATTCACATTAAATTCACCTTAAAACTTTTGACAACTAAGATAAGATAAATGATTCAGAAGTGATGAAGCTTTACCAAATTTTCCACATGAATTAGACAATAACAGTTATCACACCATGTAGTAACTAGTTTGAATTAATAATTTATAAATTCATTAGATTTTAATCAAACATGAGTGATGAGTGGAAAAATAGGAGCTACTAATCTTCTATAATTGTAATCTTTTTGATGATTAAAAGAAATGAGGGTTTCAGATCATGAGAATCAAATGCTGATGCTAATCCTTGTGAATCGATGAATCAATTAAACTTCTATTGGGATTTCCTTAAGAATCAAAGAAAAAAAAATTCTTAGGGCACTCCTAGAGTATCCATGATGAGTGTTGATCTAGTTGAAAATATCAAATGTCGATCAAAGATTACCTATTTGAAATTATTTGTGTTAAAAAATGCTCCGAAGGGTGTTGCTTGCCAACAACATTCTATAAAAAATACCATTTCATGATTATTGCATTAATACCTAAAAATGATGCACCAACAAATGACGTACCATTTTTGAGGAATGAACAATTAGATACTTATATAAAAACAATTACTAATTTTATTTTCAAAAAATAGTGTTGGACTAGTGCTATATGTTATGTACATAACTGTAAAAATTTGTAGCACAAAACCATAATTTAGGCCCTCAAATGTTGCACCCTCAAAAACATATACCTTATCATTTTCCTTAGAAATAAAAGGTGATTGTTAGAAAAAATGAAATATTAAAAAGATTGTAACAAGTGCACAAATTATGCGGTACCAGACATGGATAAATACTTCATGGTATGCGTCGATTCCATGAAGCAAGGGTTAGGAGAAGTCCTAATACAGGAAGGTGGGGTAATACCTTATGCATCTCATAAGCCTAAACCTCATGAGGTGTAATATTCCACACACGACTTAGAGTTAGAAATGGTAATGTTGGCACTAAAATTGTGGTGGCACTACCTTGTTGGGAGGAGCTTCACACATCAAATAGATCATCAAAGCTTGCAGTATATGTTTAGACAAATGGATTTGAATGATAGGTAGAAAAGGTGGAGTGAGTTTATGATTGACAATGACTTTGTTATTTCATACATTAAGGGAAAGGAGAATGTAGTGGCAGATGTCCTAAGCAGAAGACCGAGACTCTACTCCATAATTGCCTTAAAAGTTGATTTAAAGGAGAGAATATTGGGATAACTTCTCGAGGATAGTTGGTATTTGAAGGTAACATCAACAATTTAGAGTGGGAAGAAACCAGATTCTATGTATGACAGGTACCATCTAGACGAGGATGGATTGTTACGATATCAAGGGAGGATGTATATTCCTGAGGAAGGGGATATCAAGGAAAATATCCTCATAGAATCCCATAGAGCACATTACTGTGCACATGCGAGAGTAAATAATATGTATACAGACATGAAGAAACTCTTGTTTTGGTTAGGTATGAAGAGAAATATAATGAACTGTGCTTCTAAGTGCCTTTAATGTCAACAAGTTAAAGATGATCATTGTCACCCATATGTCTTATGTTCAATTGTGTCCCACTAGATAAGTTGAGCTTATGTTAAATTGTGTCCCACGTGATAAGATGAGCTTATGTTCAATTGTATCCCTAATGTTGACTGCATTCTTGTCCAAAACATGGAAGTAAACTTTGGGTCTTTGTCAGATATTATCTTTTTTGGAATTCTGTGAAGACACACAATTTCATTTATAAATACCATTTTCACATCATGAAATCATAAGTGTCTCTTACTGGAATGAAATGTACACTCTTGGTTGACTTATCAACTACTACCTAGACGATGTTATGTTTCAAAGATGTGAGAGGAAACCCTGCCATGAGGTCCATGGAAATGACCTCCCACTTAGACATAAGAATATGATGACTACCCAGTAACTATCAAATGGTATTTATGGCCTTGTGCATTGATAAAATAGGTTGGTTAGGCTAGGACCATGACTATTTCATATACCACATCACTAATACACGAATCTAGATATATACATTAAAATGTTTCCAGTAGACAGTTTTCAAAGAAAACTAGTGAAGATTACATTGAGAGTAAAAGAACCAAATGTGCTAACCATCGAAACATGTGCCAAGAATATAGTCTTCACAAGAAAGCTGAAAGATGCAAAAAAAATATACTTCGTCATGAATACAAGAACCATGGATCTTTAGATCAAATGCTTTGTAGATGTTTATAAGATGCAATGATTATAAATATTTTAATGAATAAATATTCCTTTTGGTGTGAATAAACCAACCCGATAGACTTGTTTTATTTTAATTTAAATAAATCCATTTATAATTTGTTTCACTATATCTAACCTCAAGCTAATCATAATTATAAAAATTCCTCAATTTATTTTGTGGTGCACTTATATCTAGGCATTATTAACTCCTCAATGTAGATTACAAATCACAATTTAATTTATCATTTTCCACTTAGATTTGGTAACCGAACTAGTTTCAAACTATGGTTCCAAAGCATCCAAATAAACATTTAAACAAAAGATATAGACCCAAAACCTTTTAAACTATGTAACTTGCCGAAACTAGTCATGCGTTTCTCATAGAATAAGGTAAAATAGTTGGACACATGATATATTCATTATCAAACGAACTATTGTTTATTTGTCGGAAGGATGTATAATAATTGTATGATGCTCAGCTAAGATTGATAGTATCACTAATGAGCAACAATCTAGTTTTTAATCAATGCGATGAACTTGCAAAGTTCCCCTTACTCGTATATTTAGCAGATCTACCTATGCACCACCCCCAGTCACACAAGTGGTAAAATAATGCCGAAATATTGATTCGGTAAAAACAAAAATATACGTTTTAACCTTTGTGTGGTAATCAGTGGAATACCCTAGATGTTTGTTCCGAAATCATGAACTCTTCAACTGATCCGAAATCATGAACTATTCAACTGACAATTTCTTGCAGTGATATTAAAATATAAACAATATAGTTTCTTGGAATCTATTGAAATTATTTCCCAATAACCATGGAAAAATGGAATGAAATGAGATCATGTTTCAGAAAGATTATTATGATCCAAATAGTCAGTTCACCTATAAATCAGGGATAATTGTAAGAACATAATTATTTTAACAAATACATAGTCTTTAGCGAGTCCATATTTTCTCCGAGGCCAAAATTTAGAAATCAAGGATAATCATCGATTTTCTGAGATAGTCATGCTATGCACTCAAAATAAAAAATGGCAGTTAATCTTTAAGATAGTAAACTCCAAATAGACAAGCGATGTTATCCAAAACCAAGTCGACTAAACTTGAGTTTACCGCTCAGTTAATATTAAAATTTAACTTTTTTACTTTTTCATGCCGACCTGTTTTTATTTTTCCATTTGTCAGGTGAAACTTGTCTATCTCCTGACTAGACAAGTCTATCAACTTTGGTCGGCCTTTCAACTCGACTGATTTACTTTGACTTGCTTGTCACTTCGAAGTCAGCTGACTTTGACCTCTAAGTTGGCTCACCTCTTCAATCTCTCAATTCAGTTGACCTCTTCGACCTCTCAAGTTGGCTGACCTCTTCGACCTCTCAAGTCGGCTTACTCAACCGACCTTGTTGGTTCACTTTGGTCGAAATATACAAAGTAGTTTTCTTAGTCTAAGAGACTTAAGAAATTACAAATGATTTTCACTTGTGAGTAAGATAGAGTAAAATGGACACATTAACAAATTGAAATAACTTATAAAAACATATGCCCAAATATGTAGGAAGACTTGAGTCGACCAATGTGCCGTAAAACCTGGAACTTTCACACGGTGAGAAATTTATGGGTTCTTTGATATTTCACTTAACTGGTAAATGTAAACAACATTTACACAAGTGAATCTAGAAATAATGTGCAGCCAAATAAACATGCATTCAACCATAAACTATTTCATATATATAACTATGAGGAAATAACAAAGATATTACAGACTTGTCCGTCCAGACTTGTTGGCTCACCGACTGATCCTTTTACAGAGCTTCGACTCTTAGATTGAATCACTTACATAGAAGCTTGAGCTTCAACTTCTCTTTTCTCACCTTGGAGTTCTCTCGTGAGTTCTGTTGTCTCACTATCTAACTTGATTTAAAATTTGCTTCTTCTATTTATAGGAAACCTAAAGATTGCTTCTACATGAGTCGACTGACTCACCATTAAAGACTATAATAACTATCTACCTAACAACTTAGCTTCAAAAATAAATTCGACTAGATTACATTGCTGAATCATGGACTCTTCCCTCTTGTCAGACTGATCGACAAGATCTTGACTGATACAGACTCTGACAGAGTCAGCTGAGAGTCAGGTATGGATATGTGAGTAATTACTTTTTCCAACACTCCCCCTTACTTATGAGCAGATGGGGATTTTTTAAAACAAAACTTACAAAATGTTTCAAAGCTTAGACATGCTCTGTTTATGACAGAGTTCACTTTGGAGAACTTGTCATTCCAAGATAACTACGTAGATATTGGAATGTGTCCTTTTCCAATGGCTTTGTGAAGATGTCTGCAAGTTGATCTTCAAACTTGCAAAATTCCAAACAAATTTCTTTGTTGTTCACCAACTCTCTCATGAAATGAAACCTTGTGTCGATGTGCTTGGTTCTCTTGTGAAACACATGATTCTTTGATAATGCTATGGCTGAATTTTTGTCGCAGAATATGGTTGTTGGTTCTTGATGGTTCTGTGACAAGTCTTTTAAGACTCTCCTCATCCAAACAGCCTGACATGCAACACTTGTCGCTGCAACATACTCTACTTCAGCTGAAGACAGAGTTACTATGGGTTGTTTCTTTGAAGCCCATGAAACAACACCTATACCAAAATGAAATGTGTACCCAGATGTGCTTTTCTTGTCATCTATGCTTCCTCCATTGTCATTGTCAGTGTAACCAATGAGTTTAAAATTTTCTGAGGTTGAATACATAATGCCAAGGTCTTTTGTGCCACTTACATACCTCATAATTCTTTTACCTGCTTGCCAATGTGAGTCTTTTGGTGACTCCATGAACCTTGAGATCAGACTTACTCCATACATAATGTCTGGTCTTGTCGCTGTCAAATACATAAGGCTGCCAACAATCCTTTTGAACAGCATAGGATCGACAGTTGATCCTTCATCATCCTTGCTCAATTTTAAACTTGTTATTACTAGTGTTGGGGATGTCTTGCAATTAGACATGTTAAATATTTTTAAAACTTCGCATGCATACTTTGTCTGTGATATAAAAATACCACTTTCAGAATGCTAAACTTCAATGCCTAGAAAAAACTTCATAAGCCCCAGATCAGTCATTTCAAATTCACTTTCCATGACTACTTTAAAATATGCTATGTCGTAATCACCAGTAAATATTAAATCATCTACATACAGGCAGACAATTAACATTTTACCTTGCTCATCGACTTTGGTGTACAAAGTTGGTTCACTTTCACTTTTGTGAAATCCATTTTCAGTGAGATAGGAATCAATCTGACTATACCAAGCTCTAGGAGCTTGTTTCAAACCATAGAGTTCCTTTTTCAATCTGTAAACTTTATGCTCTTAGCCTAGAACTTCATACCCTTGTGGTTGTTCCACATATACTTCCTCTTCTAGATATCCATTTAAGAATGCCGACTTGACATCCATTTGATGAACATGCCATTTTTTTTGTGCAGCAATGGTCAAAACTGTTCTGATTGTATCCATGTGTACAATAGGTGCAAACGTTTCATTGAAGTCTATGTCGGGCTATTGTGTGAACCCTCTTGCTACATTCTTGCCTTGTGATTTTGCACCTTCCCATCAACATCTTTCTTGGTCTTGTAAATCCATTTGACACTGATTACATCCTTGTCTTTTGGTACATCAACCAGTTCCCACGTCTGGTTCTTCTCAATGCATTCTATTTCTTCATCCATGGCTTGTGCCCATACTTCTTCTTCAACAGCTTCTTCAAATGTTAGTGGATCATATATATGGGAAAATAATGCAAAGAGAGAGAATGAATTAGGTGTAATAGCTTCATATATCTCTTGCAGACTTCTTTTCTACACCAGTTCTATCGATGTTGACCTTGATAAAATGCTTGATGGAGTCTACTGTCCTCTTGGTGTACTTGTCGGTGTAGCTTGAGCTGCTACTTGTGTCGATGGTCCTTGTGCTAATCCATGTCACGGTGTCATGGGATTCGACGGTGCTACGACCGGTTGACTTACATGTGGTGTTTGAACCACTTCCTCTTCCATATCATCATTGTCGACATTCGACACAATCTTGACATTTATGTCGATAGTTCCATCCCATGATTCATTCTCGACAAATTGAACATCTCAACTGATTATCAATTTCCTTACGACAGGGTCATACCACTTGTATGCTTTTGTGTCTTCAGAATAGCCGACAAAAATACATTTTTGTCCCTTCTTGTCTATCTTCTTTCTTAGCTCATCTAGAATATGAGCATATACAACAAAACCAAAAACTTTTAAATGTGAAACACTATGATTCATACATGTCCATGCTTCTTGGGGAACTTTGTTCTTCACACTCTTTGTCAGACAACGGTTCATAATGTATATGGAAGTTGCGACTGCTTCATCCCAATATTCATTTGGCAAATGTTTGGCTTCCAACATGCTGCATGCTATTTCCATGATGGTTCTGTTCTTTCTTTCGGCAATACCATTCTGCTGAGGTGTATACCTTGCAGTGAATTGTTTCTGTATGCCATGGATCTTGTAAAAATTTAAAAATTCATTTGAAACATATTCACCTCCTATGTTTGTCCTTAAGATATTGATGCGATGTCCACTCTGGTTCTCCACGAGTGCCTTGAACTACTGAAAATAACTAAATGCATCAAATTTATGTTTCAAGAAATATACCCATGTTTTTCTTGAGTAGTCATCAATACAAGTTAGAAAATACTTGCAGCCACCAATGGATGATGTCTGCATTGGACCAAAAATACCAGAGTGCACAATTTCAAGTGATGTGTGTGCTCTATAGGATTTTCTGACTAGAAAAGTCTCTCTGTGTTGCTTGCCAAAAATGCACCCTTCACAAACCCTCTCTGGTCTGTCGATCAATGGAAATCCTTTCACCATATTCTTTGTGTGCAGTAGCTTCATCCCACCAAAATTCAGATGTCCAAATATGAAATGCCACAACCAGGATTCATCCTGAACTTCTGTTTGAAATGCAGCTTGCAAATTAGAGCTGCCATTTTCTCTCTTGTCGAGGAGCTCTACTATTTCTTCACTTTCTGCTTTGAATGCAGCTCCTGTTTTTTCCTTCCCTTTCAGGTCGAGAACTATCCTCACTGTGATTGTTGCAGGTTGAATCTAAGTACCATATGTCATGTGGACTTTCTTGAATAACATTGCATTCAAGTGGAGATGTCGATGCCATTAACATTGCACTTGTCGAAGTGCTGGTGCTGGTTGACTGATTTGGGCTTCGCCTTCCTTGGTCGAATTGTTTCTTCCTGCATTCATATGCATAATGATTAAATTTATTACAGTAATGACATTGGATTTTTGATTTATCAAACCTTTGGCCACTTGGATGACTTGGGTTCTCATTATCTTCTCTACCACTGACATTTGCAGGACTTCTGCCTCATCCTCCTCTTGAAGAACTTCTTCCTCTACCTCTGAAGTTGTTTCTCCCCCTGCCTCTACCACGACTTATGGATGACTGTGTTGCAAATGCACCTTCCAATGATGTTTGTGTTCTACTGAGTCTGTGTTCATGATTGATGAGTGAAGCTTGCGGCTCATCAATGGTAAATGTCAACATGTCTGTGTGTTCTTCTAAGGTCACAACCAAGTTTTCAAATCTTGGGGGAAGACTTCTGAGAATTTTTTCAACAACCCTTCGATCTTCTATGGCTTCTCCATGAGATTTCAGTTGGTTTATCAACCCAACAATTCTGGTGTAGAATGTGTCTACATTCTCTGAATCTTTCATGGATGGAGATTCAAAATCTCTTCTCAAAATATGCATCTTGGATGTCCTTACCTTATCCAAACCTTGATAGGAAGTCTCCAATGTATCCCATGCCTGCTTAGCATTATCTTTTGCTGCTACTCTTGGGAGTATGCTTTCATGCATAGCTTGATGTATGTAAAACATAGCTTTTCCATCTTTCTTCCTCTATTCTCTCAAGACATCTTTCTCATCCTGTGTGATATTGTTATATGCTGTCATGTCTACTGGTTCTGCATAACCATGCTGGACTATCTCCCAGACATCTTGACCTTTGAATAAAGCCTTAATTGTTAAATACCAATATTCATAATTCTTTCCTGTAAATATTGGAGTTTGCAATGAACCAGAAGTAGAATCCATTTTTAATTTTTAATTAACTTTCCTTAGAAAATTAATTTTCCACCTTTTAAGACAAGATTTCTTTCCTAAATCTTGCACTAATATAAACCTTGCTCTAATACCAGTTAGCCAAAATCAAGCTGACTAAACTTGAGTTTACTGCTCAGTTAATATTAAAATTTAATTTTTTACTTTTTCACGCTGACCTCTTCTTCTTTGTCCACTTGTCGGGTGAAACTTGTCTATCTCCCGACTAGACAAGTCTATCAACTTTGGTCGGCCTTTCAACTTGACTGATTTACTTCGACTTCGACCTCTAATTCTGCTCACCTCTTCCACCTCTCAAGTAGGTTGACCTCTTCGACCTCTCAATTTGGTTGACCTCTTCAACCTCCCAAGTCGGCTTACTCAACCGACCTTGTTGTTCACTTTGGTCGAAATCTACAGAGTATTTTTCTTAGTCTAAGAGACTTAAGAAATTACAAATGCTTCACCTGTGAGTAAGATATAGTAAAATGGACACATTAACAAATCCAAATAACTTATAAAAACATATGCCCAAATATGTAGGAAGAATTGAGTCGACCAACGTGCTGTAAAACCTGGAACTTTGATCTTTCACTTAAGTGGTAAATGTAAACAACATTTACACTAGTGAATCTAGAAATAATGTGCAGAAGCTTGAGCTTCAACTTCTCTTTTCTCACCCTGGAGTTCTCCCGTGAGTTCTACTGTCTCAGTGTCTAACTTGATTTACAATTTGCTTCTTCTATTTATAGGCAACGTGAAGATTCCTTCTACATGAGTCTACTAACTCACCATTAAAGAGTGTAATAACTATCTACCTAACAACTTAGCTTCAGAAATAAATTCGACTAGATTACATTACCGGATCGTGGACTCTTCCCTCTTGTCAGACTGACCGACAAGATCTTGACAAGATACAGACTCTATAGAGTTGGCTGAGAGTCAGTGATACAGACTCTGACAGAGTCAGTTGAGAGTCAGGTAGAGATAAAATCAGTACAAGAAATCCACCCAAGAAATTTCTTGGCCAGCCAAATTCACATTCCAGTACTAATTCATCTGCCAATTTATCATAGCAGGTTTTTTCTTTATAAATTAATCTGAACCATAAATCCTCTTGTAAAGTGGAAATTGGGATAATAACGAACAAAATTTATCTTTGACATAATCATTTAAGGCTTTCCCTCATTGCAACAAATTACATTAAAATTTCGCATCGAAAACGTGTTTTGCAAAATTTCAAAAGGGACAAAGCTTTTGCAAAATTTCATGATAACCACATCAAGGAAAAAGCATTGACCAAAACCTTAGAAAATTGACATTAACAAGAAAATAAATAGAAAAAAACAACAACAGAATTTGGTGCAGAAACGTTTAATTCACAACACTGTTACTCTAGATCGAAGGTTTAAAGGCATTTCAATCGAAATTTTGAACTGTAACAGACAAGTAAATGGAAAATATTGCGAATGAACCACCGTCTTTATAATGCAGGATAAATTTTTCACTGAAGAACACATAATCCATATTTGTTCAAGGTTGGAAAACTACCATTCGAAGGTGATCCGAGGTCAAATTTGAACATATTTTCGTTTATGTTTTCCATTCCAATAACGGTATTGGCGCTGCACTTATCCATAATGTTCGGAAGAATCCGTGCAAAAACTCGATTAATTTATTCAACATCGTATATTTTACAGGGTTCCATAATTACTGGGATACAAATCTAAACCAGTTGTCAGTTAACCAATAGAGCTCAATCAACCCTTATTTAAGGAGCTAGATTATTTAGGAATCTATAGTTAGCTGACCCATCCCAAGAATTAATTTGTAGGTTAAATCATGACTTGGAGTAGTAAAAGAATATAAGCTTAATGTGATAGTTAATACAATGGTTAGCGCATCTAAAAATTTATATAGGTCTTCATTGAAGGGTAAGTTCAAGACAGGCCAAACGAATTTCTATTGAACAGTAAGTTTTGAAAGAAATATTGTTGCCTCTCATGAGAAGACAATCTGCATATTATTGTCACTTCAGTCTGCATCATAGCCAATAATTTCTCACAACACGTTATGTCGAAAATATTTCCATGAAATATCCCAAGGAAAGTAATATGTGTATATGTCGTAAGTAGCATATAGATATGTAGGCACATTATCCAGTACAGGTTCCTAGCTCCAAATTCCCATCAACACCATTCACTAATATTAAACACCCTTGGGTAGGTGAAGCCTGAAGGGGGTGGAATAACATGAGCAGGGACCAAATTACTTGCAGGGGAAAATGATTTTACAATGATTACATTTGCAGCTACACATTCCAACTTCAAAACATGGCCCACATTATTATTCGTTTTTGTATATGTGTTTGAATGCCCAACCTCATACCATGTCTCTCCACCAAGCCTTTCTACAATATTTGCAACTCTTGAGAAAAAATGGAACCATTATTCAGCCCTGCAACTTGAATTCGAGTGCGAAAAGCTGGACCAACTATTCTGCCCGTAGCAAGCACTCCCAACACACTTCTACAAACTAACCAAGTAATTCATCATTATCATATCCATTTTCACGTACAACACTTGCTACTTTTGCATGCAATGCACGATGATGACGCCATGAATCCGAGAAGCACTTTTCTGAGAAGTGATATCTCTTAAAAAATATAAACATTGTGGAGGGGTTTCTTCCAATGGATGCACAGTGTAGATCCCAACATTCTTGTCACTTTGAACACGATACCATTTGTATCTCAGGTAATAGCCATACGTGGAAATGTCATCGTTAATGATTGTATTGTGAGGGAACCACAATAACACATATGGATTTATCTCACATACTACAACAACAATCTTTGAAGGAAGATGCAATCTGAGCATGGTAACCATCGTTTCAGGTGTCCGTTATTCAACCAACAAATTGGTGAATTGAAATTTTATTGTCAGTAGCAGCAGTAGTATTATTCAAGGCATGGGGAGAACTAAATGTCATCCATTTTTTTGTTTTGTTAGGTTAAGTTTTCAATGTGACCGACCACTCATAGGCATTTTCTAGCTACCAAGAATTCTTGAGAGGTTACTGCATAACAGTGGGATTTCATATGAGCTCTACGAGAATCGAATGTTTATCCCTAAAAGTGCAAATCAAAAGCTAAGAGAACCAAATAGGGAAATTTTCCAAATGCGAACCGAAATCCTGGATGCTACTACTGATTCACCTTAAATATGAGAAGCTGAAAATAACACATTTGTTGAGAATGACAAGTGCTTACCTTGTTCATTAAAAAAAAAAACATAATAACGAGGATTTGGGGGGGAAGGGTTTGAACTACGCCCAACAAAACATAGATGAATAATTGTAGTTTTTATTTTAATTTTCATTATTGTCTCTATCATGGTGAGGGGGTGTGGATGACTAGTGAAACACATTGCATAAAGTTTCTATTATAAAACTATGTCTCACCTCTAATGAGGGAAAGAAAAATATGACCCCCCTTGTCCGAGCTTTGAACCTTGTGCTCTGATATCATAATGTAACGACCCCAAAATATCCAAAAATTGATAATCAATTAAAGGAACACAAACAAGTATAAGGGAGGTTAGGGTGACCTACTTGAAAATAATTCTAGAATTATACTTGGAATAATGATGAATAAAAACACTTGGAGAGTCAGCTCCTCCCAACCATAGGAGAAATAAACTGGGCTTGTTGCTCCACTCCACCCCGGATCTGGATCACCCCATGCAATATAATGCAAGCAATCACTTCCTCACAGAACTCTCTTCCAGAGTCCATAACAAGTATATGTACTTATGAAACAAAGAACACTCAACTAGTTCCTCTATGAACAACATGGCATCCCATGCTATCTCAATGCACTCTTATATAGTTTTTCCCAGGTCATATGCCATCCCAATAAAATCTCCTATCAATCCATAAATCCCTATGATTTAGGATCTTGTCTCGTTGTTGATTTTTAGATTGTATTTGATTGGCAAAGATCTCTCTAACTTTCTTACACATGTTCTCTTATGCCATGGTGGTGTCCCCTCGTGTAGATGAACTCTTCAAGTGCCCTTTTCTTATATATATATATATATATATATATATAGTTCATTTGTGCAAATGTGACTTTGAGTTTTTTTAATAACTCTTTACATAAATAATTATAAAAAATATAAAAATATATAATGTCATGGGGGTATCACAAGATAGAGGCTTATTCAATACATATCTGACCTTCTAATCTATGCTCACATATTGGAGCTTTATAGCTCCCTTCTGCACTGTTACGGAGAGAAATTACTATGGCTTGGGGTACCACAACAGACAACTTAACTCCAAAAATCAATCCTTTCCAATATGCAATAGAAATTAAATATCTAACACTAAAGGATCAGACCTCGTACCTTATTCCGAACGGTTGAAGTAGATCCCCGTTGAGCTTTCCAACTTCAGCTTGAATTGATAAATTACTTCCTCAACAATAAGTAAACAATACAAGCATACTATATATATTGGTGTTAGATCTATTCTAGCATATATAATCAACAATGTATAAGCATTTGAAAACATCCATGGATACAATATTCATTCAAATACACATTATTGGATAGGAAAAGATATTTCTATTAATATAAAATTAGAGATTACAATGGATACAACCTCTGGCGTCACGTTTGCGAATCGGAGAAACTAAATTCCCTGCTTTGGCCTCCACCACCTCAATCCTCCATCTCTCGATAGCAAGCTCACAAGCAAAAGGAAAGCTTGGGAAGAACAAAAAAGTGCTCCAAGGGACAAAGGGATGCAGACTCAAGCATAAGTTCTGGAAACAATGGACTATAGTTTCTTTGCTCTCAATTCTCTCATATTCCTTCAATGTACGATAGAGTTCCTTATATAGATTTCCAAAGGGGTAATGAAAGGTCGAATCCGAGCGATCTCAAGGCATAGGGAAGGCCAAGAGTCAAGTGAGTCAGATCCATGTCAAGGAAAACTCCAAAAGGATTTGGATTATGCACACATCCCGATGTACACGGTTTTAGGGGTCAAACTTGCATATACACACGATTAGGGGTTTAAAAGTCGTGTGTATCATTTTCACATGTCTTTAGGGATGGTCAAGGAAACATCAAAGGACAAAAAATGGTCCAAGGGGTCTAAGGAGTTTGCATAGGGACAAGGGAAGGCCATACAAAGTGTGATTCACTTGGAGTGGTGAAATCAGCTATAACAGATGCCCCCTAATGTGTGAGGTCAGAGGGGTCATATGATGGCCGAAATACATTATAAGTCCATCCCAAAAGTGGAGTGATGAAGAATCCCAAATGGAAGACCAGCTACCCAATCAACATAGTATAATGATACAACTCTGCACATAACTGTAAATACATATAGCAATCCCGAATACATAAGAGTACAATGGCCATGAATGGGCATGATACAAGATATCACATAAGTGGTCATCGCCACGTACAATATACATAGATCAGAATATCCATGATGAAGATATACAAAGGATCATGATATCCATAACGGCTGAAGATATATAGTGGATCAAGATCTTCATAACCACTGGAAATGTCTGACATATACTAGAATCAAGTCACGAGAGCTGAAATGTCATGAACACTGGCACGATCAAGGAGGTAGCATATAAGAGATGCCACCAATCTGGAAGGTCTTCTACACAAACCACTACGAGTACATATCCTACTATGTGAATAGAGGTGTCGAGGTCGAACATATTAGTCCATCGTCTGATTACCGATCATTGATGTATACCGTTAACAGATGCAAGATCACCCACCGATAATGAAAATTGGAATCAAGGTACTAGAGTGCAAACTAACAAGTGTGAATAAATGTGTTGAGGTCGAACACTTGAGAGGATCCATCGATCAAGGGACATTGATGTATTCCCAAATACTGTCGATGGCGAGAGAACCTGCCACTGATGACTGCAAGTCTCAAGGCACTCAAAATGACTCTATATTCCAATCCCAGAATAAATGATCTGAAGTTGATGGGATGAAATCCACTGGTAGGAGGGAATTAAGGCATCCCCCATCATCCAACATGAGGTAATCAGCAAAGCTGTATAATGTGGAAGGACTTGATCATAAGGTGCACAAACCAGTAACTGTACTGGGAATGGTCGACATGAAAAGTCAAGATAACTGAGGAATGGTCGACTCAAGTTTCAAATTCCTTCGAACAAGAGCATAACGACAAATGGTGACTGAATAAAGGAAACATAGACTCGATATACAAACTGGGACATCTCTGCAACACAGGAGGCATCGACAGAGGCTCCATAGGGACTGGAAGCTTAACTAGTCGGTGGAGATAAACTCAGATAAACGAGTACATCTCCTAAAGTCAAACTATAAGCCCTACCAATGGATGTGATATACAATGCTCTTTTCGAAGGTGACACGACTCGACAGCTACCAAAGATAACATCTTTCCTTGTCCGGATTTTTGGTTTTTTTATTTTTTTTGGACTTTTTCAAATATTTAAAAAGCTTGAAAAAGAATAAAACTGCTTTATAATTACAGACTAGGAGGAGACGAGTGTCATAGGGGCAAACAAACTAGTTCCAAGAAGTGGAACATACCTATGCTCAATGCAAGGACAAATGTGTAGGATATCGACACTCGGGGGAAAATCCCCTCCCGGTAAAAAGGGAATCAAGATGCAAAGGATATATAAAATGGATCTACATGGCTAGACATGAGACAAGCTCGGGCTATATGGATGAAGTGCAATGTCAGGGAAGCCGACATAAAGCTCAATAAGGCAGGAAAAGCTCATGATAATGCAATTCCAACTTGACATAAGGGAGTCCTGAGGGAAATAGGCCAGTAAAAGATCAAGAGGAGTATGAGGCTCTTGCGAAATGTCATGGCAGTACTATACAACAGACTCCCACACCCTAAAGGACAAAACATCAGCATGGGCACCAAAATGTAGATAAGGCACTACCTAGGGTAGCCATGTAAGGTCAAGCTCTACCACTCATACCATGTCACTTCTAAGACAACAAGAAGGTTTCATGACATAATAGACTAGGTTCGTACCTAAGGCTATGATGAAATGGTCATAAGGTCATGCAAAATGCACACGGTGATGAAACCTAACCTATATGCCAGTTTAGACATGATACCTGAGATCGGTACGAATGGGTCAATCCAACGGCTGAAACGACACTAAAAAAGGCCTCCTACATCATGAATTAGGTCAAAAACGGTCCAAAATGATTAGAAATTGTCGAAACTATAGGAAAGGGGGTAAAAATTTTCAAAAATTTGAAAATTTTCTATAAATAGTAAAAAAAATTCAAAACATTATAAAACATTTGAAATTTTTACCCAATTGAGCTCAGATTTTCAACAGCGAATTCCAGGAGATCCAGCTGGCAGAATCCACTACCGTTTCTTCCAGGTACTTACCCATGCTCTTCTCTTCCACTTTGATGCAATTTTTATCAAATTCCATGGTCATTTGAGGTTTCTAGGCCAAACTAAAAAGGGCCCTGTGGCCCACACAGAAATCGAGGGTTTTCTGCGTATAGGTCTGGATATACACGAAAAATGCCCCCACAGTCGCGTACATACGCGGTTGTTTGGAAAACAGTCACGTATGAGGCCGTGCATAAGGTTTTTTAAGTATTCTAATGGGAAAACTTGCAATTTTTTGTGTAGGATGGTCCTAGAATGGAGAGAGCGTGAACATGGTGAGGTAGAGGAGGCAGTAAGGGCTGATCTAATGGCTCAACAAGCTCTACGTGCATGTGGACTCTATAATTTTTGGTGTTTTGGTGGCTTGAGCGCCAAACCAAGACTATTGCAGATGCTGGTGGATTACTGGGATCCAGAATCTGAGTCCTTCCAGATAGATGGGATGCCCCTCACTATAGAGGTGGAGGACATATACTTTATTACTGGACTTTCCTGACGGGGGGAAGTAGTGAACCTTCATTCTCATGGTGGGCCCAGAGGTGGCCTGACTATCAATGAGTACATTGCAGTGTACTACTATCCAAACACAAAGAAGGTGGGGAGTCAGGTCCCAACCAACTCTATACAGGTGCTGGTCCTAAAGGCCATTCTATTGACATTAGCCAGGATAGCAGGCTTGGCATCACTCCACCAGGCCTCGCAGCCTCTGATGTTCTATGCCATGGAGTGCATGAGACCCACTGTCTATGACTGGAGCACTACACTACTGAGCAACATGAAACATCAACTCAGTGAGTGTAAGGCAGGTAGAGTGTGGAACTTCGGGTTCAGCAGCATAATGAGCATGTTTTTCTTCAAGCGTGTTCCAAGATTGAGCCCCAGAGTTGACCTTCCTATTCATGGGGTTCGACATCTGGCCCAACGACATTGGGTAGATGCGATGCGCAGACTGGGGGGAGGTAGGGTGGCCAACCCCTATCCAGCTGATTTCTTTTTGTGGTGGTGACAACAGATAGTTTCCATTGATGACTACCCCTATGCGGGGATTGATTTTCGGGGGGACCTGGACATGCCGCTACCACCAGGATTGGCATATGGCAATATAGGTAACGAATCTCGACCCTCTCTTTTAATTTTTTGAGTTATTTAATTTTTTTGTGTTTTCTGATTATATGGAATCAAAAGATGTATTTTTGTGTGACAATACATAGTGAAATCTACCATTTGTATGCAGATGTGGGACCATGGCAGCCGAAAGGCTTCCCTCATCACAGACGGAGGGGAAGAGGAGATGATATCATGGGTGTGGATGCGGAGCAGACGCTCCAGAGCATTCATACCAATTTTGTGAGGCTAACACATAGAGTTCCCATGGCGCAAGTCGAGGACTTGCCTAAGGCTATGCAGCGCCAGGTGGTGGGTGTACCACGAGCATGGGTGTGATTATTCCTGTAGCTAGGGTTTTCACCCTAGCTTGTGCTGATGAGCACCTACTAAGGAATTTGGATTCCTTAG
>LPNX010751902.1:769481-824387 GCA_001517045.1 Pseudotsuga menziesii | reverse complement strand
GCTTTTTAGTGGGATTTTATGGGAAATATGGTAGGCAAATGGACAAATGAGCCATGTAGTGAGGTAGATGAGGTAGTTAACCATTTTTGGGTGTTAACAATTCCGACGGCTAGCTAGAGCCATAGTGACCTTCCATGATCACAACCCCCCTCCTCCTCCACGGGATTAGATAACTGGGAGTGTATACATTTTGTACTACCATGTATTATATCTTGGTGGCTCGAGAGCCCCATTTTTGTATCATGACACTATGTATTACCACGTTTTGGATGTTATATAAATTTTTTTATGGTGATCGGTTTATTTATTTACATGTGTAAAATTTTGTGTTTGTGATGAATTTATTGTGTATGAAACAAATGCAAATCTAACACATAGTTACCATATGAGTCAGAAACTTGATTATTAATTCTTGGAATATGTATGTATGTTATATTGTCAAATTGTCGTTCTAATAATATCACACGTAAGAATCTTCTTAACAATGTCGGATCTCTAACATGGTACAAACCACTAAGCTGTGACACTACTAACTCCGAATCAAGACGTACCTCAAGAGAGAGAATGCCATGTGAAATGACATCCCGTAGAAGCTCAATAACAGCACTATATTCAGCAACATTGTTGGAGGATGGTCGCTAACATATGCCTCCTGAAGACAGTACCTGACCCATAGGAGTATAAATTACCCAAGCAAAAGAGGCTGAGTGTTGAGTGTGACGGCTCACACCATCTGCGAATCCTATGTAGGTGGAATATTCCATTGACATCTACCAAAATAAACGAAAACTAATCACAAACCCGATCACTATAAGAAAAAAAACCTAACTATGAAAAATTGTACAATAATATACAATAACCAGCCTTGGCTAAGAATCATGCATAGTACTTCTTGAGATAGATCCCATTTCTAGGCTCCGCCAAGGTTGTTCCCTCATAATCCACTAACTCATAAGCACCCTTCTCTAACACAAATTTGACGACGTAAGGACCATGCCACATGGGGTTAAACTTTCCTGCCCCCAAGGGTTCTTTTGGTTGATCCCACAAAAGGACCAAGTCTCCCTCACTAAACCTCCTTGGATGGATAGACTTATCATATTGGACCTTTATGCCACGTTTATTTACTTCTAGAGCCACCAAGGCTTCTCAACGTTGCTCATCAAGTTGCTCAAGGTGGACCAAATGCTCCTCTAATGGTGAAGTGTCTGGTAAGAGTTCTACAGCTAGCTTCAAAGAAGGAATCTCACATTCAATTGGAAATATCGACTCCACTCCATGTACAAGTTGATATGGAGACAAACCCGTGGCAGTCTTAACAGCGGTTCTATATGCCCACAAAGTAGGATATAACATGATGTGCCAATTATTCTTACTCTGTGTGATGGTTCGTTGGAGAATGGATTTGAGTGATTTATTCACTACTTCTACCTGTCCATTCACTTGAGGGTAGTAAGAGGAGGAATGCTCTTGCTTGTACCCTAACTTTGATGCCAACTCTTCCATCATATGATTCTGAAAGTGCGAGCCATGGTCAGTGACAAGCTCTTTCGAAATTCTGAACCGAGTAATAATCTGGTTGAATACGAAGTGCACAGTTTTCTCACTGTCGGATTTAACTGTAGGCATAGCCTCATCCCATTTCATGAAGTAATCAATAGCCACTATGATATGATGATGCCCCCCAGCTGAAGCTGGGTTGCAATCCATAAAATCAAGCCCCCACTTAGTGAAGGGACCGGCGATGATGATGGGATGTAACATGGCAGGTTTCGAGTGCATATTACATGTGAACACCTAGCAAGGGTGGAACCTCTTAACCGCATCTACACAATCGTTAAAGATTGACGACCGGAAATAACCCGCTCTTAAGATTTTTTGGGCTGTAGAAAGCCCAGATAAATGACCACCACACGCCCCTCCGTGGCAATCATTCAGTACTACCTCAGCCTCCTCATGAGTTAAACATCGTCGTAAAATGGAATCTACCCCGCGATGGTATAAAGTGTTATCCACTATGAGGTAATTCTTAGACACGTGATGTAATCGTCGTCGTTCATCCCATGAGAGGTGAGTAGGGACCTTCAATGTTTGTAAATATATAATGATATCCCCATACCATGGGTCTAAATTTGAGATTAAGAATATGTGTTCATCGACAAACATATCTTCACAAACCAACTCCTCGGCCTCGCTTGGGAAATCTGATATAAGCTCTACAAAAATTAACGACTTCTTCAACTTTGCCGAAACAAATTTGAGATTGAATTCTTGCAGGATGATAATCCATTTATTATATTTTCCCCCAATCATCCTTTGAGTGAGGACAAATTGAAATGGATTGACGTGGGCTACAACCAAGGTCTGGTGAAGGAGAATATAATGTCTCAACCGTTGAACCGCATGTACGGTAGCTAAAGCAAGGTTCTCAAGATGAGAATAACGAATCTCTGCATCAATAAGGTTCTGACTTAGATAGTATATGACATGCTCTTGGAGCTCCTCATCCTCTTGAACCAAAACCATACCAATCGTCTCCATGGACGCAGCCACATAAAGTAGAAAATCACGGCTATAGTCTAGGGGACTAATCACTGGGGTCGATGCTAGGGCTCGCTCATCCCAACAAAAGGTGGCATCCTTCTTCAAAAGACGCATGAAGCCTCTAGTCAAATTGGCAAAATTGACAACAAATCTCCGTAAGAAGTTTTCCATGCCTTGCAAACATTGAAGATGACGAATATTCTTCAGGGGAGACAACTGAAGTATTGCCTCAACCTTCAAAGGGTCGACTCTTATACCCTCTTTAGAAACGATGAATCGTAACAAGCAACCTAACTTAACACAAAAGATGCACTTATGAGGATTTAACCTAACCAAATAATGGCGGCATCTTTCGAATACCAATCTCAAGTGATAGGAATGACGCATTCTCATACGAGAATGAGCAGCAAGGTCATCCAAAAATACTTCTATAATTGACTTGAGATCGTGGAAGATCAAGGTCATTGCCTGCTGAAAAGTAGCTCCAACGTTCTTAAGGCCAAAAGGCATTTTCCGATATGCAAACGTTCCCCAAGGACAAATAAATGCAGTCATATGTTGGTCCTCAGGTTTAATTTGTATTTGATTATATCTGAAAAATCCGTCCATAAAGGAAAAAACCTCCCTACCCACACACTCATCCAAAGTATGATCAATAAATGGTGTGGGGAATTGTCCTTAGGACAAGCATGATTCAAATCACGGAAATCAGTACATATGCGGATCTCTCCCTGCTTCTTATCCACTGGAACATGGTTTGAAACCCACTCCATCAAGGGAATGGAATAGATAAAACCGGCTTTCAACAGTTTCTCTATCTCTTCCTTAATCGCGGGTGCTTTCCTAGGATTCACCACACGCAAGAATTGTCGAACCAACTTAGCGTTGGGATAAGTCTTAATCTCATGTTTGACAATACAAGGGTCTATTCTTGGAATTTCATCATAAGACCAAGCAAATATATCACAGAATTCTTTAAATAGCTCGGTGTATTCTTGAATCTTAGCATGGGAACATTCTACCCAAATATAGACATTCTCTATTTTTCCAGGATCACGAGAGATATTGATAGGAATCATTGAAGATATGTTTTCCATGTTTCCATCAGCCATTGGACTAGGAGAGCTTAATGGAACCATAGCACTACCAACTCTCTCACTAAGAACCACCCTAAAGTGCTCACGCTCCAAGCGGTCAAGCTCGGGAAGAAAGTAAGATCTATGATGGAGTTCCTCCCATGGTGGCTCAACTCCCGACATAGCCTCAATAATCATTTCATCTAAAGGGAAAACAGTATCAAGGTAGTCATGCGTGTGAGAAGAATGCACTGCCCATGCCAACAGCACATAAGGGTCCTCCTCCTCCATCCGCAAAGAGGAAGGACTAGGCTCTACAGCACACCCAAGATTAGCTTGATAAGCTATCATAGTTGCAGGAAACGGCACGTTCATCATGATGGGCTCACTCAGAGTACTTAGTGTAGGAAGAATCCAAGGATCTTCCATATGACTCATGCGAAAAGACACTGATCTCATAGATGTCGAAGCCTCACCGAAACTAGACCCTATCATAAGGATCGGTGTAGGACAACTAAAGCTTTCCATGAGGGATGGATACATGCCTACATCCACACTCCCAGTTGCCGGCTGAGAGTGTTCAACAATCGGGATCAAATCTCCCGAAGATGCAGTAACAAATGGATTCTTGAATGTCATTTGATCAATCATGACTATCTTCCTATTAAATGGAAAGCATACAACGTGAAATAGGGAAGAAGCAACGGCTTGCATACTGTACATCCAATTCCTACCCAGCAAGAGATTGTAGTCAAGGGGTGCATCAACCACCTCGACCTCTATCACAACGGTCTTCCCTCCCAAATGGAATTTAAGGGAAGGAAGGATGCCGTGCGGCCTAAATGATCTTCCATTGAACGCAGATAACATGGTCGCTGATTTAGACAGCTCAGGGGAACCTAAACCCTTCCAACATGATAAAGACATAACAGAAGTGGGAGCACCTTCATCAATCACAGTGCGCTTGACGGCCATATTAAGACATTCTACGTGAATCAAAAGAGACACATAGTAAGGCAAGTGAGGCTGAAGTCCTGCGGTTTCAAATTTAATCACAAAGGAATAATCATCATCATTCACACCAAGGGTAGAAAGCAAAGCCTTCCTTTGCGAAGGACAACTCTGAAGCACTTCCAATGCAGACATCACACAAGGAGTGTGGCCCAAATCCTCGACAACTGAATAGTTTTGGGTGGCTCAGGCATTAGGATTGTGCCCTGAATGCTTAAGGACTACCTTAGGAATGCGAGGTGCAGCTTTAGGTTTATTCACAGGTTTCTCAATATGCAAAGGAGACCTTGGTGGATCAGGTTCCTTTCCTGGGTTGGGTTGTGATGAACCATAGTCCTTCGCACGGGTCACAAATTTCGCAGCACATACCATGTTAATGCAACCACGACCACTACCCTCCGATGGATCTTGATCACCACCAGAGTGATTGTTGCCACCCTACACACACTTGGGTTACGTGGCAGAAATCTTCAAGCCACTCAGTGTGTCCTTGGGGGCAAGTCTTGAGTCAAGGCTGTCACCTTGTTCTTGACTCCTCTATTTAGGCTCAACTCCTAATGAAGCCAAGGGGGGTAGACCCTATTAAGTTACTAAGGATAAATTACTTAGTATGGTGATGTTGAACTGAATGAGTTACTTAGGATTTTGAAATTTAACCATAAACAACCATAGATGACAAGATACAAAAATGAGCACACGAAAGCACAATGCTGAGACACAATATAAATATATAGCAAGAAAATAACCAGTGCCTAAAAAATGAAGTCAAAAAGAAATCAATATACTTGAATGTTCTTGGAGTGAATGTTTTGCAATTGCCTCTTGGTACGTTTTAAGTTAATGTGAAAATATGAGTTGATTAAAATTAGGCGAAGGGGTGGACTCCAGATATACCCGAGAGTACTTGGAGTATGTCCAAAACTAAACCTTCACAGCTACCCGCAAGGAATATGTGGGCTGAATGGATTCTCTATGGCTATTTTTCATAATGCACCCATTAGGGTGTGATAGAGATCGGCGCCCCGAGGTCACTTTTCAGAAGTTCTTGCTTCCTTTGGGTATTTTGCCACCGTAGTGGTTTCATCTAGGTGTTGGATTTTCACTTGATGGTTTGTCAATTTGGGAAAGTGAATCCTAATTATACTATTCACTCAAATTCTTTTGATACTTCTTGACTAATCATATGAACCACATCCAAGTGCAGAGCATACACACCGGAGTCTTGTCAATTTTAGTAAATTTTGAGATGGATGTTCTTGTTAAAAAGAAAACCCTCCAGGAACCTCTTTCGGTCCAAGTGGACCTCAATCAGGGAATCAAGGAGGGGTTGATTTTATTATGGTTACTGAAACAAATGATGATAGCAAATGAAACATAAAAATATGAGCAAACCACAATTTTCTAATTAGACTACCACGAACCTTTCTTCGCCTTTCGGCTCAAAAGGAGGCTCGTGGGGTAAGTATTAAAGTTACTTTGAAAACAATAGAAATGGAATATGAAATTGATTTTATATCAAAATATACTATCCTATATATTAATACTATTCTAGTTGAAAAAGATGAACGAAAGGCAAAAAATGACACGGACGCAAATCCCCCGAGGGGGGATGGGGAATGGGCTCGAAAGAGCCTATTCAAAAATTATTTTTACTACCAGCGGTTACAATATCAGAAAAATTATATGATGCCTCTTTATTCTTATATATAATGAAATCAAGAGCTTACAAAGTACAAAAATTAAAAATTTCAGTAAAAAAGGGAGACCCCTAGGGGGATTCAGAGGCCCAAAAGTCACTTTCGAGCAGAAGCTCCTCCTTTTTTTTGTTATGCCTGATAAAAACAAGCAATCTTATTAGACTGAAAGATGCCCAAAAGCACTCTGAAAGTACCTTTGGTTCAGCTTACTTTTAACCAAAAAATGCTAAGTAAAAACTAGTTAAAAAAAGGTAAAAAAAAAGAACCAAGGAAAGAAATATTTCCTTGGGATATTGGATTGCCTTTTAGGCAGCCAATATGATGTGCACTGATTGCTATATTTATCTTTTATAACAGAAAACAGAAATCTAATGCATGCAAGCTACCAATTTTCTTTAAAATTCCATGCAAAAAGGACGATTTCCCTAAAGCTAGATCTAGAATGCTTATGAAACCTTAGATCTAGACTATGGGCTTTGAGAAGATAGATCTATGTTAAATTTACTTTTAATATGATATATCTAAACAATATCAAAGATATGAACAAAGTAACCGGGTAAAAGAGTTGATTTTGAGGGAGGAAGAGGAGGAGAGAAATGCTGGTAGCCCTGAAGATCCACAGTGGAGCTTTCAGGTGGAATGTCAAGGGACTATGCCTTTGGAAGGCTTTGGAGAGAGTGAAGAAGCAAACTAGATCAGCATCCTCTCCAATCTAGGAACCTGCAGCATAGCTGAAATAAAAAAACTTGCTAAAAAACTTGTGAGATCTGATTAGTACATACACAAAGATTCAGAATAACATGCATATATGCTTATAGAACATGTTGAATCTAGATCTCTAAACATGCATCAAAGGAAAGAGATGGCCAATAAAATTATTGAAAAGCACCTTTCCTATCAATATCATAATAAGATTATTATCAATCTTAGCAACGAATCCACAAGCAATTAGCAAATTATGAACACAGATACAGGTTACCTCAGTAAAAAGATGGCAATGATCATCCACACATACAATGGAACAACACCATCTTACCTCCAAAGCTTCTCTTTATTTAAAATGAACAATAACAACAATACAATAGCAGCAACACCTCAATCCCAGTTCTAACTAGCTTGGAAGAGGCTGTTGTGCTTGGATATATACAAAAACCAGGAGATCCAGCCCAGGGGGCACGCAATTCCCAAGGAGAGAGATCAAATCAGCTGAGGGAGAGTCAATCAATGCAGATCTAAAGCTAAATTGAGCCTATTTATCAACCGGGGGCCTGATAGAGCTGACACATCAACCCATAAACCGACACATCAGTCCACAGGGAATCCAGGAGAGTCCACACGTGTGGAGGAGAGAGAGAGGGCACAATTCCCCATAAAGACAGCTGAAGATCAACTCTAGATCTGATTTGATCACCTCCTTCAGTCAACGATTTGTCAGATCCAGTCAATCTGCTTCAGATCTGACTAATTTCAATCAAATCGGCTGAGAATCCACTGATCTATGATTTTGGATTTGCTCCATTATTCATCAATTTATTAATTAAAATAATCAATGATTGATTTTTGGGGCTTTCTGACCTGAGTGATGGAAAATCACTCAAAACTAGGAAATAGTGGGTCCATGGGTTTACATGGTGCTCTTAGCTTGAAAATGAGCGCCTACATGACTGAAACTGATTATTTGGCCCACTTTTATTACAAAATCAATTTTTCCAATTAAACTATTAAAAAATAGCCTAAGTTTTGGAAAAATTAAATTTTTAATAAAAAACACTGAAAAAACTAAAAAATTGAAAAAACCTAGGGAGACTTAGACATGTTCATATGAATCAACCATGACGTCTAGCATGTTTATACATTGACACATAGACTCTAATAACCTCAATAGGCCTAAATGCCAAGCCGACCACCCCAACTTTGGAGGTATGGAGTGAAAAACTCAGAAATTATCAGTCGTTTATTCAACAACCAATAATAACCAAGGGAAAAAACACCTTGGGCTGATCGGATTGACAAATAAATTCTAAGAGACCAAGTCTTTTACAGACATTATCATGCTAGAACATTTATTACAATCCCCCCCATGGGGTATGAACATGTGATATAGTACAACAAGCACTTCCCAGAAGTACATACAAAGGTCTTTTGAAGTCCAAACAAGTTATCCTTGTTTGGTTCACCAGGCTCACTTGATAAAATACCACTAAGTACAACTTAGGTGCTAACACTAATCATGGGTCCTTGAGTTCATATTTTGATTGTGAGGTAAAGGGTTAGTTAGCACAGCTGGGCCTTGTGCCAAGAATATCGAGGCTTCATCATTACGAGGGCACAAGTAAGTGAGGTGATCGTCCTTACACAACTTGTAAGGGAATTTAACCTTACGTTTAGCTTGCTTTTCCCCCCCAGCATTACGAGCATTCTTGTCATTATTATTAGCATTCTCATTCTTATTCCCACCCTTACGATTATTATTACCCTTCTTTCTATTCCGTCCGTGATGCTGGTTACCCTTCTGGTCCGACGATTGCACCGAAAGTACACTCATCATTTGGGTGGGTTGAGACAAAGCCATGGCTTGTCCCGAAATAGATTGGTTGATAGACAATTGACTAACTTGTTTTGCAACTGAATCTGTAGGTTTAACACTTGCACAACCAACAATGCCATCGGCATGTGGTCTAGGTTTGACTTTGGGGTCGAAACTAGAACGCGGAGCATTGGGAATAATGTCATATAACAAACTAGACTGAGCATAAATCAAGTCCAGTTCCTACGCACTAAAAATCGCTTGTTCCTCATTCTACACTTCGGATGTAGAAACATCCTTCGCTATATATGGCAATAACAACTTAAGGAACCATTTGAAGAGGAATTTCGGTGGTATAAAGGCTTTAATTAACCTCTTCCATCTACGCCACTCTTGGATATGATCCGAGATATGTGTGGCCTTATCCTACCGAAATGTCAAGAAGAGTTCAGTGCCAACGTCATAATGCACTGGTAGCTAGAAGTGGTTAATAAAAGTCATCGCTAGGTCATTGAACAAAGTGAATGCCCCCCTAGGTAGCTCTATATACCATTTCGCAGAAGGCCCTGTAAGGGTGCGTTGAAACAGCCTTAAACGGATGGAGTCCTGGTGTAAGGAATTCGAAGAGCACCATAGGTGAAAGGTAGTAACATGTTCACTCGGATCCTCTCCCAGTTTTCCCTCAAACTTAGATATGTCTGAGGGAAGCTTAGCAGGGACAGTTGGCCAAGTCGGGTCATGACCTACATGATCATTTGTCAATCTCGACAAGTCAGGAAGATTCAGTGTCGTGAGGTAAGGGAGCTTAGGATGATGAGGTCAATGGACCACTCCCTGATATTTCTGATTCACATAGGTCTGATTACCACCATGGCCTTGGCCATAGTGCCCTCCTCCTGTTTGACCCATATAGGGTGTCATGGAAGCACCATAGTGTGGTGGACCTTGACTATTAGGAGCTACAAAGCCATAATTTGGAGAGTAAGTAGTTTTTTGATACTCACCCCCATAAGGTGAAGAACCCTATCCATACTGCGTCCCATAATAGGGTCCATAAGTCATTGCATGAGATGTCCCATGAGACACTCCGTAAGTAGGAACATATGCTCCAGAAGTAGGAATATACATTCCAGAAGTAGGAATGTGACCTCTAGAAGTATGAACATGGCCTCCTAAAACAATGGGTGCTGCATGAAGCTGAGACACAACTGGTCTAGTAACCGCAGTATGGACATAGCTCGTAGCAACGTTTCGGCCCGAAGGACCACGTGAATGAGGTGGAGGGTGAACATTCAAAGAACTAGGGATAGAGGACGAAGGGATCTGTGTAATTAAGTACATACTATTCCCTATAGTCACTCATCTTAGATCTGCTATCCTAATAGGATCACTAACCCTAGACCTAGGAGAAATATGTGATGTAACTTCCACCACTGGGATGGAAGGTGTAATGTGACTAGTGCTCCCAAACCTCTCCGCATGGTAAGGAATGAGAGTTCCCCCAGGCATAGTGTTAGGATCGAACTCATATTCGACATGAAATGCCAAATAATGTGTGGGAAAACTAGACATACCATAACTACCATAACTAGTGCTCGCGGGTTCAAAATGAGTCTCGTCATCCTCCGGCATTCCATACCGGTGATGCGTCAATGGGGAATCAACCCTAGAGTGAGTAGGTCTATCATGAAAGGTTCCTATCTCAGAAATCATAGGACCTAACTCAGTCAAGTCGGGTGAAGGATCATAGGTAGGAGTAAACTCCCCATCTTCCACATGAATGGGAGAAGTTGGTTCAGGAATACCTTCTATATGGTTTCCCATGGTGTGTGAATCAATGTGCGAAGTAGTCCGCCTGGACTGCCTATTTCTTGTTCCCAAAGGAGGAGGAGATGTAGAAGGCATAAGTCCTGCTAAATGACAAGAACGGCTAGGAGCCGCACCCGAATCCACAATGACTCAAAAAATAGAAAAGACTCTCTATCTGCGCAAACCCTAGGCAAGTTATCGTGCATAGAGCAATCGCCAATAAAATCTAAAGCCAAATGCAAGCAATCAAGGGTAGGATAAGTGAGCTCCTGAATGAAGCAGGTATGTCTCGCCTAGGAGAGGCTTGAGACACCCATACACAACAAGCGGAGGTATGTAACCAATTATTGTGGCCCTCAGCTTCAATGCGTAAAGCGATTGTGTTGTCCGACCCCAACCTGGCCGGGACACCTGCAAAATAACCTTTGCAAAGTACCCCCTTGATATCCTAGGTAAGGCCACTAAGGTCACCTCAATATAGTCAATGCTCAGGTAGACAGTCGCATGCGGGATTGACCATATGGGCAGGGTAGCAAAGCCCGAAACTCCTGAAAGAGCCCCTAGATACAAATACAATCCTGGAAATATCTCCGGTGCTACTCAGTTATGACTAGGGGTCATCCCAATCAATAACTGCTCACACTGCCTTATGCTTAACTCCCTTTTGAGAGGAGGATCCTGAGAAACACTGGTTAGACCAAGGATTTCACACACTCACCTGGACAAACACATACTTGTTGTTTTTTAGTGGTCTTGGAGAATTTACTCACAATGAACTATTCCAAGACCCTAAAACCTAATCTTGTTGGTAAAGAACCCTATCAAATAAAATAGTGTAGTTCATTTTAATTAAGCGTTGATTTTAATTGGCTTTATTACTCAAAAGAGGGATATGTCCGTGCAACTAATGGTGTTATGACACAACATGAAGTAAAATGCACACCTAACAATCAATGCAAATGCATTGTGTCCATGAAAACAGGGTATGCTACTACGTGAAATGCATAATTTTCTTCAAATGATAAATGCAAGCTTTCCTATATGAAATCCTGACTGATACTCCAAAGCAAATCTAGTGCAAGTAATATGCAAAATGCAAAATGCAATGCATGATGATAAGCAAATATTTTTGGATTTTTTGAAATAAAATGAGATACAAAAAGCAAAAGAATGATTCTACAACCCCCGGACTCTGCAAGCACACTCAAGCAACACTCAAGCAAAGCACTAAGGTAAAAGAAGTCTAATGCACTAATCCCAAACAAAAAATCAAAAATGCCATGACAAGAACATTCTTTAAAAAAAAAATTTACCCAAAAAATAACGTCTCTAGTCAGAAACAGAGGTGTATACAGACTCTGGCAGTATCAAAGGAGACTCAACAATCATCAAAATTCACCCAGCAACCATTTAACTTCCACTAAAAGGCAAAAATAAGGGCATATGTGACTGTTCGTAGTAAACTCGTGTGTATATGCGGAAATCACAGAGAAAACTACATGTATACGCGACTGTGAGTTCAAAATTTGTGTACAGGAAGAAAGGTGCATAAAATTCAAGGAAAACAGACAAGATAAGACAAACTTCACACCAATCAGACACTACTAGTCAAACATGCCCCCAGACCCGACATAGAAATAACAGAGAAAGAGCAATTCAAAGTCATTTGAATGCCGATAGAAAACCCCCAAAGGACAGCTACTAGGAACTCCCCAGTGGAGTCACCAATTCTGTTATGAAGAGAAGTTCCTATGGCTTGGGGTACCACAATAGACAGCTTGACTCTAGAAATCAATCCTTTCCAATATGTAATAGAAATTAAATATCTAACACTAAAGGATCAGACCTCGTACCTTATTCTGGACGGTTGAAGTAGATCCCCGTTGAGCTTTCCAACTTCAGCTTGAATTGATAAATTACTTCCTCAACAACAAGTAAACAATACAAGCATACTATATATATTGGTGTTAGATCTATTCTAGCATATATAATCAACAATATATCAGCATTTGAAAACATCCATGGATACAATATTCATTCAAAATACACATTATTGGACAGGAAAATATATTTCTATTAATATAAAATCAGAGATTACAATGGATACAACCTCTAGCAGCACATCTATGAATCAGAGAAACTGAATCCCCCACTTGGGCCTCCACCACTTCAATCCTCCATCTCTCGATAGCAAGCTCACAAGCAAAAGGAAAGCTTGGGAAGAACACAAAAGTGCTCCAAGGGACAAAGGGATGCAGACTCAAGCATAAGTTCCGGCAACAATGGACTATAGTTTCTTTGCTCTCAATTCTCTCATATGCCTTCAATGTACGATAGAGTTCCTTATATAGCTTTTCAAAGGGGTAATGAAAGGTCGAATTTGAGTGATCTCAAGGCATAGGGAAGGATAGGAGTCAAGTGAGTCGGATCCATGTCAAGGAAAAATCCAAAAGGATTTGGATTATGCACACATCCCGATGTACACGATTTTAGGGGTCAAACCCGCGTATACACGCAATTAGGGGTTTAAAAGTCGCATGTATCATTTTCACATGTTTTTAGGGATGGTCAAGGAAACATCAAAGGACAAAAAATGGTCCAAGGGGTCTAAGGAGTCTGTAGAGGGATAGGGGAAGGCCATACAAAGTGTGATTCACCTGGAGTGGTGAAATCAGCTATAACATGCACCATATCACAAATGTAGAAATACCCGATTTCTACGTGCTTCATCATATCATGGAAAATGGGTTTCTTTGTCATCTTCCTGTAGCTTTAGTTATCACATAGAATCATAGTGGAATCCATCTCTAGATCGAATAGACATGATAAGAATTTCCAAATCCATATGTATTCATAACTAGCGAAACATGTTGCAATATATTCTGCTTCTGCAGTGTTAAGAGAAACACTCGAACGCTTCATGCTTAGCCATGAGATCATGGATGACCCAAAAATGAAGTGCTCTTTTTGACTCAGACACTTTCTACCCAATCTAAATCTGTATAACTGTAGATTATAAAGTCATGATCTCTAGTATAACTGAGACCATAGTCTATTGTACCATTCAAGTACCTCATTGCATGCTTTGCAGCTACCAGCTGACTCATGTTTGTGCTCAACCATATACTGAATCAGGGTGTTCATAAAAAATAATATATTTGGTCGGGTATTCGTCAAATACATCAATGAAACTTGTTTGTATAGTCTCACATACACTAACTTTGACTAAGTATCAGCCAACAAATTCAAGTTTTTATCCATGGGTGTGGCCATGGCTTTACATTCCAACATATAAAACCTTTTTAGGATTTCTACTACATACTTCCCTTGGTTAAGGAATAAATCCTTATGGGATCTGCCATACATAAAGACCTATAATATATTGCATCAATCCAAGGTATTTCATCTAAAATCCTGCAGCAAACTCCTTCTTACCCTTTGATATTTGCTTCTCATTACCTGTCAAGAATAAATCATCCATGTACAACAATAATTTGACATATTTATCATCCATGATCTTGAGGTAAATGTTAGGATCAACTTTACTTTTGGTAAATCCCAAGCTAATTAGAAAATTATCTATTCTTCCATACAAAGCTCTTGGAGCTTGCTTCAACCCATATAGATCCTTCTTTAGCTTGCAAACATGTGTGTTTCTATTCAACTTCAAAAACTTGTGGATGTTCTATGTACACATATTCTTCAATAAGACCATTTAGAAAGGTTGTTTTCATATCCATCTGGTGTAACTTCCATTCCACCTTGGATGCAAGTGCTATGATGGTTCTAATAGAAGTGTACCTTGTTATGAAAGAAAATGTTTCTTCATAATTGATTCCTTCTTTTTGGGAGAATCCATAGGCTACAAATATGTCTTTGTATTTCTCAATACTTCCATCAGTTGCATGTTTTATCTTGTATATCCATATGGAATATACTACACTTTTTCCTTATGATTTCATAACCACTTCGCACACATCATTCTTCATTATGGATTGGTATTCTTCTGTCATGTCTCTTACCCATTATTTCTTTTGAACAAACTCTTCAAAACAAGTAGGTTATTTGTCATAAAGATCAGACATCGAAGCCACATATCTAGAAAATGGCTTTGGCTTCTTGCTATATCTCAAGGATCCTTTTGGAGCATCATACGTCTCTTCTTATTGAATAATTTCACGAGCCCAAGCTATATTTCTCTTGTGAGAGATAGCCATGTGGGGAGGTTCTTGGGGCTCCAACATACCATGTTCTTCCATAATTTCATCATCAAGAGAGGGTGCAACTTCTTCCATCGGTTCTACAGCTATGGGAGATACAACTTATTCCTATGTTTCTTCAACTTGGAAGTTTCTGGATTTCTTGAGTGCTGCATATTCATCATATGTTACATCTTTTCTAATTTCCATACGGTGGTAACCTTGTATATAAATTACGAAGGCCTTGGAGATGTCATAGTATCCAACAAATATTCCTTTCTTTTTGGAAGGATCCAACTTGGTTCTTTTATCTTTTGAAATATGAACAAACATTGGAAAACCACATATATTGAGATGACTTACTTATTGTTTCTTTCATGTGCGCATTTCTTCTTTGTTTTTGAACCAAAGTGCATTATGGGATATTTTGTTGTGGACATATGCATATGTTCTTGCTACTTCAATCCATAAGTGCATAGTAATATATTGATCATGGATCATAGTATTCACTGCTTCCATAATAGTTTAGATATTCCTCTTAGCAACACCATTTTGTTGTGTATTATAGGGAGTGGTAGGTTCCCTCTTAATCCTGACATCTTTGCAAAAGTTTCCAAACTCATTTGAAGAATACTCTCCTCCATTATCTGACCTGAGTGTCTTGATATTTCTTTCTGAAATATCTTCTACCAAGGATTTCAATTCCTTAAACTTTCCAAGAACTCCATTTTTTTATTTCAAAAAGTAAACCCAATTCTTAGGAGAGTAATCATCAATGAGTCTTACATACCCAATTAAAGATGTCGAGGGCATTGGACCACATACATTTGAGTGAAAAAATTCCAATACTCCTTCTATCTTGGTGTCTCTTTTTGGGAATGTATTATTTATATTCTTTCCTTTCACACATCCTTTAGATACTCCTTCATGATCAATATTTAGATCCGGTAAACCTATTACCACCTTGCTCACATGTGGTAAGGCTTTGTATTTTATGTGAGCAATCCTTATATGCCATAGTTCACATGGCCTTGTAGTATCATGAATCAAGGATGCTTCTGAGTGACCTTTCAATTTATACATGACACCTTCTTATGTCCCAGTAATAGAAACATCTTCTAGATATTTTCCTCTACGTAACAAAAGAACTTCATCATCTATAAATCCTTTTCTTCAATTTCTCTCTTTTCCAACTTCATAGGAGGTTCTTAATCTTTGTATTATTCTTCAATTAAATGATAATGATTCCTTTTGTTATTCTTCCTCTTATATTCTTCTTTTCTTGTTGGACAATTTCTTGAAATGTGTCCTATCTTATCACAATGGTAACATTGATAAGAGAAGTATTTCTACTTTTATTTTCCCTTTTGATTCTTTTTAGACTTCTTAGGAGGATGAGCCTCCTTATGAATTTCCTTATTGAAATGAGGTTTTACTCTTCTTATTATAGCATGAGTAGCTAGAGCATGGTCATCATCTAAAAGTAGTGCTTCTCGGCTTGCTACTCTAGCTTCCTCTTGAACACATTCTTCCCATAGGAAATCAAATTGTAGACTTTCCTTCCTTTCCAAAATTGTCTGGAAATAAGAATCCCATGGTCTAGTAAGAGAATTGAGAGAGATCATTAATAATTCATCTTCATCACCCTTGTCTTCAAATTATTCTAGTTATTATTTGAATTTATAAACCCTTGTGAAATATTCTTGGATATATTCACCCTTTCTCATCTTTGTACTTTTCAGTTGTGCTCTAAAATTCATCTTCCAGTTGAAGTTTCTTCGTTCATACATTATTGATAGGGAATCAAAAATTTCCTCCTGGCTCTAATCATGTCCTACTTGCACTTTTCCTTTGATTCATATTATTTGGGATCTAGAACAAATTCCTTGATAAACTATGTAATATCATTCTCTTCTAGAATGAGTCCAATTCATTTTTCAAAGGACCAAAATTTTCTATTCCTTCCAACTTGTCATCAAGATTAGTGCTTCGAGGCATCTTGTCACTGGATAATAGAAAATGACAAAAAATGAAATTTCCCAGAAATGAAAATTGAACTTACCAAAAGATGGTCTTGACTGAGGTGAGTATTCTCATATAGTCAGTTTATGAATAATCCAAATTTTAACCTTTGAAACTGGACTTGCAAAATTCTGGACTGTAGTTTCTTGTTCATGTTCTGAATTTCTAGTTTTCTTACTTTTGGTTCCAAGTGAAACTAAGGTTTTAATTTTTGGAGGATCTGTCCAATGAAAAACTTCAATCCACGGGCCAAAACATGCACCTAGGAGGGGTGCAATTCCCATTATCACTTGCACTCTAAAATTCCTGTTCAATAGGAAACCGTAATTTTCTTGTCTGGAGAAGGAGAGAGAGAGATTTACTGAGTGAAAGTTTCTTTTTTCAGTCTAGGTATGATACCATTTTAAGTTTATATGTTTTTATAACTTAATTTCTAATTTCATGAGCATTTAATACATTTTCACAATAACAACATAAAGATGATCTATGAAAGAAACACTATCACAAGGTACATAACAATTTATCCTAAGAAACCAAAAAATGAAAAACTCAACAAAACTTCCTTAGTATAGAGTACCAAAATGAAATTCCCAAAGAAGAAGGTATCACAAGAGAGAGAGACCAAACCCTAGCATAAGAGACACAGACACCAAAAATGCTTCTCTTCCTCGTCTGTCCTTCCTCTTTCCCTCTCTTGCGCAATACATGAGTGAGTGAGTGTGTAAAAATAAGGGAGGGTGTCTACCTATTTGTACTAATCACTTGACTGACCTTTGAACCTAATTGGGACAACCTATCAAATTGACAGGGCCGACCTACATAGGCAAATTGAAAATAATATTTATATTAATCTTTTATGGGTACTATTGACCCAACTTACATTGGAGGCTTTATGTCATCATTTTAAATGATCTTTTACATTAATGACATCTCGCGAAGGAGGAATAATAGTAATAATCTAAAGTACAAGTAGAATATTCTTCAAAGTTACATTATTTCAACATTTTTAAACACCAACTAGTAGTTTCCCTTGCAATTATGATTTTAAAAAGTGCTAATTAATGCCTTATCATCAAATACTTTAGACAAACCCAATCACCTCCAGTATTAAATATGGTAGAAGAAACATGAGAGAAACCCTCATGTCCATTAACCATCAAGAAAAGATCTTGCAGTTTTCTTCTACAACTATTGGACTTCTTCTTTCCAAAAATCCTCTCAACCAAGGAGGGTTGACTATTTTAGATAACCAACATATCTTGAATGAAAATACCAAGATAGAAATTGGAAGGTTTACCAAAATTTTTTTTCACTAAATGGCACCTTCCCATATGTAGTGCACCCATACATATTTTCAATTGAAATGATAACATGGGCCAAATCCTTGTTGTCGGAGATCAATAGAGATTATTTATCAAAAGGAAACTTATCCCTAGCAATTCCCGAAGGTCGATCCATCACCTTTGAAGCACTCAAAGGCATAGTATCTTGAATAAAAAATTCAAAAGGCTAATTTTTTGTACGTGAATCAACATCACAAGGAACAACCCATAGCCTAAAGAACACTTTATTAGAGGAATTTTGGGGTCTAAAATGGGCCTTACAAGAAAACACGCCAATAATAATTTTTGTGAGTTGGAATTCAAGAACCAATAGAATTTCAATAAAATGAGTCAACCATAATGGTTGAATTGACATATTTGTCATAAAAGAAAACTACTTTTTTGTTCGTATTTTCGACATATCTCCTATGTTTTTACTCAAATTCTGAGAGGGAGAGCTTGTTGGATGCAAAATTTAATTCCACATCCAATGAGTACCCACACTGCATACTTTTGACAAACCCCGCTACCCCAAAACAAGAAATACCTAAAAAACGTGATGATGACATCATCATCATGTTTTTTTAGGTATTTCTTGGTTTTGGGGTAGTGGGGTCTATCAAAAGTATGTAGTGTGGGTACTCGTTGGATGCAGAATTAAATTCCACATCCAACGAGCTCTCCCGCTTAGAATTTGAGTAAAAACACAAGAAGATATGTTGAACATACGAACAAAAAAATAGTTGTTTTCATTCTTCCTCCAAAATTAATAACTATTATTTTATTATTTTAACTATTATTTTATTATTTTCCTTAGGAGGCCCATTTTAGACCTCGAATTTCCTCTAATACAATCACAGTAAACTTTTACTTCCAACGTTGTTTGAAAAAAGGACACAAACGATCAACATTAATATTTGATGGACATGGGGGTGGCCTTTAATCAGCTTATGTGTGCACCTGTTACAATATCATTTAATACAATATCTTTGGGTACAATATTTAGATCTAAATTTTAGAGTACCTATACTTCTCAGACAAGTTTACCTCGTCTCTAGGTGTTTTTGTAGGCAACAACCAGTTGTTGTGTTATATCAATATTGATTTAAAAGAAAAGAAAACTAGAAGAATTTCCTAGGATTTCGACCTGTCAACTCTTCAAATGCATAGTCATCAAGTGGAATAATGACAACACAACCCATCACATGGGTCACTATTTAGGTCATCATATGGAAGCTTCCAACTGAGCCTCCCCTTTTTGGTATGATTTCTTGTAGATATACCCAAAGTGACAGCCAAATTATCTCATTATTTGCAATTTTAATGATTGACATTTGTTCTGTCATCTTTCCTTTCACATGATTTTATTCATTCTATCCTTAATGTCACATCATTTGTATTGGTTTTTTCATATTACGTTTCTCATCACACTCCCTGCGACTTGCATTTCCCTTCCTTTAAACTTTTGGTCGTAATCCTTGCGACTTACATTTCCCTTCCCAAAATGGTTCCCGTCTTGTGACAGACCATTTGTTTTCTCTCAGAATTTCAAACTTGGAAAGATGCCAAGTATACAAAACTTTATTTCTCTTTGCGGAAGACTAACATTCTGCGCCAATACATTTTGGGTCATCTCTATTTCTTGCGTCCTTTCTTTCTTTCTATTTTCTATTTTCTCTTTTATTTTATTTTTATTTTTTAAGCAACCAAGTCACATCTCTCAAAGTATGGATTTAGTCAACTCCCATTAACGAGCCCTCTGACCTCTGTGCCATCTACCTTTTTAACTTCACTACTTCTCCATTAGTGATTTCCTTGACCACATATGGTCCTAACCAATGTCTTTACAACTTTCCTGGATGCTTGAAAAATTACGGTCATACATAAGAATAGGATGCCAACTTCAAAATTCTTTCTCTTAATGTGTCTATCATGCCATACCTTTTGCCTTTGTTTCTCAACATTTTGGTGAAATCGTACAACAAAACGTTCTTCCTCTAAGTGTATTAGTTGAAGAAACCTTTCTTCCACATCTTCAACATCTGCCATTTCAGTGATAGTGACAACTCTCAAACTCGGTACAATTTATTCCATAGGCATGACCATTTCTTGTCCATATACCAACCTTAATGGGGTCTAACCTGTCAATGATTTACATGTTGTACGATATGCCCATATCACTGCAGAGACCTTCTAATCCTAGTCATGTCTTCGAGCATTGCAGACCTTTGTTAATGCATTTTCCACAATCTTGTTGAATGCTTCAACAACTCCATTCGCTTAAGGATGTTATGGATTTTTTCTTCTATTTTGTATCTAGAATTTGTCAGTCATCTCTTCAATCAAGTGATTCAATTTTTTTTTACCTTGCTCACTGATTAGAATTTTTGGGCATCTGAACCTTGTCCCAATGTTTTCAAATAAACATGTTGTAGCAATCGCAATAGTACAATCCTTTGTTGGCGCTACTTCTACCCATCTGGTGGGGTAATAAGTCATAGTGATAATATAGCGTGCTCTCATGCGCTTTCCTTCCAGACTGATAGGTCCTAAAGAGTCAATATCCCATTTATCAAATTCCTAGAGTGTAATCTATGGTACCAATGGAATTTCATCCATTCGAGAAAACTTTCCATTTCTTTGACATATATCACAGCTACAAAAATAATCTCAAGCGTTCGCATGCATGGTGGACAACGATAGTCCTTGTAAAATATTTTGCATCGTCATTTTTTCTAAATAGTGGCCTCCTATGACACTAGCATGTGCTTCAATTAATATCATCAACCGCTTGTGCTCCAAAACACAACGTTGGAGTATCTCATCAGGGCCCATTTTATACAAATGTCCAACAATAACCTAGAAATATGCATCTCACACTACTAATTGTTTCTTTTACGCAGTAGTAAATTTAGTTGGCCCATAACCAGTACTAAAAATTTTAATGATATCCTTGTATTGATTATCGAACATGGTTACCTCAAAAGTTACACATGACGCAGACTATCTTCCAGACGAGTAGGTTCTTCTCCACTTTCAATCCTTAACAGATGGTTTGGTTCCAAATTCAACCTTGCCGGTTTAACAATTATATCAAAATTAAATTCCTAGAAGAGGACAAGCCACCAATAGATCTCCCCCCCCCCAACACTAACTTATTGACCAAATATTTCAGCATAGAATGGTCAGTGTACATCTTGAAATTTCCACCAAGCAAATAATGTCTAAATTTCTGTAGTGCATACACCATCGCTAGCCCTTGTTTCTTTGTTGTGGTACACAATGTTTCTCTAGAGTTGATAACTTTTTGCTAGCAAAAGCAATGGGGTAATCAATCGCTCCTTCACCCAGCTGCATCAATACCATGCCGAGTGCAACAGATGATGCTTTGAAATGAACATGGAATTATTTTTTTCAGTCTAGAAATACAAGTATTGGCATTGTATCCATCTTGCTTTTTCATCTTGTCTAGACTCCCTTGACAGTATTCTACCCACTGAAACTTAGTGTCTTTTTTCAGCAGTTTCTCCATCGGAGCATTCACCTTCGCATATCACTTGATATAATTTTTGTAGTATCCAGTATGTCCTAATTTTTCTCTCAATTGTTTAACTGTGGTCGGTGGTGGTAAGACAAGGATGATCGCAACCATGGATGGATCAACCAAAATTTTGTCGTGAGAGACCACATGTCCCAACAGAGCTCCAAATGGTGCACATAAGATACACTTTTTCAAATTTAAATAGATTTGATATCGGCAACAATGTTCCAACATCATTTTTGGGCTCTCAATATGGTCTTTTAGAAGACCAAATACTGTCCATCCATCAAAGTAGACTTCACGAAATTTATGTATAAAATATTTAAAAGAAACAACTACAATTCTAGAAAACATTGTAGGCACATTCTTGAGTCCAAAGGGCATTACCTTGTACTAGAAACAACCCCACTCCATTGCAAAACTAGTCTTGTGTCGATCCTCCTTTGTGATTATAATTTGTTGGTAACCCAAAATTCCATTACCGAAAGAATAAATTTCTTGTCCTTCGACATTCTCTAGAACCTCATATTTGAATGGGGTTGGAAATAGATCATGCAAATAGGCATCATTTAACTTCCTCAGGTCGACATAAATTTTTACTTCACCTGACATCTTTTTGTCCTTCACTACGATTGGACTGATCCACTATGATTCTTCAATAGTTTCTATGACACATGCTTCCAACATTCGGTCCAATTCAGCTTTAACCTTTTCTTTGTAGCACGGTTTTAATTTGTACGGTCGCCACTTGACCTTTTTTGCGTCATGCCTCAAGGGTATCTTCATTTCACCAAGGTCACCGACTATTATTTCATCTTGGAAAACTTAGTAGGGAGCAGATCCTAAAATTCATGCAATAAACTAGTGATCTTCTCCACAGTCTCATCGTCCCAATAATCCCTAATATTGGAAAATTTTGGATTCTTAGGTGAGCCAATATTTATTTTCTTAATATTAATTGTACTGAGGAATTGGTCACTAGAAATTCCAGCTCCTTCCATTGCACACATACTCTCTTAATATAGTATGCTTATATCTAGCGGGTCATCGTCATCTGGTTCTCCTGTAACATTTTAACACTCCATCCAAACATGAACTGTCTTGCTACATTAATGGTAATTGGTGGCTATGACTAAGATTTCTTTGAATATATTTTATTTCATTATTTGTAGTGCAACATCAACTATTGGGTGTTCACTTGTGAACTCAAATTTCTGGGTGAATCGTGTGGCTAATTCTTCCCATTCGACGGTTCATGTTCGTAGCTCTACTGATGTAGACCTGTTCCTTAGTACCATATGAAAATGGTGTACAAACTAGTGAACCCATTTTTGTCGCAGATATTCTTTCTATGTCATGTGACAATAATCAATATGCTCAGTAGGATTTTTCAATCATGTATACTTATGACTAGTATTACTAATCTCTTCTCCAAATTTGACCTCCATCAATCTTCGACATTGTGGCCATTGAGATCTAGATTGTTTATGTGTACCCCATCATCTAGTGGGCGTAGCTTTCAGCACAAAGTCAAAGGCAGACAATCACTGTGATTCTGTAAATGTTTCTTCAAACTCCATCAGAAAATACACAAGGTTGGGTAATCCTTCATAAGTAGGAATCTTGCTTGCCTCATCTCCTACACGTGGCACAAACCTTGTGATTCTTGCGCATATTCTCATGGAGACCTTATGTAGTTTTCTCTCCCAATTTTCAAGGGAATCACTTGAATCAGATGTACAAGAGCTTACACTCCACCAACTTAGATTTCCATTAGATGTTGGATTTACATAATTCTCCCTTGAAGATATGACATTATATAGTTGATCTAGGTAATTGCATTGGTCTTCACTATTGACTTGCTCAACATATCTCCGCCCTTCGAGAAAATCAATTGGAGCGATGACCCTTTTTTCAGAATCTTCAAATGATAAGATTATTTTCTTAAAACTTATAATGGTTTGACTATCTATCACCCATTAGATTCCTAAAAGTGAAAGATATGGATTAGTGTCATCGACAATGTCAATTACTTAGAAGTTTCCATATGTCCTCAAGCCTTCAACTTCAACAGGTACTTGTGTTAGTCTACCAATTGGTAGAACCTTTGACTAGTTCACAAGTCTTATCTAGATGGGAGACCAATCTAGTCATGGCTTATTCATGCTCTCCCATGTCTGTATTTTTAGTATGTTGAAATCTGATCCAAGTTCTAATATGATATAGTCCATATCATAATCTCCTATCTGTGCAGTCATTCACAGTTCTTGGCATGTTTTTAATCCCTTCCCGATATAGTTTAATCTCTTTTCAGGTCGTAGGTCTTTTGGTGTTTCCTCTATGAGTGTTGTCAATTATGCAACATCTCTATCATTTATTAGTGCTAAAAAAATTTGAAAGTTTCTTTGAGCTTACCAACCTTTTTGATTGATTGCTTCGAGAGTAGTTGTTCAAATATTTCAAGCATACTCTTGAATTTTCCATATGTCGATGGTTGATTGAATTCAAAAAACTTTGGTCTCATATCCAATAATATTTTTCCTTCTCCTTATGGGAATCTAACAGGGATTTATTCTATGCCACAGGGCGCATATACGGTTGTCCATGATGCGCGTTATGGTATGCTCCTGCTGTAGCACCTCCTCTTGTAACAATAACAATGTTATGTTATCTCATCTCAACATAGATCACTTTATATTGTGGTTGGGGTTTGGATTCTTATTTTGCACATAGTTTTCATTTATAACTATTCGAGCCTACCATTTTGCAATTAATTGTGGAAACTGTTCAACAGTGTGATCGAATGCTTTAAAATATGTACATACTTTCGTAGGACTTTTGACAGGCTCGAGAAAAGTGTCTCGTCTACCCACAATTATAACATATGACTTGGACTCTTCCTTGACCAAATCCTCCTCCTCCTTTTTGTTGTCCTTGGCCTTTGAAATTTACACCCTCCCTTTATTAAGGGCATTTCTCCTTTGGTGGATACTTTTTCGGTTGATACTATGGCTGAGGATATTGCGGTTGTTGGTATTGTAGTGGTGGATATTAAGTAGGGTGGTATTGAGGTTATGCTCTTTTAGCTTGCATATGCTCATCATTTTTCATCAAGTAGGTATCCACCGTATTTTCCTACAACAACAAAAGTTCTCTATAATCTTTCTCATCATTTCCTACTGATTTTCAAAACTTACAGTATAGACTAGCTGGGTACTTACAATGATCTATAAGTAAAGACATTCTTCGTACTTGTGACCCCTAGTATGACATATCCTACACCAAGGAATCCCTTAGGTATTTATCAGGGTTCAACAACCCTGCTGCGATGCAATTCATGTGCACTAGGAAATTGTCTTTATGGTGTCCATCTGTTCTACATATTGTACACTATAGTTCCTCTTGAACTTATTTTCCCTTCTTGATCTTGGAGCTAGACCGTAAGGTTTGTCAGCTGTGACTGAATTTGCATCATTCCTGCGATGGTTTCTCCAATCAGTGAGGATTCCAACTTCATTGTTATTTTGAGAGATTCTTTCTGTGACACATGATTCTATTACATCAATGTTATGCGGATGTGTGGCAACAAGGTAGAAATGAACCATTCATTATGTTGTACATTTGAAATTTGGAAGCTTACTTTTGCAATTAACATCTTGAATCTCTGGTTGAAGTCCCAGACATATTTTGTAAGCAGCTGCTTGATTTATTTGATCCCAGTAATGCACTGTAACTCAAAATTTGGCTTCCTGAACTCATTTATCATGCCTTCTAGAATCTGGTCAAGCATTGTATGGGAAACTCCTACTGTAACCATGAAGAATTTCATGTACCATTCTAGGGCATGGCCTCACAAAGTTGTGATCATTTGTGCTCTCTTTATGTTTTCATCATGGATCTATGACATAGTCTACACGGATTCACAAAGAAACCAATGTTGTTCTGGGTCTTGCAACCCATTTCCATTGAATATCGGTAATTTAATATTTGCAACAACCATTGTATTAACTACAAGCATGTTTGGAACAAATTTTTGGCTAGCCAAACTTCCTTGTCTATTATTTACAACATTAGTACTACTTGTATTTACAGATGTACTTGGAGATAAGTCTCTAGATCTTACCTCTATCAATGCACACAGAGATGCATGCACATTGTTCTCACGTCCTAAAACTAGAGATTTAGTCGACTCTTCCAATTCTTCGTCTCCTTTAAATATCGATTGATATTCTTCTTCTTTGTCACAAGATCCTTCATCAACATACAACACAAGCTCTTAGCCTGCTTCTTCTCTAGTTTTAGTGCAACCATCTCTTTCCATGAGCATGTTTCTTCTCTTTACGGATCTAAATATTCTTCTGCTCCTTAAACAACCAGATTCTAGTTCAGTTCCACTATATCCTGAGAACATTTCAACTTAGTTTGCATCATTTTTTACTGATTTTTGCTGCGACATACCCACTTTTTTGTGCACAGCTTTCAGCTTGTCACATTCGTATAATTCCCTTTTCACATACACACATCTTTATCCGTGTCTTTAGAGACGACAAATATCTACCACGTGGTCCTTGAAAAAATTTCCACTCTGCCTCACTATATGAGGTTATTGTGTCAACAACAAACTCACTAATGTATCCCTCAAATATACTATCTATCTAGAAATTTATAGCACTCGACACAGGGTTACTTATTCATTTCAGTCGCTCAATCAATTGAGGCTTCCACTCTCTTGGTTCTTTCCCTTGCAAATTTCTTTGTTAGGTTCTCAACGTAGACAACCACTCATGCAAGAAAATGGGAAACTTAGAAAAGAAAATATCGTGGATATATGTATAGAGGTACTAAACCAACCAATCTGTTGGGTTACACTAAGATCCTTTAATTTCTTCTCGTGAAGATTCTAATGCTTTGAAGTCCACCCAATCTTGGATCTCAGGTTTCGTTGGTTCCCACAACATATGCCTCACCAAAATGATTTTGGTACCGACAACATAACCATTTTTCATCTTTTTGTCTATCCCTCCTTTCAAGATCTCGACCGAGGTTCAGTGTCTTCCTCTTAGCGCAACAAATCCCAAGATATCATCCCAATAGAGAAAATCCCAGTCGACAGCACTTGGAACACATATGAAGTCTCACCCGAGATATATCTTGTTCCTTATTGGGTAATTGCTAGAACTAGGTTTCTGCAGTTGGGTGGGGGATTTATGGTACCTCAGTCACATACCAAGGTGATCAATGAAGCTTGAGGGTGGATTACTTCTGCTTATTATAAATAGTTAGATCATAACTCAAATATTCATGTGCAATGATTCTAACACCAACTGATATGAAAAATAAATGCATTTAATTGATAATGGCGCAACTGATATACATCTATTCATTCATGGGAAAATTATAAGCATTCATTCACTACAAAATTTATAAATATAACTCAAACACATTCAAGCATCCATACAAATACATTAAGTTAGTGTGGAAACCCATCCGGGAAAAAACAATGAAGGTTCTCTTCAACTGGCCTGAGAAATATATGCACCTTTTGTCTATGCACTAACCTCCAGAAATGGCTTTGTATATTATTATTCAACTTTAAAGACTCTTTCTTCCTCTCATGCTATTTGATATTCTCCTCTTCTCTCTTCCTACTCAACTCTACTAATGATCCACACACATGATAGATCAAATCAACCTTTCCCGCACTTCTGTGCACTCAGCTGCATATTCTTCAACTCAAAATGCACTCAGCTATCTCTAACAGACAACAATTGTAGGCACCTAATAATTCAAAAGCTAACTAGAGTCTCACCAGAGTCTATCGAGAGTCTAACCTACATATATATTGGATTCTTCTCTTTATAAACTAATTTCCAGACTTGTTACACACTCGTTACTTTTCACTTTTTTAGCCGACTTCTGATACTTCACCACACCTAATAATAGGCACTAATGGCCTGAATTACAACAATATCTTCATACTTGTGGCTTCTGTTGGCTCTGGCCAAAATCGTACCCATGATCTTTATGTCCTGTCCCTTTCTAGCTGTTTTTCCTTACTCTCATTTTCCAATCGGTATGTTGTTTGCATGCCTTCTGGTACTGGTATTCCATCGCATCTTTCTTTGTCGCATCCCTTCCTTCTATCGCACTACTTCTTCTGCCATGCATTTTCCTTCTTCTCTTGCTCTTCATCCTTCTTATGTCATTGCATCTCTCACAACCCCTTTTTCTTCTTCCTTAGCTCTTCTCCATACTTAGGCTGAATTTTGAATGAACTCTTCTTTCCTTTCCTTAGGCCCAATAGACGAAAATTTTCTATGCCTTCCAACTTTTCATCAAGCTTAGTGCTTAGAGCAATCTTGTTTTGGAGAACATAAAATGACAAAAAATTGAAATTTCTCAAAAATGAAAACTGAACTCAGGAAAAGATACTCTTGATTGAGGTGAGTATGCTCATGCATTTAGTTTATGAATAATTCAAATTTTAAACCTTGGAACTGGACTTGCAAAACTCTAGACTGCAGTTTCTCGTTCTAGTTCTCAATTTTAGGTTTTCTAGTTTTTTGGCTCCAATTCAAACTAAGGTTTGAATTTTCAGAGGATCTATCCATTAAAAAAATTCAATCTAGGGGCCAAAAGATGCACCTGGGAGGCTCACACTTCCCATTATTACTTGCACTTTAAAATTCTTCTTCAGTAGGAAACCCTAATTTTCTTATTCGAAGAAGGAGAGAGATATTTACTGAGTGAAAGTTACTCTTTTCAATCTAGTTCTCATACAATTTTAAGTTTATATGTTATTATAGCTTAATTTCAAATTTCATGAGCATTTAATACATTTTCACAGTAACAACATAAAGAGGATCTATGAAAGAAACACTATCATAAGGTACATAACAGTTTATCCTAAGAAACCAAAAAGGGAAAAACTCAACAAAACTTCCTCAATATAGATTACCAACATGCAATTCCCAAAGAACAAAGTCTCAAAAGAGATAAAGAGAGAGAGACCAAACCCTAGCATTAGAAACAAATACACCCAAAGCACTTCTCTTCATCCTTCTCTTCCCTTCCTCTTTCTCTCTCTTGTGCAATACATGCTTGTGTGAGTGTGTACAAATGAGGGAGGGGGCCTCACTATTTGTACTAATAACTTGAATGACCTTTTAACCTAATTGGGACAAGCTATCAAACTGACAGGGCCGGCCTACCTAGGAAAATTCAAAATAATAGTTATAAATATTTTCTGGGTACTATTGGCTCGACTTACAATGGAGGATTTACATTATCACTTTTACATGACCTTTTACATTAATGACATCTGCCGAAGGAGGAATAATAGTAATAATGTAAAGTACAAGTAGAATATTCTTCAAACTTACATTATTTCAACATTTTAAAACCTCAACTAGTAGTATCCTTTTCCGTTATGATTTTAAAAAGTACTAATTGATTCCTTCTCATCAAAGACTTTAGACAAACCCCCATCACCTCTAGTATCAAATATGGTAGGAGAAACATGAGAGGAACCCTCATGTCCATTAAACATCAAGGAAAGGAATTCTATTTTTCTTCTACAACTATTGGACTTCTTCTTTCCAAAAATCCTCTCAACCAAGGAGGGTTGACTATCTTAGAGAACCAACGTATGTTGAATGAAAATACCATAATAGCAATTGGAAGGCTTACCAAAAAAATTAGCGTCAATGAATGGAACCTTCCCATATGTAGTGCACCCATAAATATTTTCAATTCAAATGGATAGAGCTTCTTTATCAAAAGGAAACTTATCTCTAGAAATCCCTCAAGGTAGATCCATCACCTTGGAAGCAATTAGAGCCACAGTATCTTAGAATAAAAACTTTAAAAGGCTAATTGTTTGTACTTGAAACTATATCACAAGGCACAACCCATAGAATAAAGAGTACGTTATCATTCTATGAAACAATCAGAGGAAACACTTTCTTCCAACATTGTTTGATAAAAGGCCACAAACAATCAACATTATTATTTGAAGGACATGGGGGTGGCCTTTAATACGCTTATGTGTGCACTTGTTACATGATCATTTAATACAATATCTTTGGGTACAACCACATAGTTGACCACTACCTCAAGATGACCCCATAAATTTGGAAAAAAAAACTTATGAGAATTGAACTTTGTCCAGTAGTGAAAAACTCACCACTCTACACCTTAGGCAATCAATATAACAAGGAGTCTAAACAGGCTTCACGTGCCTCTTNCCCCCCTCCAATGCCCAAGGGTATTTTAGGTTTTTGAACCAATTTATACAATTAGAAATGTGATTTGAATAATATAAAATCCAAATTAGAAAAAAAATTCCTCAATTTCGATAATTTTTTTTTACTAGCCTCTTCTTTAAAAAGGTATTTCTTAGTTAGCTAATTTGTGGCTAATTTTAAGATTATCCAAGGTATCAAAATATTGAAAACATGAATATAAAATTGTTTACCAAACCAAAATAACTTAAAACTTAAAATAATAAAATAAAATAAATGATTTTGTCCACTTAATAACTCACTCCATTAATTTTACTTTCCTTTTTAAAGTAACTATAATTTAATTAATTGTACAATTTCCTTTAATAATTTACTAATGTTATTTGTTAAGTTTGACTTCATATCAGCAAAGACCAACTTCAAGGTGAAGGTAAAGAGTTAAAACCACTCAGGTATGGACCTTTCACAATCTTATATAAAGTTGGTAATAATGATTTCCGGTTAGATTTACCTCCATAAATGCAAATGTATTCTGTTGGGAATGTGGGAAATTTGAAATTGTATGAGACTCCAATGATCATGGATCAAGGAGAGAATGTTCACCTGAGTATTGTAATAAGTTGCAGGAAGACATAATTCTTGATAGGAGGGTAAGAACAAGATGAGGAGGGGATGGACAGTGTCTTTGTGTGGGTTTTAAAGGAATGCATCCAACCAAGACATGATGGATGGATACCATGAAGGTGAGATAAATGTACCCTCACCTGTTTACTGAGTAAATTCATACTTTTGGAGTTCCAAAATATTCTAGTGGAGAGGTTTGATCTAGGTGGATCTCCCAATAGACCAAAAATAAAAATATTCAAATATTGATCGAAAGAACGTAGTTATATAGATCTCACCCGGAGATTTTCAATGATACTTGTTTCATAAAACATGAACATTAGATGCGATAGATAACACATTTTGAAGTTTCGATGAAAACAATAAAATGGGGTGCCACATGGACTGTACAATTGGGCCATACTCCAAGGTTGAAACATGATGATATTCCATGTGAAGGGAAGAGATGATATGGAAACTAGCAGGTGTTGAGTTGGAGGTTTGAGTTGGAATCCTCGGGATCAAAATAGTTGGGAGTCAAGATTCAAGATGGTTATTGTGGGAATTGGTTTGACAGCTCCGACTTCCAACTTCCACAATTAGGATTCGAAAGTTGGCAAGGATCGTTGTGAATGTTGTTTGACAGTTTCGACTTCTGAATTCTGACATCAGGACATTTACCATCGAAAAAGTTAGAAATAGAATGGTAAACATTGGAATAGTCAGCATTGGACTAACAGTTTGCAGATCAACAGTACAACATCAACAACGACATATTTAGATTAACGACCAAGAACAAATCTAGGATTTAAACTTGTGGATTTTATTTTCAACCAGATAGAGATATTTTGAGTGCGAATCTTTGCATTTGATCCACAATTCGTGCTTCTAAGGCCATCCATTCGAACTTGAATTTTATCAAGATGTATAATTTGACATTTAAATCATATTTGTATCCTGATTGGGTGCATTATAAATGGATCCAAAAACCCAATATGGTTCTATTGAACCCATAGTTGGGACACAATCATTATGGTTGAGAAAGCATTTTCGATATAACATCAAAATTTAAACAGTTATAAGGTGGACCCGTATAGCGTAGGAGATAGAGTTTCTCATACTGCATGCTAGAGGGGGTCTTTGGCAAAGTTTAGATTTGTATTGTGCAGTTTGATTCTATAGTTAAAATATAAAATTCCATAGAATTCTCTTTGTTGATGTAATTGAATTTTTTTTTAATAATTAATTGAATCGGTCACACTGGATGTGGACCCAAAGACGTAGTACTTTAGTGCCAAACTCTGTTATTATTTGGAACCCTTCAGTTTATTATTTTCATTTGTATTTATTTTCATTTTGGTTGTCTATAAATTCTATTTTAGAATAATTGCCATTTTAAAATATCCTTCAGATAATTGACTATTGAAAATCCTTTACACAAAATCACATAATTCATGGCTAATGCGATCCTATAATACTCAAATAATTGAACATGTGTTATCCATATGGATCATTGGTGCAAGAACCTATTTTACTATGTTCGACCAATGTTTTTTCAACTTTCCTGGATGCTTGAAAACATTATTGTCATACATAAGAATAGGTCTCCAACTTCAAAATGCTTGCTCTTAATGTGTTTATCATGCCATACCATTTTCCTTTGTTTCTCAACGCTTTGGTGAAGTCCTGCAACAAGAGGGATCGTTAATGTTGCTCTCAATTGTTTAATTGTGGTCGGTGATGGTAAGTTGAGGATGATCGCAACCCTTGCTGGATCAACCAAAATTATGTCATGAGAGACCACATGGCCAAACATAGCTCCAAAAGGTGCACAAAAGATACATTTTCTCAAATTTAAGGAGATTTGATACTAGAAACACCATTCCATCATCATTCTTGGGCTCTTGCTATGGTCTTTTAGAATAACAAATACTATCAAGTAATCAAATTAGAATTCACTAAATTTATGTATAAAATATTTAAAAGCATCAACTAAAATTCTAGAAAAAAATGCAGGCGCATTCTTGAGTCCAAACGGAATTACCTTGTACTGGAAACAACCACACTCCGTCACAAAGGTAGTATTATGTCTATCCTTTGTTGTGATTATAATTTGATGGTAAACCAAAAATCCAATAGTGAAAGAATACATTTCTTATCCTCTGACATTCTATAGCACCTCATATGTGAATGTAGTTGGAAACAAATCATGCAAACATGCATCATTTAACTTCCTCAGGTCGACACAAATATGTACTTCACCTGATTTCTTCATTTCCCCAAGGTCGCTGACTATTCCTTTCATCTCAAAAAACTTAGTAAGGAACATATCCTGAAATTAATGCAATAAATCGGTGATCTTTCCCGCAGTCTCATCGTCCCAATAATCCCCAATATTGGAAAATTTTGGATTCTCAGATGAGGAAATATTTATTTTATTAGTCTTAAGTGGACTGAGGAACTAGTCACTAGAAATTCCAGCTCCTTCCACTACATGCATACCCTTTGACTCTAGTATTTTTATATTAAGCCGTTCATCCTCATCTGGTTCTCCTGTAACATCATAACACTCCATCCAATGGTGAACTGTCGTGCTACATTGATGGTAATTGGTGGTTGTGACTAGGATTTCTTCGAATATGTTTTCCTTCATTATTTGTAGCGCAACATTAATTGTTGGGTGTTCACTTGTGAACTCAAATGTCTGGGTGAATCTCCTAGATAAGTCTTTACATTCGACAGTTCCTCTTTGTATCTCTACTGATGTATACCCATTCCTTGGTACCATATGCAAAGTGTGTACAAACCAGTGAACCCATTCTTGTCGCATATATGCTTGCCATGTCATGTGAAAATGCTCAATATGCTTAGCAGGATTTTGGAATCGTGTATACTTATGACAAGTATAACTGATATCTTCTCCAAATATGATCTCCATCAATATTCTACACTATGGCCATTGAGATATAAAAAAAAAAATCTGTACCCCACCATCTAGCAGGCGTAGCTTTCAGCACAAATTCCAAGGCAGACAGTCACCATGATTCCGTAAAATTTTCTTCAAATTCCATTAGAAAATACTCAAGGTTGGGTAATCCTTCATATGTAAGAAGCTTTCTTGCCTCAATTCCTACATGTCACACATATCTTGTGATTCTTGTGCATATTCTCATGGAGACCTCATGCAGTCTATTGTTCCAATTTTCCAAGACATGACCTGAATCCGATGTGCAAGAGCTTACACTCTGCAAACTCATATTTCCATCAATTATTGGATTTAGATAATATTCCCTTGAAGATATGAAATTATACAGTTGATCTAGGTAATTTTATTGATCTTCACTATTGACTAGGTCAACATATCTCTTCCCTTCAAGAGGAACAATTGGCACGATGACCCTTTTTTCTTAAGATTATTTTCCTAAAAGTGCAGGTTAAGGATTAGTGTCATTGAAAATGTTCGATTACTTCGAAGTCTACATATGTTCTCAAACCTTAGACTTCAACACGTACTTGAGTTATTATACTAATGGGTAGAACCTTTGACTAGTTCGCAAGTATTTGCAGGATGGGAGACCAATCTAGTCATGGCTTATTCGTGCTCTCCCATGTCTGTCTTGTTAGTATGTTGAAATATGATCTGAGGTCGAATATGATATAATTGATATCATAATTTCCTATCTACGAATCCATTCACAATTCTTGGCATGTTTTTAATCCCATCCCGATATTGTTTACTCTCTTTTCAGGTCACATGTCTTCTGGGGTTTCCTCTATGAGTGTTTTCAATTCTGCGATAGAATTTCTATCATTGATTAGTGCTAAAAAAACTTTTGAAAAATTCTTTGAGCTTACTAAAAATTTTGATTATATGCTTTTGGAGTAGTTGTTCAAATATTTCGAGCATAGTCTTGACTTTTTCAGATGTCGATGGTTGATTGGATTCAACAAAATATGGTCGCACATCCAAGAATATTTCCTTCTCCTTCTAGCCATCTAATGGGAATTTTTTTAGTGCCATAAGGAACATATGCAATTTTCCATGTTGTGTATTCTAGTATGATCCTGTTGCAGCACTTCCTCTTGTAACAATGGATATGTTAAGTTCTATCGATTCAATAGATATCATTTGAATATTCTTGTTTTGGTTTGGATTATTATTCTGCACGGGGTTTGGATTTACAGCTATTCAACTCATCCGTTTCACAATTAATTGCAGACACTATTCAACAATGTGATCAAATGCTTTACAATATGTACATTCTTTCATAGGACTTTGACAATCTCCAGAAAAGTGTCCTTCTTCCCAAAATTATAACATATGACTTGGCCTCTTCCTCAACCAAGTCATCCACCTCCTTGTTGTTGTCCTCAACCTCGGACTTGTGGCATATCCTACACCAAGGAATCCCTTAGGTATTTATTGGGTTCAACGCTCCTGTTGCGACGTAATTCATAAGCGTTGAGAAATTTTCTTTATGGTGTCCATCTATTCTACATCTTTTACAACACAGTTCCTCTTGAAGTTATTTTCCCTTCTTTATGTCTAGGAGCTGGACCATAATGTTGGTCAGTTGTGACTGAATTTGCATCATTCCTTAGCTGGTTTCTCCAATTGGTGAGGATTCTAGCTTCGTTGCTATTTCTAGAAATTATGTTTGTGACACAATATTTTGTTGCATCAACACTATAAGGATGTGTGGAAACAAGGAAGAAATGAATGATTCCTTATGTTGTACATCTGACATTTTGTAGCTTACTTTGGCCATTAAAGTATTGAATCTCTAGTTGAAATGGGCCATATAGATTTTGTAGGCAACTGTTTGATTTATTTAATCTCAGTAATGCACTGTGACTCAAACTTTTCCTTCCTGAACTCATCTATCATGCCCATTCACATCTGGTCGAGCATTTTCTGGGAAACTCCTAATGACACTATGGAGAATTTCATGTACCAGTCTAGTGCACGACCTCATAGAGTCGCGATCATTTGTGCTCTCTTTATGTTTTCATCATGGATCTGTCGCATTGTCTAAACGACTTCACAAAGAAACCAATGTCTTTCTGGGTATTTCGACCCATTTCCATTGAATATTGGTAATTTAATATCGGCACTAGCCATTGTATTAACTGCTGGCGTGTTTCGAACAAAATTTTGGCTAGCCAAACTTCATTGTCTGCAATTTATAGAGATATTACTACTTGTGCTTCGAGATAAGTCTCTAGATATTACATATGTCAATGCACGCGGCGATGCAAGTGCATTGTTCTCGCATCCTGAAATTGGATCTTTAGTCAACTCTTCTGATTCTTCATCTCCTTTAAATATTAGTTGATATTTTCCTTCTTTGTTGCAAGATCCTTCATCGATGTACAACGCAAGCTCATAGTATTCTTCTTCTCTGGTTGTACTACAACCTTCTCTTTCTCTGAGTATCTTTCTTCTCTTTTCAGATCTAAATATTCTTCCGCTTCTTAAACAACCATATTCTAGTTCAGTTCTACTATCTCCGTGAAGTGGACTAAAACTCTAAAACCCACATGAATTCCATAATTTAACCATAGTAAAATTGAATATTGATTGATGATTTAATTACAATGATGAGAAAACCTTTTATAGGTAAAAAATACACCGTTTCATTGAAAGGGTGTGATCCTATGTTTTAATTAATACTACATTAATATTAAAATAATTGCTTGTAATATTAGATACATAACATTGATGTCATCTTTTAGAATGATTTGTCCTCAAAGCAAGGGTAAGGATGGGTACTGTTGATGAAACTTTTCTATCTCCCATGATGCGTCTTCATCTAGAAAATTATTCCACTTAACGAGATATTCCTTGAGTGTTCTAGAACACAATTTTCTTTCTCGGATTGCAATGATTGCCTCAGGTTCCCAAATGACCCTTCCTTCTTCATCTAACATAGGAAGTATTGTTTGTACTATTTGATGTTTACCCAACATTTTTTTGAGACATGATACATGGAAGACATTGTGGATACGACTTTTATCAGGTAACTGTAATTTATATGCCACTTGACTAATCTTCTGGATAATATGGTATGGTCCATAGAACTTTGGGGTCAACTTGTGTTTCCCTCCACTTTTAATGGATACCTGTTTATAGGGTTGGAGTCTTACAAATACCCAATCTCCTACTTCAAATTCTCTTTCGGTTCTACATTGATCTGCTTGTTGCCTTATGCAATTCTGTGCCATGATTAAGTTATCCTTTAGTAATTCAATTGTTTTTTGAGATTTATCTAGTTGGTTCCTTAGTTCTGGAACATTACTGTTGTTCAGAACTAACTCCTTCCAATTTGGAGGTTCATACCCATATAGCGCTTGGAAAGTGGTCATTTTTGTGGAGGTGTGGTATGTTGAATTGTACCACCATTTTGCTAAGTGTAACCATTGAGACCAATGGTTTTGTTTATCTGTTACGAAACAACGTAGATATGCTTCTAAGCATTTATTTACAAATTTAGTCTGACCATCTATTTGGGGGTGGTAAGCTGAGCTCATATTGAGTGATGTACCCATTTTTTTAAATAATTCCCTCCAAAATTTTCCATTAAATTTTGCATCTCTGTCGCTGACGATGACTTTTGGGAAGCCATGCAATTTGTAGACATTTTTGCAAAATACTTCTGCAATTTGTTTTTCCGTGTCTTTTTTTTTTATTGCCATGAAGTGAGAAATTTTGGTTAATCAATCGACCACTACAAGGATATTGTCCTTTCCTTCTGACAGAGGTAACCCATCGATGAAATCCATTAATATCTCTTCCCATTTCTGGTTTGGAATGTGTAGGGGTTGGAGTAACCCTGGGGTTAAAACATTTTCACTTTTGTTTCTCTGGCAATTGTCGCATTCTTCCACATATTGCTGGATATCTTTCTGCATTCCCTTCCAAAAAAATGACCTTCTTACATTATAATAAGATTTGAAGAATCCTACATTTTCCGGCGGCTGGTGAATCATGGGATTCTTTTATTTCTTTAACCTTGAATTTAGAGTTTGAGTTCAAATAAATCCTCCCCTTATACCAAAGAATATCGTTTTTCCATTCAAACTTGGGGTCACGGTTGGAGCTATTAATTATAGTGCTTGTTTCTAGGTCCTTGGCGTATTCACTTCGTATTTCATTCAGCCATTCTGGAATTGCAACTGAGATGGAGTAAGAGGTAATATCCTCATCTTTTCTGGAGAGTGCATTTGCAACTACATTTTCCTTCCCTTTTTGTGTATTATTTCCATGTCGAAAGCAACAATTTTTTCTATCCACTTCTGTTGCTCTGTGGACAATGTTTTATGTTGAAGTAGGTATTGAAGACTATTATGGTCTATGCAAATCATGAATTTTCTCCCTAAGAGGTATTGTCTCCACTTTACCAATTCCTGCATAATTGCCAGCATTTCTTTATCATATGTAGACTTCAATTGTTCTCGCTTGTTTAATTTCCTGCTCTCAAAAGCTATCGGGCGTTCATCTTGCATTAGTACTGCTCCCAACCCATAACCTAAAGCATCACATTCTATCAGGAATGGTTTGGAGAAGTCTGGGGTAGCTAATACAGGTGTGGAGGACATAATTCCTTTTAAGGCTTCAAAACATTTTTTCGCTTCTTCATTCCAATGGAATGCATTCTTTTTTAGAAGGTTGGATAAGGGTGCAGTTCTATGTGCATAATTCCTAATGAATCTTTTGTAGTATCCTGTTAGCCCAAGCAATCCTCTTAACTAGGAGATGTTAGTAGGGTTGGGCCATTCTGTGATGGATTTGATTTTTTCTGGATCAACCTTGACTCCTTCTTTAGATATTATGTGTCCAAGATAGCTCACTTCTTCTTTACCGAATGTTCATTTGGACATCTTGGCATAGAATTGATTTTCTTTTAAAATAGAGAGCACCTGTTCTAGGTGTGTGAGATGATCCTTCCATGTATTACTGTATATAAGGATTTCATCGAAAAACACTAATACAAACTTCCTTAGGAATGACTAGAATAGGTTATTCATGGTTGCTTGAAATGTCGCTAGGGCATTAGTTAGCCCAAAAGGCATTACCTTAAATCCATAATGTCCCTCATGGGTTTGGAAAGCTGTCTTCGCCACATCTTCTAGCCTTACTCTGATTTGGTAATATCCTAACCTTAAGTCTAATTTTGAAAAGTACCTTGCACCATGCAGTTCGTCCAACATTTCATCGATAAATGGAATGGGGAATTTGTCTTTAATAGTTATTTTGTTTAGTCCTCTGTAATCGATGCATAGCCTAAATGATCCATCCTTCTTTTGTACCAGTACTACTGGTGCAGCATAAGGACTTAGAATTTCTGTAATCAATCCACATTTCAATAAATCATGGATTAATATTTCAATCTCCGTCTTATGGTGGTGTGGATACCTATAGGGTTTAACATTGATAGGGCTAGATCCTGACTTGATTTCGATGACATGCTCGATCTTCCTTTTTGGTGGTAACTCCATGGGGAGGTATTCGAATACTTTTTTGTATTTTTGGATTAATCCTTGGATCTCTGGATGATCTTGTTTAACTACTTCTGAAGTTAATAATTCCATCTCCTGGCATTGTACGACATATGTTGGTGCTCCTTTTCGAATTAGCTTCTCCATTTTGTGGTATGACACAATTTGCGTGCTAGGGGGTTGGAACCCATATAATTTGTATCTTTCTCCTTTCCATTTAAAATTTATAAAGTGTTCTTGGTGGTTTGCTGAGTAGGTACCTAGTGTTTGCAACCACTGAATTCCTAATACTGCATCAACTCCTCCTAAGGGCACTGCATAAAATTCTAACTCAAGGTTATAGTCTTGTATTTGTAGCTTAACTTTGTGGCATTTCCCTACTTTTTCGATCTTCTTTCCATCTGCTACCATTACTTTCATGTTGGGTACTAGATATATGAAAAGGTTAAGCCTCTTTGCAACACTTACGTCAATGAAATTATGGATGCTTCGTGTGTCGAATAGGACTACAACATTGTTATTTTTTATATGCTCTTTTAATTTTACTGTTTATAGTTGGTGTGTTCTTGTTATGGCTGCAATTGATATTTTGGGAGTTTCTTCATCTTCTGAATTTGACAAGGGATTTTCGATATCACGAGTTTCTTCTATGTCAGATTCATCGCTATCTGACTTGTCTTCTTCTTCTGCTTCACATTGATATAAGTTCTTGGTGGTCTCTTTTTTTAAACATCTGTGTCTTGGGTCCCACTTCTCTCCGCAATACTTACACTTTCCTTCTTTCATCCGTTGGGATTCTAAGGTGGTTTTGTTGTCATTCCTCAGATGTGGTGGCTGGTATTTGGTGTTGATTTTTGTATTTGGAATAGACCTTATATCTTTGTCATGGTTTTTGTTCCACACTTTTTTTAATTTTTCTTCAATGATTTTTGTTTTGTGTCTCGCCTTGTCCAAGGTTGATACATTTAGTAGCTCTAGTTCATCTCTTATATAGGGTTTTAGTCCGTACACATAAGCCTGGAGGCATTGACTGTCTATGAGTTTTGGCACACGTGTCACTAGGGCTTCCCATTCGTCGGTGTATTCATCGACATCGCCTTTTTGCTGCAATCTGGTAAGTTTTGCGAAGAAGTCTTTTTATTTTAAGTATTCAAACCTCTTAAAGAAATAATTTTTGAATGTTCTCCACTTGCGCTTAGTTTCCTATGTTGTAACCTTCCACCACATGTACCAGTTTTAAGCCCGCTCTTCTAGTTGCATAGAGGCATATTTTATCATTTCCTCGTTAGCTGTGATATTGTGTATGGAAAAAAATTCTTTTGCCTTGTTGATCCACGCCACGCTCTGTTTTGTGTTTGCATTGAATTTTGACAATTCTAACTTGGGTTTCATTTTATATCCATTCCTTTTTGGAGGAGAAAGTGACTGCTCATGATTTGGAGAGAGATCTTGATCAAACTCTTCTTGTGGACTTCCTCTTTTGGGAGGAATTGTCTTATGGTGCCTTGAATTTGAGGATGGGTGGTCTTCCTTTGACATATTGCACACTAATGTAGTAATTGTGTTTTCCAAATGATGCTCGAGTTTTCTTAACCCGGGTTTGAACAATACTGTGATGTTTCTTTTTAAACCTTCCATCTCCCAAGATACTGCTTCGTTGACTTCTTTTTTGACAATCTCTGATAATCCGATTTTGCTTTTGTGTAGTTCTCCTTCGATTTGGTTGAGTCTTGAGTGTAAACCCTCAATATTTTTAGAACCTTGGGCTTGGTTAAGCTCTTATTTTGCCATTCTTTCTTTAATTTCCTTCATTTCTGCCATTTTTCTTATGCAGGGAGGAATTTTGTTTTATTAAGAATGGTGAGGTTTAAGGAATAATTATTAATTATTATATTAATTATTATATAATAAAATCTTTATTTTCCCTTAATTTTTGTAAACTGTGAGTAGATTGGGTGGTTGGGAGGGATGAGTGTTACATTCCCCACCTAAGTTCAAATCTAACTTTCTCTTTACAAGTAATTATTTTGCACTTTTATATTCAAACCCAAACCCACTTATTAAGAAACCATGTGTGGTTTCACTTTTACCCCTTTTTTTGTTTTAATTTTTTTGGGGGGGTGGTTACTTTTACCTTTTATTTTTTAAGGACAAGGTCCTATTTTTTAGGGAAGCCCTAGAAGCTTGAATAGTAACCTCACTCTGATACCACTTGAAGCGGACTAAAACTCTAAAACCCACATGAATTTCGGAAATTAACCACAGTAAAATTGAATATTGATTGATGATTTAATTACAATGATGAGAAAACCTTTTATAGGTAAAAAATAAACCATTTCACTAAAAGGGTGTGATCCTATGTTTTAATTAATACTACATTAATATTAAAATAATTGCTCGTAATATTAGATACATAACACTCCGGGGAACATTTCAACTTAGTTTGTGTCATTTTTCACAGAGTTTTGTTGTGACATACCCATTTTTTTATACAAATATTTCATCTTTTCACATTCGTATAATGAATTTCTCACATACAAGCATATTTATCCTTGTCTTTAGAGACGACAAATATTTACCACGTGGTCCTTGAAAAAAATTTCACTCCTCAATATATCAGGTTATTGTGTCAACAAACTCAGTAATGTATCCCACCAAGATACTATCTATCCAGAAATTTATTGGGAGGGGGAGGATATTGGAAGTGTGGCTAGTGGTAGGAGGACACATGGTTTGGAAGAGATAGAGAGAGACGGTGGGTTAGGGATAGGGGGAGTAGTAGAGAGAAAGAGATAGACTAGGGGTGTAGGGGTAGGATGGTGAGTGGTGTGGGGTTTTGGGGTAGAGAGAAGTAGAGATATTATGGGGGTCAAATTAGTTTTAGGGGAGGGGGATTAGGAGAGACAAAGAGGGGGGTTAGGAAAAAATGGAATAGGAAAGAGAGAGAGAGATTAGGTGGATGAGGATGATACAGTGAGAGAGTAAGAGAGGGGGGTAGTAAGGGATATGACGAGGATTGGAGATATAAATAGAGAAGAGATATGGTGATACATCATAGGAATATAGCTTATATATCCTTGGTTATAGAAATATTGAGATCATCAGAGATGCTACCTTTGATGTGTTGATGTAATTGTAACTTCGAAATGTATTCATCCATATATCTTATGTATTGTACCTCGATGTTTCTTTCAGGATGTGTCTGTAATGTATTTGAGTCATGTCATACCCCTATGTTTATTCCAGGAAGTTTCTATAATGCAAACAAGTCATGCCAAGTCATTGTGGGTAACCCTCTTATTGGTCAAGGATTAAAGTCGCCACAGTTGTGGGGCCCTAGGGTTATTAGACTATCCTAAAGAAGTCAACCCTAGGTGATTCATTGTAATTCAGGGAAATAGTCCCCACAATTGTGTTAAGGATAAACCTCCTTGTTCGTCGGAGGAGGAAAAGTCCCCACAAGTTCTGGGGCACTAGGGTTATTAGACACTCCTAGAGATGTCGGCTCTAGTAAGTAATTGTTAAGTGAGGCTGACATGTTGGAGTGGGTTTCAAGTGAACAAAAGAACATAAATAGAGAGTGAGCCTCTCTATTTATCACACACACTCACTCATTGGGGTGCATGAGTGAGAGAGGAGACACTGGGATTAGAGAGAGAGAGTACTATTATCGGGAGATCATCTTACTGTTTTCAGGTTTTACTTTTGGTGCTGATTCTATCTCTGAGGAAGTTGCGGGGTTTTCTCCTTTATGGTTTCCCCGAGGAAAAATATTTGTGTCTCTTGTCTCTTGTGTTTTATTGTTGTGCATGTTATTCTCTCAGTTAAAGATCCTAAGATCATAATGCTAGCTTGAATGATAAAAATCTAACATGGTATCAGAGCTAACCTGAGAAGAAGACATTATGCAGCTGTAGAAGCTAGGGATTATTACTTTTTGGGTCTCTCTCCACAATCCATCAGCAAAAGTATGCTAGGATGATTCTCCATTGAAGGGCGCATCTTTCTATCAAAGCAGAATTCGATTCCGAGCATTTTAAGTTTTTGGTGCGAGAAATTAGGGCTTCTTACAGAAGAGGAATTTTTTAGTGAGCCCGAAATAGGATTTTTGTCCTCATCAAAATTGAAGTTGAGAGACATGGATCAAGAATTTTGGTTGGGTGAAACTCTGGGAAAGTCAAACCCTAGTTTGACCCCAAGCTGGAAAAACCCTAAAATACTAAAAATGATAAGTTTTTGTACATTTGCTATATCTTGGGATTGGTGAAGTTGCAGGAGCTGAAAATTGTAGAAGTCAAAGATAAACTCCTGATGTACATTGTATCTAATATTTAGCCTCTGATTCTCTATATTCTGGGAGATATGATCCTTCCAAGTTCAGGTTCCAGTCTCTTCCAGAATTCATCCCTAAACAGGACACCTAGGGAGAATTGCTATATATTGGGCTACAAAGGTCCAAATGAAATTTATGAAGATTTTGGAGAAAGGGCACTGACTTTAATTTCTATCGTTCAAGTTTTAGACTTAGAACATGAACCAGTGACATGTGGAAGTCCATACAACTTCGCTATGATGAACAGTCCTGTAACAGGTCACCTTGGAAAAATGATCATAAGTCCCAATTGGTGAAACAAATTTCGATGAAGCCTATGGTGTTGGAACAGGGACATGTGAGGCTACCTCAGAGTGAAGTTTCATACATAGAGGAGTGGTAATTTTGGAGATATCGCAGAAAGAGTAACAGGAATTTTTGGAGAAGAAATTGGAAAACTAGGGCTTCCTATTTTGGGAGCTTCCCTCCACTGTTTTCCGAAAAGAAGTACATTGGACAGCTCAAATTGAATATATATATCTTTCTATCCAATCATATCTGAAATATTCCAAGTTTTGAAAATTAGGGTTTCTCTGACAAACCCTAGATCAGGCAGCTCCAGAACCAGAACGTACACCTCAAATCGGTAAGATCTAATCTTTTGCTATTTGCATTTGAGGTTGTCATTTCAAAGTGATATATCACATCAGCTTAATGATCAGCTTGGTGAAGTTGACAACTTCCAAGCATGGAAGTATTTGATCTCTCTGAAGAAAATGAATTGGACACCTACATGAGTAAAGAGGTTCCAATTCCAGAGGGAGATGAGGCTAAAAGCCCTACACCAGAAGAACTTGGTCAAGGAAAATAAGATCATTGTTGATTCAATCATGGATCACATTGTACCACAAGTGTCTTCTCTAAAGACACAGAAGATGTTTGACTCCTTGACCAAGCTATGTGAGGAGAATAACATAAATCAGAATATGAACTTAAGAAACTAGTTAAAGAATGTGAAGATCCAGAATGTAGAGACCATACAGTCATACTTCACAAGGGTCTCTCAAATTAGAGAACAACTTGAAGTAGTAGAAGAAGAAGTGAAGAATACAGAAGTGGTGATAACCACCTTGAATGGCCTCCCAGGATCATGGGATTCATTCATTCGAAGAATGTGTGCTAGAAGGAAGTGATTACTTTCAGTAAACTCTGGGAAAAGCACACACAAGAAGAAGCTCAACTAATAATAAGAGAAAAGAAGATGGGAGCACCTAAAGATCAAGCTCTCACCATCCAAAGAAGATCCCTCAAGCAATGAGGAATATGAAGATCTCAACTCTTGAAGAACCTCTTATCCACCTTAGCATTTGGATAAGAAACAATGCGATTATGAATGAAGAAGACGATGAAGATGAAGGCTCAAGAAGGAGTCTACCCACGAAACAAATAAAGATAAGTATTCAATTGCCATTTCCTGATATTGTTTTGTTATGCATTTGTTTATATTGAGTTAATGTATTATGCATGATAGAATGTTTGCATTAATGATAGTATACGGCTAATATGCATGTGATGGGTAAGCAGCTCATGGTGCTATACAACTCTCCATTGCTACTTATATAGAATGAAACCTCTTTGCTGACATATTGGATTAGTGAAAAATCTCAATGTTGTCTTGGTAGAGATGGAAGGCATCTAGAAAAGTTTCCATGAGATATGGATGAATGTTGTATTGGCTAAAATAGTTACATGATCATATATTTATGCATAAGAACTTGCCAGTATGAATATTCCTTATGAAATGTTTCTAACCATACAAATGCATTTGACTTGTAGGAAAGATCGCATACATAATTGTCTACAAGAAAAGAGGAATGAGACTTGTTCTGAAGAACAAGTAACGACAGTTCAAGATGAAAAATAATATGACTAATGTAGCTACATCATTGATGCAGAACCTTCCAAGAAGAGAGGGAAGACCAGTTCAAGAAGAATGATGTCTGGAATGCAGTATTGATACATGAAGGAAAGTTCATAGTTCCATCATGCAGTAGATGGAAACATTGTGGGATACAAGGCATAGACTATGAAGAGACATTTGCATCCAATCGGAATTGAGACACATGAAAGGCATAATCATGTGTGCAAATGAAAGAAGGCTTGTACGAGTTCAGAAGACACCCATGGGATAACACATACATGATGAGCTTGATGAAGATCTGAACCTATGCTACAAGATTCATATAGGATGACAAGCTCACTGATGGGTGTGAGAAGAAATTTTGAAAAAGTTCATGATAGAGGATCTTGGTATCCAGTGATCCTAGATGGATACATAGAATATTAGTAGTAGAGGAAGCTGCTTGTCACTCCAATACAGAATGTTTCAGTGCATAGAGTACAGAAGACATAGGGAGTATGATGCTTCAGAGGGAGTGACTACAAAAGATCCTAAGGTTTGAAATGGTACGACAGGATGGACAGATTACTGATGACTCTAGGATTTACTGAGAGTAAAATGGATTCCAACCTTTGCTTCAAGGTTGAAGGCGGAAGACCAGTGATGCTCCTGATATGTGTCGATGCGCTATGTTCTAGGCATGGACGTGTGGACAAGGGAAGTATGCAGTAGAAATCCTGAATACGTTCAGGATGATGGACTGCATGACCACACCTATGGCATCAAACCTGAATCTATTTATTGTTTCTTCATCAGAGACGGTTGATGCTACGATGTATCGTTAGATGATTGGGTCCTTGATGTACTTAAAAAACACGAGACCAGATATTTTCTTTGCTATGAACACCTTGAGCCAGTTCTTGATAGATCTGAGACATGTTCACTTGATTTCTGTAAAGCATATTTTGAGGTACCTAAGGGGTACAATTGATTATGGGCTCAAGTATGAGGTGAATCAGAAGATTAACCTGGAAGGTTATGTTGATTCAAATTGGGTAGGCAGTGCCATCGATAGGAAGAGCACTTCAAGGTGTTGCTTCAGTATGAGATCAGGTGTGATCTCTTGGTTTAGCAGGAAGCAATCCTGTGTGGCACTGAGTACAGTTGAAGTAGAGCATGTCGTAGCCTGTTCAGCTAGTTGTGAGGCAATATGGCTACGGAAGCTATTGTCTGATTTATTTGATCTCTAGATGGATGCTACTCGTATACATTGTGACAACCAGAGTTGCATGAAGTTGTCAGAGAATCCAGTGTTCCATGACAAGTCGAAGCATATTGAGATCAAGTATCACTATATCAGGGATATGGTGCAAAGGGGAGAAGTGAAGCTCCAGTATGTTTCAATGGAGGAATAGATAGCTGATGTGTTTGTTGTCTGTCGATTGCACACCAGTAGCAGAAATATTTCGAAAGTTGTCTCCTCACTTGAAAAAGTGGGAGAGGTGTGACCTTGGTGGAAAGCACAATGCTAGGTACTGTCACCTACTCCTAGCTCCTCTGTTTAGGCTAACTCCTAATGAAGCCAAGGGGGGTAGTCCCTAACAAAGAGTTTTCTATGGCTCAATGTTTAAGTTAAGTTTTAAGATTTTTGGATGTGGATGGGTGTTGTTTAGGAGTTAATTGTGATTAGAAATGATTAAGTTTATGAATGTGACATGTAAATCAAAGCAATCCACGTTGCTAGCAAGAGACTGAAAGATAAGCAAATATTCCGGACTTGTAACTTAAGCATTCAGATATAATCGGCAAAAATAGACCATAGACAGTTGATCAAGATAGAATATTAATCAATTATAATGAAGGACCAGTGCCTTATGGAGTCAAATAAATGCATGAAATAAAGTCTAGGAATTAAGCTAGGGAATATTAGGTTTTGCAAGTGCTCTTGGTAGATCTTAAGAATTTTAAAAAATGATCTTGATTAGGGTGTCAACTAAGGTTTGTCAAAGCCAAGAGACTCTTCTAAGTTTCCTCCATTTCAGACATGTCTGGCCCACCCAATATCCCAGGCTGATATTGTCAAGTGACCAGCTAGCTGGGAATCTAAGACAACGGGAGGTTCTAGCGCCTCTAATAGGAAGTACTTTGGAAGGATCCCTACAACGCGGGTGCATTGGTTAAGGGTGTTTAAGGGTTATTAAATTACTCTTGTAGGGTTTAAAGATCCAATGTCGTTTCTGGGTATTCCAATCTAGGATCGATCAGAGCATACTCCGGTAAGGAGGGAAGGGAGTTAATTAATTACAGGAGTATGTGTGTTGAAGATTTTATTAAAACAATTAATTAGACTCTCTGACAGAGAGCGCTCTTGACCCCGTCTTATGACAGTGGTTCAAGAGACTTAGCTAATCTATATGTAGCTAATGCAGGGATTGTGCAAACCTAGGATGCTCTCCGATAGAGAGTTCTCTTGACTTGTGTTTTTGCAAGTTTAAGAGTCTTAAATAATTAATTGATTAAACAAGCACAAAAATTAAGATGAAAGTGGTTGATTAAACTCTCCTACAAAGAGCACTCTTGATCCACCTTATGGTGAGATTCAAGAGATTTTGGTTCTTTTTATGATTTGACAATTATATAACAAGATACCAAAATGCAATAATAAATCTAGCAATTAGTATTTATGATAAGGAACAACTAGCAATTAGCAAAAAATGAAAACTAAGACTAAGAAAAGAACTAAACTAATTGCTTAAAGGAAACTACACTAAAAAATAATGAAAAATGACACAACACCCTTCCCCCAAATAGGGGAAGTATAAAAGAAAGGAGACTTACTCCCAATAGCCCTTTTTATTAGTTTTTTACAATGATGATGTGTTCATTGCTTCTTGGAAGAACAGGTAAAGAAGGGGATTGAGAGAAGAGGGAGAGAGTCTTTTTGTTCTTTTGCACTCCTTGCTTGCTTGTGGCCTTTGGGCTCTCCTTCACCTGCCTGAAACTAAGAGCTCTATACATACACTTGTTATAGGATTAGTTGATAAAAAATAACTTGAAAATAAATCTACAAACTAGATAAAAACAACTACCCAAACTTACCGAAAAGAAGGGAGAGAAGAGGAAAGAGAAAGGCAAGGAAAGAGAGGGGGAAAGGGAGTGAAAAGAGGACAAAAGGTAGGTCAAAGAAGGCTGGAAAATAAGGAAGAAAGAGGGCTGAAAATCAGAGAAATAAGGCTGCAAATGAGGGTGAAAAAATCTGAAAGTACAGCCCAAAAGATGGCCCAAAAGGAGGATGGAAAGGGGCTGCAAAAAGTGGAAAAAGGAGGCAAAAGAGGGCTGTCCAAAAGGGTACAAAGTAAGGGAAAGTGGACAGCGAAATAAGGTAAGTAATGGCTACAAAAAGAAGGCCTAAAAGGCTACAAAAATTAAATATGGCAGCCAACCAGTGCAAAGGCTAAGTGATTGAATGTTCACTTTATCCAAAATGTGGCCTAATCCCAAGGAAATAAAGATTTTATAAAAATTTGAGAGATGAATAATATGAAAGAAACACTCAAACCTGTGGTACTTTGATGGCGTTTGGATTCTTTTGGATCTTGAAAATTTGGAAGTTTCCTTGGCTTCAAGAGGAGAGGATGCACCTGAGCTCAAACTCCTACTCGCTTCAATGAGATGACCTACACAATTTCAACTCAATTCTTGCAAACAATGGATTAGATCATGTATGTTTGGTAAATAAAAATATAAAGAGCATGTCATACAACTAAATAATCGATGCTACTTTAATTCATAGAAATAAAACCATAAAATATCAAATTGTAACATCAAATGATCAATCTTACGTGCTTATAGAAGCCTTCTAAAGAATGAGCTATTATCCAATCCTAAGCAATAAAAGACAAAAAATTGAAACATTTCACCTCATTCACCAATTGTTCTCCACATTCACACACCATGTATGCCTCCAAAGCCTTAAAATTTATTATACGGTTGCAAAAGAAACAAGCATTACAGTAATTCACTAGAGGTTCTTTGCATAAAGATCCATCTGAACAGAGCTAAAGGAGCCTCCATTTGTACAATGAGAGATGCTAAAACCCTAAAACCAATCCTCATAACCTAACCAGCTTGGCCACCTAAACAGAAGAGCTAGACCTAAATCAGAGAACTGGGAGTGAGGGGAGGCCTCCACCTAGGCAAGGCACCCCCACTCCAACCCTGAACCATCAAATCCAGCCACAGATGAAGCCACATGTGTGGGAGGTGCAACCTGGAGAGAGAGGGGCGTGAGCTGTTGAAGGAGGCACTATAATGTTGGTAAACCCACCTTTTAGGTCTGGAATCAGCCTCTGCTAGGTTTGGGAAGCCTATTGATGGTGTAATCTTCAGTCTTCACCTCAATCAAATCACCAGACCAATGAGTGCTCTCCATCTCATTCTTTAGCTGGAGATGACATGTCTGCTAACTGATAATAAATTAATTGCTCTCTTAATGATGACTGAAGTTGAGTTATGATAAATCCAATCATCATAAGTGCTCCATGAGATGTCATTTAGCTTTTTATTTTACTAAATTTGGATTAATTTAGAGAGTTTTAATTTTCTCCAAAATAATCATTTTTTAATAAAAATTCATTTTTTTACTCAAAACTGACTTTTTTGAGAAAAAAGGCATTATGTCTCTGATTGTTGATCTAAAAGTTGGTTCTGACTGGCTAGCTAATCAAGAATTATTTTTGGCTCAAGGTTAGAGCCTTCAATCACTGAATTCGGAGTCTAGATGACTGACTTACTATGAACGGATTTTTTCCATTTAATTTATGGAAAAATTAACCCAAAAAACTTAGGAAAAGTAATTAAAAATTTAAAAATTTAAAAAAAAAAAATCCCCGTTCGAAATTTTTTTATGTGTCCAAATGACTTAGGACATGACCATGATCTACCTAAATAGTGTCTAGTAGGTTTATAACACTCAGTTGGTCTCTAATAACCCCCCAAGGCCCATAATTCAACATCGGGCATTCCAGCTTTGGAGGAAGCGGGAGAAAACCTCGTCAATTATACTCGGCTGAAGGCAAAGCATAATTGTCAAGGGCAAAAAACTCCCTGGAATACCTTATTTGAGATTCTACGTCTCAGGAGACCGGACCACTCAAAATATACCCTACTAGCACATTTATTACAAACCCCATGGGGCCATGGTCAAAATTATTAAAATAAAAAAGTGGCTAGCCAATATTGGCTAGACATGTACACGGATCAATTAATACACTGGAATCAGACTTTGAACAAATCTGTCAACTAGCGGCTCCTCAGGTAACCCAACTATGGTACAAAAAAGTTGGTAACAGTGTTGACAAATCCATTGGCTAGGGTGAAGTTCGAGTACTTCAGGGAGAAGCTTGGTGTTCTCCAGATCGAGGTTCATTCCAAGGGGAAATGATAAGACCTAGAGCCATTCTGACATGGTGAGAGGATTGGTTCCTTCCATGGTTAGATGTAAGGGCTGACCCATTCTGTCATGGTGAGAGGGTTGGTTCCTTCCATGTCAGATGTGAGTGCTAAGCCATTCTGATGTGACTATAGGATTGGTTCCTACATGATCAGATTTAAGCGCTGAATGCCATTCTTGGAATGGAGGCACCTGGTCAGTTACTAGGTAGCTCAGTCTGGGACTGGGGGACATTCTAATGTGACTGTAGGATTGGTTCCTACATGATCAAATGTGAGTGCAAGCCCTTTTGACATTGGTTGTTAGATGTAAGTGCAGATCCCTTTCGACATGAAGGATTGGTTCCTTGCATGGTCGAATATAAGTGCTGAGCCCTTCTAACATTGGTTGTCAGTTGTAAGTGAAGAGCCTTTTGGCATGGAGGTTGGTTCTTCACATGGCCGAGTGTAAGTGCTAAGCCTTTTCAACATTGGTTGACGGATGTGAGTGCTGGGCCTTTTTGACAGGGTTGTGGGAGGTTTTCCCACATGGTCAGAAGTGAGTGTTGGGCGTGCCTTTTTGATATGATTATAGGATTGGTTCCTACATGATCAGATGTAAGTGTTGGGTGGGCCATTCTGACTTAGGGTCAGATATAAGTGATGGAAGAAGACCTACATAGAGGCTAGGCCTACAACTAGCATGAAAAAGGGTTGGCTTTGTAGAACTTCCTATGATGAGAAGAATCATGAGATAGCACCCATGATGATGACCCGGATCGAGTGATGATCCAGATCTAGTGATGATGATCTAGATCGAGTGATGATATAGATCCAGAAGTGATGATCTAGATCGAGTGATGATCCAGATCCAGTGATGATGATCCAGATTGAGTGATGATCTAGATCCAGTGATGATGATCCAGATCAAGTGATGATCCAGAACCAGATGAATATGACTTCAAGATGAAGATGACTTGAATATGAAGATGACGAGAACTCAATGATGATCTAGATGATACAGAGAAGAATACTTGTGTTGATAAATTGTGTCGAGAGAATACCTTCCTAGTTAAGAGGGAGTGTTGATGTAATTGTAAATTCGGAATGTATTCATCTGTATATCTTATGTATTGTACCCCAATGTTTATTCTGGGATGTGTCTGTAATGTATTTGAGTCATGTCATACCCCGATGTTTATTTCGAGAAGTTTCTATAATGTAAACAAGTCATGTCAAGTCATTGTGGGTAACCCTCCTATTGGTCAAGAGTTAAAGTCCCCACAGTTGTGGGGCCCTAAGGTTATTAGAATATCCTAGAGAATTTGACCCTAGGTGAGTCATTGTAAGTCAGGGCAATAATTCCCACCATTGTGTTAAGGATAAACCTCCTTGTTTGTCGGAGGAGGAAAAGTACCCACAAATTGTGGGGCACTAGGGTTATTAGACACTCCTAGAGATGTCGGCTCTAGTAAGTAATTGTTAAGTGAGGTCGACATGTTGGAGTGGGTTTCAAGTGAATGAAAGAATATAAATAGAGAGTGAGCCTCTCTATTTATCACACACACACTCACTCATTGGGGTGCATGAGTGAGAGAGGAGACACTGGGATCAGAGAGAGAGAGTACTGCTGTCGAGAGATCATCTTACTATTTTCTAGTTTTACTTTTGGTGCTGATTCTATCTCTGAGGAAGTTGCGGGGTTTTCTCCTTTATGGTTTCCCCAAGGAAAATTATTTGTGTCTCTTGTCTCTTGTGTTTTATTGCTGTGCATGCTATTCTTTCAGTTAAAGATCCTAAGATCATAATGCTATCTTGAATGATAAAAATATAACATGATGAGGAGGCAACATTTTTCATATCCAAGAAAACTCATACAGATGAGGCCCATAATGAAGAGACAATATCTCCTAGCTTTGCAAAGAGAAACACATATGATGATTCTCCAAAAGAGCATGTTCCATAGGACCATGATATTGTAGAACCACAAACACCTAGAGATCCACTTCGAGAGATGATTACACATAAGATAAAACTTGCTTGGGTTTGAGAAATTATTCAGGGTGCAGAAAAGTATGGTGCTCCAAATGGATCTTCTAGAAAAATAAAGAGACCTTCTTGACCATATTCCAGTTAGATAGCATTGTTATGTGACATCATTGATACAACACCTTCCACTTACGGGTAAGCAACTTATAATAAAGTGTGGAAGGATGCGATGATCGAAGAATATTAGTTAATTATGAAGAATGTTGTTTTGAATGTGATTCCAAGCCCAAAAGGGAATTTAGTAGTAACTTGCAAATGGATCTACAAGATGAATCATGCATCAAGTGCCAGTGTTGAGAAATACAAGGAAAGGTTCATGGCATGAGTTTTCTATTAGAAATAAGGTATATACTATGAGGATACATTTTCTCATGTGGATAGATACACATCAATTAGAGTTATACTTGCGATAGATGCAAAGATGAAATGGAAGGTGCACTATCTCGATGTAAATTTAACTTTTTATAATGGTGTAGTGGAAGACGACTTTTTAGAATGATGTAGCTAGATGTAATGACAACTTATTAGGATGGATCATCAACATAAAGCTGGAATAACGTCAATAACTACATATGACAAGTATGAAAACACCATCATCAACAACTCAAGGTTGGAGCAACATCATCTATGAAAACAAAATGAGGTAGGTGTATCAACAACCAATATTATCCTTCCTTTCAGAATTACAGGATCATGGAAAATCCTTCCTTTTGAAATCATGGTATTGAATCCAACACATCTATGGTGATCAGACGATCTTTCCTTTCGAGATTATAGGATCAAGTCTTTAGGGAGCCACCAATACTGATCACAACTAGCACATACATGCACAGGGCGATCCTTCCTTTCGGAATTATAGGATCAAGTCCAACAACCAACATCTTAGACAATGCTTCCTTTCATAATTATGGGATCAAGTCCTTCAACCAAAATCTTGGATGATCCTTCCTTTCATATTTATGGGATCAAGTCCATCAACCAACATCTTAGATGATCCTTCCTTTCATAATTATGGTATCATGTCTAAAAATCAACATTTAAGACAATCCTTCCTTTCAGAATCACGGGATCAAGTCTAAGGATGATCAACCCCAACTGAGCTATTTGTTGTGATCAGGATACCATAGTATCATCAGTACTACTCCCCCTTTCGAGGGAAGTCCTTACAGATAAAACCAAGCTTTTCTTTGAATTGTTCGAACTTCACACAAGATATGTAATGACCCCAAAATATACACCTTGAATTGCTAGTCATTAAAAGAAACAAAAAACAAGTATAAGGGAGGTTATGGTCACCTACTTGAAAATAATGTTGAAAATATACTTGGAATAATGATGAATAAAAAAAATTGGAGAGTTAGCTCCTCCCAACCATAGGAGAAAGCAATTCGGTTGGTTGCTCCACTCCACCCCCGAGTTGGATCACCCCATGCACTAGAACATATGAAATCACTTCCTTGTGACACTCTCTTCTAGAGTCTGTAACAAGCATATGGACTAATGAAAAGAGAGAACACTCAACTAGTTCCTGTGTTCACACCATGGTGTCCCATGCTATCTCTTTGCAATCTTATATAGTTTTTCCCATGTCTTATGTCATCCTAATCAAATCTCCAATCAATCCATAAATCCCTATGATTTAGAATCTTGTCTAGTTGTTGAGTTTTAGATTGGATTTGATTGGGAAATATCTCTCTAGCTTTCTTACACATGTTCTCTTGTTCCATGGTGGTGGTTTCCCCCCATGTAGCTGAACTCTCCAAGTGCATTTTTCTTTTATTTATATATAGAAAAATAGTTTTTTTTTCAAATGTCACTTTGAGTTTTTTTTTTTAATAACTCTTTACATAAATAATTCTCAAAAATATAAAAATAAATAATGTCATGGGGGTATCACATTTACACCCCCCCCCCCCCCCCCTGCCTTATTATTAACATCGTCCTCAATTTTCTTTTTATTCGGAGCTCTCTTTCTCATTACAAAACATGGAGGGATATGCTTCTCTCATTTTATCCTCCATTTCCCAAGTTTCCTCCTTAGGGATGAAGTTCTTCCATTCCAATTTATTTGAATGATGGCTCGATTCCTTAGCTTACGTTCTTTCTTGTCTAGGATGTGGAA